>JABSTQ010010783.1:0-207983 GCA_013358835.2 Ixodes persulcatus
TCTGGTAATGTTCCACGTTAATATTCCGCACCACAAAAGTAGTTTAGAGAACAGCCTTACACTTCTAAAAGAAAAACAAGGTGAGGGGAAAAAACGGCAATCGCTTGTTTGCGCTAACCATGTCGAGCGATGCATGTATACTCGAACATGACGGTGCCAGATAATCGACGATGATGCTTCTCTCGCTGCCCATTGTCATGATAAAATTCGATCAACCCGATAAACGTTTAGAGTACGGTTATATTGGCTGCACTATTACCATCACAAACTTTTTGCACGGTCAGAATACACGGTGTAAGGAGGAGCCCATACACCCTTTTAACACGATTTCGATTCCCGGAGGGTACACGGAAGGTGCACAAAAGGCGCATCATGTTCATCAACATCCAAGTTGCACTCTTCGTGCAACCTACAGAAACCGATATCGTGTTAAAATGGAGTACGAAGGGTGTTCGTTTGGAATCACACCCTTTTACGCGAATATAGATGTAAAAATGTTTACTGTGTGCGTAAGACAACTGAGTGAAGTCCACGCTGTGTCGCGTGCTGGACACCGTGTTCTTCTCAGCCAACTTTAGTGAGTATCGCGCAATAGACTATTTAGTATATCCCCCAAGTGCCCCGGCCCGCGGTAAAAAAACCATGGGAACGGTGTTCCTTCATCTCCTTAGTGATCGGTAATTTAGACCCTATCCTAAATTACCCGGCATTTGAGCGTGATTCGGAGTCATCCTGAACAAGTGCCTGATATACCCCAATGACCTGTCATATCGCTTTTAAAATTTCTCCTCAATGTCAATGTTTTTGATAGTGTGCATGCAGTCCACCCTTCGACCTGGATGGGCTGCAGAAATCTCTTTCATTATTATCATGCTGATAAAGTTAGAAACGCCTAAAATGCTATAAACAGCCCCACGGACTCCGAGCGAAATCCTGGTTTTTGTTGTTGTGAATTCTCGGCTTTTTAAGCAATTCCTGCTTAAACAACAATCACGAGAATGATAATATTGTAAGAGATTTCTGCAGCTCAGCCGGGTTGAAAAGTGGATTGTATGCACAGTATCGAAAATGCTGACATTGACAAGAAATTTTAAAAGTGATTAGACAGGTCCTTCGGTATATCAGGCACTCGTTCAGGGTGACTCCGAATTACGCTCAAAAGTTGTGTAGCCAAAGACTATGACCCATCTGAGTCGAAGAAGGAGGAAAGGAGAGCCCGAAAAGAACGTCTCTCGGCGCTCCTACTGCTCCTACCTTCCAACCACCACCCATTCCCACGAGGGCTTCCACGATGGCAGCAAGTGGCCTTGCACAGACTACACAGTCGCAGCATGGTGACCCCCGTTTGGCGTGCCAGGTTCCACAGACCAACGGACCAGCAGGACACAGGCCCTGACCCGAATTGTATGCACTGTGGCGTCCCCGCGACTTGCCATCACCTGGTATGGTCCTGTCCTGGGACATCTCGTGAACGAGTGGCGGCGATCAACAGTCTACCGCCGCCCCTCCGACCGACGACCCTACGGGAATGAACCCACCCGAGGACGTCAGCACCAGCTGAGCAAACAGTAGTATTTTCATCAATCATCTCCTACCTCTGGTCCTCCGGGACTGGACGGTACATCTAACCCATCGTCATCGCTAAACCCCCCTTTCCCCTCCCCCATGCCACATGAGACCCAATAAGCCAGAGTATGGTTCACATAATAAACGTTTCAATCAATCAATCAGTTGTGTAGCCATGGAATTGGTCGAAATTAGCAAGCAATAGGGAGCTGAAGGAAGACCGTTCCCATGATTTCTCGAGTGCGGGACGGGGTCTAAGACCCCTTTCGAAAGTGCGCACTCTGTTGGAAGCTGTGGAATTCCTACACAATGGCGGACGCACAAGACACCGCCAATGTCGGAACCTTAGCAACCGTACTAATGGCATTTCATTTCTAGCTTGTGCAGTGTTAGAATCTCAAACTCTGTGTGTCGCGTTTTCCGCCATTGTGCAGTGGTTCAGACCTTTTAACAATGGGCGCGTGAATTTCGAAATGGGTCTATTGAACCCTAGAAGCATTTATTGCTAATTAGTGCACCATGGCGCAGTTGTCAAGTCTCTTCCTTCTGATTAGTTGAATGGTAAAAATCAAAAGCGCAAACACCAAGAAAAAATTGACCGCATCTCCACGTGGGGAATGATGTTGCTTGGGGCGAAGCTCTGGTGGTGCTTGTCTGCGTAGACGCCGAGCCGCAGCATGCAAGCCTTTTCATTCATGTCAGTAGGAGAATGTGTGGTTTTCTTCTTTTTCCTTTTTTAAGCAGACAGATGGGATGGCATCTGAGATCCCTTTACTCTTTTTTTTCTTATTTTTCCTTGAGCCTTTTCATTTGTGTCAGTAGGAGAATGTGTGGTTTTCTTCTTTTTTTTTTTAAGCAGACAGATGAGATGGCATCTCAGAACCCCCTACTTTTTTTTTCTTCGTTTTCTTTTTTCATAATTTTTTATATTTTTTTTTCAATTTTGTTTTTTGCCCTACACAAGCACGTTAGCATGTGCGCACGCGCTCGTGAGCACGTGATCTCACGAGCAGAAGCACGAGCACCCGACGCCGGGCCTACGGCGGACGCCGGACGGCGGACGGACATGGCTAGCCCCTAAGGAGCTTCGCCCCTAACAATTTTTGGCGTATAAACAAAAGCAACCAGGTCAAAGATAAAGTTGGAAAACATTAAAGCGACCCGTGTTAAGGAAAAAGGTTAAGGTACCCTATCTCTTTCTCAGACAACTCTATTGATGGTGTGCTTATGCAAGCTTCCCCTTGAGACAATATGGTTTTTGCCTCATAGACTTCTCTGGATCTCTTTTAATGGTAACGCTTGAGGATTTTAGTCTGTTGGAATATTGGTGTGCAGTGGCAGTCCCTGACGTGTATTTCGAGATGGCCCGATTTTGATGATTTAAGATAAAGGTGATGCTCTCGAAGTCTCACATTTACACAGCGGCCACATAGTCGAACGCTACACTTTCCCGCATGTGAATGGAATTTCATACACTACCCCAGCAGCACCGCAAAGTGACTTTCGATCGGCCAACGGTTGGCCAGTGTCTGGACAGCTTGGCCACTTTAAGTTCTTGGCCACCGGAGACATAAACAAGGCCGGCAAGAGTCCGGCCACAATCTGGCTGGTTTTAGCTTGGCCGCCGGAGACATAAACACTGCCGGCAAGCGCCTGGCCAGAAGTGTTGATTTTCAGCTTGGCAGCCGTAGATATAAACGCGCTTGGCAAGTGCTTGGCCAGCAGTGCTGATTTTCAGCTTGGCCGCCGGGGACATAAACACGGCCGGCAAGGGTTTGGCCAGAAGTGTTTATTTTCAGGTTGGCCACCGGGGATATAAACACGGTCGGCAAGGGTTTGGCCAGAAGTGCTGATTTTCAGCTTGGCCGCCGTGAACATAAACACGGCCGGCAAGTGCTCGGCCAAAAGTGTTCATTTTCAGCCTGGCCGCCGGGGACATAAATACGGCCGGCAAGTCCTCGGCCAAAAGCGTTGATTTTCAGCTTGGCCGCCGGGGACATAAACACGGCCGGCAGGTGTTCGGCCAGAAGTGCTGATTTTCAGCTTGGCCACCAGAGACATAAACGGGATCGCCAAATGACTGGCCAGCAGTGCTGATTTTCAGCTTGGCCGCCGAAGACATAATCATGGCCGGCAAGTGTCTGGCCAGAAGTGTTGATTTTCAGTTTTGCCGCAGGGACACCCATAATCTGAACTTTCATCGCGTTGACGAAACTTTGGCAGGACGACGGGCAGCGAGGGGAGCATCATGAGCGAGTGGTTGGCAGAATTGTAGTACGTGCACGCACGAACACTGTTATCGCAAGCAAATGATCACCGTTTTATTCAGTTGTTTTTTTTTCGTTAGACTTGAAAGGCTATTGTCTTAACTAGCACTGTCGTGTGATATGTTCATTTGGAATATTATCAAAAGTGCGAAAATATTGTGCCGTCGTCGCTTTTTGAAAATAAAATGCGAAAACAGCGCTGATGTCATCTTCGCGCTAACAATATCGCTCTGTCGCTGCGCGGCACTCTCAGCGCGAATACCACATCCGCGATTTTTCGGTTAGTGCTCCACATATTTACTTCCCAACAGCATTCTAAGAAAAAAAAAGTTGTAGTCGGGTGCATCGGGCGCACATGCTCCCCTTTTCTGAAAGACTCACCCTCCGTGTACTTGTTCACCGACCATGAGCCCCCTCCTCTACCTTAAAATCCTATAGGTGTATCAATGCACCCAGCTTAGTACACCGCCACGCTAGCCACGCGCCCCGATCAGCTTGTGCTTGGATCGGATAAGATTGGATCTTTCGGGCTTTTAGGGGCGAAGCTCCTTAGGGTCTAGCCTTGTCCATCCGTCCGGCGTCCGTGCTCACATCGATTGCCATCCCATCTGTCTTCTTACAACAAAAAAAAAAATGTTTGCGCAGTCGACAGGATTCGAACCTGTGCTGGGAGACCCCATTGGATTTCTAGTCTATCGCCCTAACAACTCGACCACGACTGCGGGACGACTAGGGGGCTCAGAGATGTGGTACTAACTCAAGAGCTGGGGATGTCACGGATGAAACGTTGCATGTAGCCGCTCAACGTCTATACAGGAGAGGGCGCTGCGGTCAATTGCGTATATAATCGCGTTAAACTTTGCATGCATTGGCTCAACGTTTATAGACGAGAGGGCGCTGCGGTCAAATGCTCAAATGCGCATATAACCACGTGCCATACAACACATTCTCTTTCTGACATGGACCGTTGACTTAAGCGGTGGAGATGCGTTCCCACGGCTTCTAGCGGATCCAAGCTGATCCGCTAGAAGAACCACTGGCTCTGCATTTCACCGACCATAAAGCAGTAATAATGAAGTCGAAACGCAACCCGGAACTCAGCACTACCTATGAGCAATAAAAAAATCAGCACCATCAGCACTACCTATGAACAATAAAATCAGTATCATCAGCACCACCAGAGCTTCGCCCCAATCAACATCATTCACCACGTGGAGATGTTGTGATTTTGTTTTTTGGAGGAGCCTAAACATGGCGTCTCTCATATATTCATTAAACTTAAGCTACTGTCAATAACGTTTTAAATATGCGCCAGGGTAAATCTTTCCTGAGCCACCGAAAGCTAATAGCTTCGGCTAAAACCGCAACAAAAACGTTCAAAATTGAACCACACGTAAAAGAAAAAAAAGATTAACAAGGCGACCTAGTTGGGCAGAGCGCTGATTTTGTTTTTGGCAACGTGGTTGTTGGCGGGTGGCGGGCAGCGCCGTGACGCTATTGACGCTATCGTGGTGATTGACGCCAGTGAGGCTCGGTGTACTAGAGTGAACAAATTGCTCACATTTAAGTCGCAACAATAAACTGCCGGCGCTCGTAGACTGCCAACAGGCGCCCAAAAGGTTGCGATGCTGCGCGGGCGTTGCTGACAGGCGCTGCTGCGTAGGGTACGCCTAGCACGAGAACGTTTTCGAGTTCGCACAGCAAAGGATTCTCAACGATAAAGCAGCGTCCTGCATCAACAGCGAGCTAACGCTGCTAGAGACTCCCACGCTCAAATTTTAGCAGAGCGAACGTGGTTAGTCAACGTAGTCGCGGTCAACGCAGTCACGGTTAATTCTTCATTTTATATGATAATGTGGGTTATACGGCGCAAAATTTAGGATCTTCAGGCTTCCCGTTTTTGGGGCCATTTTTGGGCTCGAGAGTTCCCTCGGGAGTATGGAGCTGTCCTGTTCACTCGGTATTGACAGCAGAGTATACGATATGCTTGTTTCAGACCAATCGTGTCTCCAGGTAGGATCACGTGACTACAGACTCCAAGAGAAAGAAATAAGGCAGAGCACGGCACCTGCCTGAAGGCGAAGGCCACCGATAACTTCCACTGCACTATCTACTTTGGGTCGAACTTTCAAGAGGATATAGGTCACAAAGCCTCTCGTTGTGTTCTTTGTTGGGATGCCCCTGAAGATAAGCCTTTGTGAGCGCAACCACCTTTTGACCTTGAAGGAGCTGTTACTTTCCTACCCCTTTTCTTTTTTCCCCTCTCTCCCTAAGCTGAAAGCGTCAAAGAATGTGCGAACTCGCCGGACCAATCAATGGGAGACTTTTTTATCACTTGACTCCGCTCTCTGGGCGCGGGTAACGTCAGGAGCGCGATCACGTTGTAAAGGTTTCCCGGATGACGCAATAGCTTTTTCCGATCCCGGAATGCCTGCTTCCTGGCCTATTTTCTTGTGTGCTATGCTGCGACCTGCGGGGCTGCCGTAGATTTCGTCCGCGACAACGTGTCGAAGACTTCCAGTATTTGAAAAGTCCTACGCGTATATCGGCAACAAGCGATTTCTTCAAAGAAGCCTAAGAAATTCTTGTGACGCGTTTAGTGTTCGTTCGGCAAATGACGGGCAGAAAGGGGTTCGTTAAGATTCAACACGATGTGGCAGACATCGTCTTCTCGTTTTTGTGTGGTTGATCTGCAGTGCCAATATTGGCATATATCTCGGAATACATCGTTCAAGTCCGCTAAGTTTATGGTTAGTACACTGAACCCGAATTGTTGGAAACGAGTGACCGCTGTTTTACGGGGATTCTTCAAGATTATTTATAGAATCAGGCACTGTCTATTCTTCCCGCAGACAGGAAAATAATTTCCCCGAAATTCCACCTGCAGTCGCCTCCCAATAGCTGGCTGAAATCATGCGACAACTACCAGAAAATACTGACTTTCTTGTTCTCCCGGCATTTTGTGGAAACATGTTTCATACACACTAAACATTGTAACACCCATAAGCGTGTAAAAATGGTGTAAGAAGGGTGTAAGTTAGGAAAAACACCCGTTTTACACCATTTTTACACAATTTCTGAATATCGGTAGGTGTAAAAAGGGTGTGCTGACGTCTTACACCCCTTACACGCCCTTTTTACGCCCTACTTGTAGCAATTGTGTCCTGAATCGTGTAAAAAGGGTGTATGGGCGAATTTTACGCCCTTCATTCAAACGGTGTGAAAGGGGTGTAATGGCGATGCTGTCAAATACACCCATGATTTCATAGCCGTTCATGTCTATTGCTTTGGTGAAGCTGTTGCTGATGTACGGCGGTACAAACATCGAGTATAATTAATCGCCACATGAAGTGGCATATGATTAGGACGTTCTAGAGAATAGATTTGCAACTCCGATTGAACTCTCCGTCCGACACGAGCCGAAAATTACGTGTCGCGCGTGCATCAGTTTTATCAGTTCAACTTTGATTTTAAATAAATAATCTTCGCTGGCAAAAATGAACAAAGACGTGTAAATATACAACCGAGGCAGCACACAGTATTGCGCCGTTATGAAATTATATCGGAAAGATTGTGCCGATACCATTTTGGTCTAGCCAATATTTGTGAAAAATGGGATGGGTCGCGCCGACGCCATCCTGACATACCGTACGCGGCGCCGTTTTTGGTTGAGTGTCAAGAGTGTCCTGCGTGAATCGGCTATGCCGGCGAGGTATTTTTATTTCTTGTCTGCCTAAAATCCGACGTTAAACCACAAAACAAAACAAGATTGAGCAAAACGGAATCTGCCTACTTTTAACCCGAGAAAGACTTCCTTCGATAAAGCCTTGAACAAACTGTGGCGCCTTCATTTCGGGTATTACAAACTCACCTGACTGGGTTACTCACTACTTATAGCACCTTCACTGAGATTTTATTTTTGTGTGCACTTCTGAAGAAACAATGTCGCAAGACCATTGAAAGTGCCGGATTCATGACACCCCCGCTAGGATTCACGACTCTTATCTCTGCGTAATGACACCAAAATATGTAGCGTCCCGACGTTTTTTGTTTTTTTTTGTTATACGTGAAGCCGCGTCTCTTTTTGTTTCATGCTCTCAGCGTCTTAGCTTTGTCCCGTGCTTCGACGGCTTTCAAATTTGTTTTTTGTATTTATTTTGTAATCTCGCGGTCCGCACCAGAGCATGTCCTTCTACATGAGTGACAGTTCGATGCGCTCAAGGTTGTACTACGCAAAGCAATTCCAGACGAGTCTCATTTCGCGACCCTCCCCGGGCAGTGCAGGTGTTCATACAAAGAAGCAGAGGGAAATTAACTGCTTTGTCCAACCCCCTTTGACCTCGTCTTCTGATAAGCCTCCACACCTTCTTCTGTTTCTTCGTGTTGCTGTGAGCGAGTGCGAAGGCCGCTTCTTTCAAATCAGAGGGGCGGCGCGAAACACGTGACCGCTCTCCGTGGGACAAAAACGCTTGGACGAAAATTTGTCACGTGACTCGCTCTTGCGCGCTGATGGGCTCACTGGGGCCGTAGTCTTTACCGTATGCCAAGTTATGGTGAGTTGTAGGGGCCACTTAGGTCCGGTTTTCAAAAAGGGGCGCCCGTCAGTGTTTTCCTCTTCGTGCGTTGCAGTCGCGGCCGGGATTTTTCGTCGTGAACGGCCCGAATACATCCATGCCAACTTTTCGGTAATGGTCGTTTATTTCGTCAGAGTCCATGGAATTATTGTGCTGTGTTTGTTGGACGCGCTTCGACAAAGAGCTGCTCATCGGCGGCCGTGACACTTCCGCTGAATGTGATCGACCGCCTTCAACCTCGACATTGTGTTTCCGTTGTTGTGTGCTGCCCAAATCGGATTACGCATCTATCACGACAGAGAGCTGTTCATCGACGACCACGAAACTTCCGTTGAATGTGAGCGACCGCCTTTATCCTCGACATTGTGTTTGTGGATTGTTCTGTGCTGCTCGAATCGGGTTATGCATCTCTCACGGATTACATGAGATCGCTCTTTTATTTGTAAGTACTCTGCAAGAATGCTTCTGATAGTAGTCCTGCTTCCGTCTCAATAGAACATTTTACTGTTACAAACATGAACTGCCGCTTACTTCCCAAGCAACTCCAGGACGTTCCGTCTTTGCAAGCCTGGCAGTTTTGTCCACGTTACCAGTGCTAGAAAGCATAAACGTCGCAAGAAAAGTAAAGGTGGAGATTGAACCAGGGCCTTCGGTTGTATAATTTAAAGGGGTTATGAAACAATATTCGGTTGGAATGTTCATAACCTTACACGCACGGACCGCCACTGGTTCAGAAGCGTCTTGGTCGTGGTGAAATTGCGAGGATAAAGAGGAACTATTTCTTTCAGTCTTGCCCGCCAAGTTTGATGACGTGCGCGTGAACGTAGCTTTGCCTTTTGCAAGCTTGTAATTGTACGCATTTGCCCGCATAAGCAGAGGCATGGCTGCGGCCAGATAACCTGCTTGCAATCGTCTATAGAGAATTTAGTAGAACCTGGTAGAACCTTGATCGCAAAATAAAAAGTGAACCAGGCATGTTTCGACTCCTTTGCAGTCATTTTTTCGTGCACTCTTTTGGGTTATCACACCCTACTTTATGGGTGTTGGTCATCGCGGCTTTTTTTATATTTTCCTTTCTGGCGGTGGTACACCCAATTTAGAGGGCGTACTGCGCAGTCATAACACCCTAATAAAAAGGTGTACAGTGGAATCACACCCTATTTTATGGGTGTTCGGAATAACGCCGTCCTTTAGGGGTGTTAGGAAAAACACCCTTTTCTTAGGGCGTTTTGCTACACCCATAAGGGTGTTAGTTATAGGACAAGCCATTTACACCCATAAGGGTGTTACGATGTTTAGTGTGTAGGCGACTTTTCGTGAATACACGTTTCATGGACACGTTTAGTCGACACTAACATATCACCGACACTCGCTACGCGAATTTCACGCTGCAGGGACATTTTTTCGCGGGTGTGTCGATCACTGGCCGGCAGCCCCGTCCAAGCAGCTTTGCGGCGACATTCTGCGACGGCTCATTACAGAAATGTTAACCGGCGTGGCCCACCGTACAAGAAATTTGCGGCGACAATCTGGGGTGACTTCTTATCAAAAAACAAAACAAAAGAGGCTAATCATAGCTGTTTGTAAAACAATCTGTCAATAATACATCCTTCGATGAACTGATTGCCACCGCCAATGAGAGGCGTCTGCGGGTAGAATTTCGGGGAAATTATTTTTCCAGCTGCCGGGAGAATAGGCAATGTACCTAAGAATTACCCCTGTTCTTGTTTGCTTTGCAATGTTTTCAGCTGTATAAAAGCTTAGACATACCTTTCTACATTTCGCAGAGCGCTTGCACGTTTGTACTTCTCTACGGGACATGCTGTGCGTAACAAACTTCTAGGAGATTTGAAAACAAACTTCTGTGTCTGTCTTCCTGCCCGTTTACAAACGCCTGCGCGAGTAGATCTTTTTACGGGTTTTCTTCATGTTTTAAGTAGGTTAATTCAGTTCGGGACATCTTTAATAAGTTTTAGATATCCGACCTTCCACATGGTGCCCATTTAGGGTTAACGAATAATTGGCCTGGGTGCCAGATGCTAGCTTGAGAGCGATTCACTTCAACACGCAGTTGTCAGCGAAGGGAATTAATGCCACGGCTATGCTTCTACTAGAGCAAGTGAGCCAGTCCTGCCTTTCGTGGCTTGATCGCGTCTGTTCATTTGCTTGTGCGTGATACATCCAGTTGCATAGTTGAGAAAGATCTGATGGTGGCCAGTCATCCTTGACATCACGACGACTTGGTTGATGTTTCGGAAAACATTCTAGTGTATTGTGAGCCAAGCTCTTCAGACCATCTCGATGATACATAAACGAGTGAGCCTTGGACGTCGTCAACTTATGAGGATGAAAACTGGAGTCGTCGCTTGAGTTGGATTACAAACAATGCTCGAGAAAGAGCGGTATGTGTGTGTGTATATGCGGGCATATCTTTTTCAAATGACAACCCGCATGCGGATATTTTTTCATAGGTAAACAAGACCTTGGGTAAGTGATTTTGATGTACCGCTAATTATTTGAGCAATTCGTTCATTTTTCTTTTGCTTAAACTTTATTCAATAAAGGTAAAGCAGCCGTTCATTCCAGCATTACTTTTAACTTCTTGATGCGCTAGGGCCTCCAATAATGACATTTTTACTGTAATAGCTTGTATTACCCTGTACCAGTTCATCTTGCTGCAAGCTGTACCACTTGAGTTACAATAATAAAAATATCAACAGTATAAGTAAAAAAAAATCAAGCTGCTTTGATTTCGCTAAGCATGACGTGAACCCTTCCTTGACCGGAGTTTTTTTCTTGTTTTATTTTGGAATAGTACAAAGAAGTCAATGCACATGTGTTCTTTTTATTATCTAATGGGAACACATGCAGTGCTTGCAAGCTTCTCAGATTGACAAGCATCGAATGAAAACATTGAGGTTGAAAATTTGTCGCGATTCTTCTATTTTGGTTTTATTTTAACGCATCCGCTTCCACTAGATTCCGGGAGTATCGAACTCCGTACCGGAGGTACACAGTACAAGTTTTTACACATTTAATGGTGAAAAATGGGTGTTGTAGCAACTTACACCCTCGGCTACACACTTTTATCACCCTTAAACCTAGTAATACACCCTCATAATGTTATCGAAAGGGGTGCTGTTTCGTGTTACACCTTCCATTTAGTGAAGGGTGTATGAAGGGTGTAGAAGAGGGTGCTAACTAAATAATACGAAAAGGTTTTGGAAAGCTTATATACGGCTCTCTTCATAATGTACAGGTTACATTTCTGCTTGAACAGCAACAATTGTTAGCAGTCTTATTTTTTATAATGTCAGTTGTAATTTATGCAAATAGCTGATAATAAAGTGCCTCTTTTGCATACAATTTTGATGTTTGCAAACAAAATTTTATATATGAGTTCATATTTATTTTCTTACAATTTACTCCTTACTCCGTACTCAAAAATTGGAAACCAGGAAGAAATGTTCAATACAAGAGGTTTTTACAAATATTTATATGTAAGTGTACAGTAAGAAAATCAGTTAGTCTCGAGTTTATATCTGACAACATAACAGAAAATAAAATAAGGTAAATATGTTTAACAAATATTCATGACGTGCTGCTAGAACCTGTCACATGACCATTTCAACCTAGGTAAAATATTCATTTGAGAATAACATTACATGCACAATAACTCACACATATAAAGAGGCAGAACCCATAATAAACCAGTCCGAGACATCCTATACAAAAATGGTCTATGGTCGTCTATGAAAAATTAAATGGCAGGCTATCACCTCCACAAGCCCTGTATGGTCGGCCTTAGAAATCCATAAATACAGCTACAGCCAGCTTTGAAAAGTCTAGGGCCCTGTGTCTAAAGTCAGGGAACCAATACATTTTCTTTATTCGACTATAGAAAATTCTATGGTCCCGAGTCCAAAAACTCAGGGCCATGCTTCAATAACAATACTATTATTAATATTAATAATAATAATAATAAATAAGCTTGTGTTTTTAACAGTGTCCAGGGGCATCCAATTGGTCTTCTTGCTGGCGCAGTTCAATAGAAAGCACAAACAGACGCTTGCGCGCGTGCAGGCACACACATACACGCGCGCGCACGCACGTACACACGCATTCACATGCACAAACGCACGCCCGCGCGCAGACTCACACGCATGCACAAGCACAGACGCACACACACCTGCACGCGGACGCATCTACGCGCGCGCGCACATACATGCACGCGAACAAATACGACGAAGGAAACGTTGCTTGAGCTAGTTTCGGTTTTGCACAAAAAACGAAACTACCTAAAGTCTAAATAAAACCTACGATTTACAAAATTCTTGTTAAATTTATACATTATTATTGTAGTGACATTCTTATTGTTACTAATATAATAATGATTAGCTTCGTTTCGTTTTGAAAAAGCAAGAAAAAACTCTTGAAGACTGCGCAAGACCATCGCTATTGCAATCAGTTTCCGTTGGGTTGACGTTGGATGGCTGTTGGAGTTGTAGTGGCTTCAGAAATCTCCTTTCTTTTTACGTTTTAGCCGTTTTAGCGGATATTTTAGATATATTCCTTACGAAGACCGTGTTCAAGAATAGCAAGCGATGACTGAGAGCTGGGAGACGCTGCGTCTTGCCAACGCCCGTAAGTTCAGGACAGCATGGACGACTCGTGCAAACGCCGGTAAGTAACTTTCTTTTGTTTCTGCGAAGTGGGCTGCTGTTTCAAACTTTGTCGTGTACCGTGTGCTTGCTAAGCTATGTTTGATTCTAACTACGCTTCTGCCCTGTGTTATTTCGTTATTTGAAAAGAGCGTTTCTTCTTCGAAACCTCTGGCTCACTCCGCAGTGTGAGGAAGATTGCCGTGCGGCGGAACTGTGGGCATGTTCTGGGTGCCGTCCTCCGACACTCCTCCGACGACGCTTTTGCGGAGTGTTCAAGTGCCGTCTGACGGCAGTTCAAGCATTCAGTCGCCGTCCCAAAGTGTTAATCACAGGTCGTGCTAGTTCTGACGTCTTGTCCCAACGGCCGCTCGCCACCGATTTGTTTCATAAAGCGGGAGCGAAAAAAACGTTACAACGGCGAGCAGCATGATTTTTTGCCTAAGCTAATGACTGTGCCGTAGAGACGCGCGGTCTTTTCGCGTTTGCCGAACCGGCACACTTTCCAAGCTTACGGTTGTGTGATGTAAAAAAAAACGAAGAGTTTAGAAGTCACGTTTTTTAGTGGTGGCGAAAGCCCTTACAAAAAGCAGAGCAGCGAGAAAAACCAAGAACATAAAGAAAGGTAGAAAAAATGAACTTAAACGGATATTGTTTCACCTGAATATTCTATGGAGTTGAAAGACTACCACCGTATCAACTCGCCCGGTTATTCTTTCTGTCAAAGAATAATAGCCAAAGTAAGAAATAAATAAATGCCAACTGTTAATTGGTTACAAATTCGTAATTTATGCTGTGCAGCCCTACCTATACTGTACTCTTTTTTATGATATGAGGGAATGTGTAAATGTATAGGGCAGTTCATAGCAACCATTTATGTCGGACCCATTTTAACTAAACGTTTCTCTAAGAGCTCGAAGTTATATAAAAACATGTTCTTCAAAAATTAAGCCGCACCACTGAATGCACAGTTTCATGTGACTTGTATGTATGTTCTCAGCAAAAGAAACTTGTATGTATGTTCTCAGCAAAAGAAAAGGATGCATTCAAAATGCGCCAATCATTTTGTTTCCTCTCTCTTAGAGCTTCTTTCAGGTACACACAAAACGTGGGTGTCTACGTCTAAAAGAGTGGAATAGACTTTTCCTGTAGGGCTGGAAGGCCTGATTCAGTTTGGCTAGCGGCTTGAAACCTATGGGAACCTGGGGAACTGCATCACAATAGTGAGAATGACACCCGCCTTGCACTTCCTCAACAATGGCACCATGAGGAAGGGGGAGCTGCCCTAAAGGGAATGCGATGGCAGGTGGGTCGTTTCAGTGAACCCCCTATGCAGATGATACCAAGCAGAAAATTACTAAAAAATGTATTATTAAAACATGGAGTGTGAAGGGCACGGACAAGAAGGAGGAGATCAACACAGCGCTGTGTTGTGTTGGTATCCTCTGTTCCCATATTCTTCGTGATTTCTTTTTAATGATTGGCTACCAACTGGTTCAATCATCAGCACTATAGTGCTGATGATTGAATCATTTGGTAGCCAATATCAGCATTAACACTGTGCTTACAATGGAATCCCACAGTCATGCATTAATTAACAAAAATAGAAACGAGGAAGCAAGCTAGCTATACAGGCTAAACACGAATAACTTATTCAAGACGGGTTCTCAGGAAGATGACACAAATGCAGAGAAGTTTCGAATACAGCTGAGTTTTAATGGGCAAAAAATGAATAGGCGACCCAAAAGAGGAAACGTAGGGGAGGACATGAAGTCACTCTTTACAATTTCTCTTCTGCTTACCACCACTTTACGAAGGGAATTCCTTCCTGGACCTTACAGCGTTATACCGTTCACAACTCCTAACATACCCAAAAACAGTAAACGCCAAAAAGCAACCTACTAGCATCTGGGTAAATCTGATTAAACGAATAACAGGGAATGCCCTTGAGCTTTCAACCTATGAAATAAAAAAATATCATGCACGACATCAAGATTTCAAAACACAGACGGACATCACAACTGTTTCTAATGAAAAATATAGGCCATGAAACTTCTTCCACTCGATGGCAAAACACAGGGAAGGCATTCAACAGATTTCTAGGTTTCATCATTGTTATTGATTCTTTACAGTATACACTTGCGGTCACTCTCGTTGGTCAAAATTATTCAGTAGTGTTCTATAAGCGCACAGAGTGTTCTATAAGGTGAGCAAACATTTCTGGCGGTCCTTGGTACATGCCGTGCTGGGGGTTTATGTAATACTGGCCTTGCCTTTGTTACTTTCTGGTATATGGCAAGCTGTATTAAATTTATTGCAGGTCCCAGCTGCACCAAGCGGTGCAGCTGGACCTGCAAAATTATTTCAGTAGTGTTCTATAAGGCCACACAAATATTACATTAGATTACGTGTTTTGACACAGCTGAAAACAAATCCTTATTTTTCTGCAACATTTATACTAAATTCAATCGGTCCTTAATGCAGGGTTTTGTCGCATGAAGTGTTCTATGAATGAAGCGAGACTTTCTAGCGGTCCTTGGGGCATGTCATGCTGTAGGCTTATGTATTATTGGCTTTTCTTTGTTACTTTGTGGTATATGGCAAGCTGCATTAACTTTCTTGCAGGTCCCAGCTGCACCAAGCGGTGCAGCTGGACCTGCAAAATTATTTCAGTAGTGTTCTATAAGCGCAATTATTACATTATATCACGTGTTTTGACACAGCTGAATGCAGATCTTATTTTTCCGCAACATTTATACTAAGTTCAATCGGTCCTTAATGCAGGGTTTTGTCGCATGAAGTGTTCTATGAGTCGAGCGACACTTTCTAGCGGTCCTTGGGACATGTCATGCTGTAGGCTTATGTATTATTGGCTTTTCTTTGTTACTTTGTGGTATATGGCAAGCTGTATTAAATTTATTGCAGGTCCCAGCTGCACCAAGCGGTGCAGCTGGACCTGCAAAATTGTTTCAGTAGTGTTCTATAAGGCCACACAAATATTACATTAGATTACGTGTTTTGACACAGCGGAAAACAAATCCTTATTTTTCTGCAACATTTATACTAAATTCAATCGGTCCTTAATGCCGGGCTTTGTTGCATGAAGTGTTCTATGAATGAAGCGAGACTTTCTAGCGGTCCTTGGGGCATGTCATGCTGTAGGCTCATGTATTACTGGCTTTGTTGCTTTGTGGTATATGGCAAGCTGTATTAAATTTATTGCAGGTCCCAATTGCACCAAGCAGGTAGACTCACCGTCAAAGACCGCAAGCCGCTCTCTTCAAGCCGCACAGAGTGTTCTATAAGGTGAGCAAACATTTCTGGCGGTCCTTGGTACATGCCGTGCTGGGGGTTTATGTAATACTAGTCTTGTCTTTGTTACTTTCTGGTATATACTGGCCTTTTCTTTGTTACTTTCTGGTATATGGAAAGCTGCATTAACTTTCTTGCAGGTCCCAGCTGCACCAAGCGGATAGACCCACCGTCAAGGACCGCAAGCCTCTCTCTTAAAGCCGCACAGAGTGTTCTATGAGGTAAGCAATCATTTTTCGTTGGTCCTTGGTACATGCAGTGCTGGGGGTTTATGTAAAACTGGCCTTGTCCGTTTGATCCAGTTTTACTTCAGAAAAAAGTGGACCTCTATAGTGGGACGGTGCACGGCTGCATGCACATGTTCCCGGTATTTATATATATTTATATATACATAAATACAAAGCTTTCTATTTTGATTCAAACAAAGCTAAAAAAAAAACGGCGTGAGTGTTACTTGGATGTTGGCTTCACTGTGTGTTTGTGGGGCTAGGAGGAGATTACATAAGGGGAAAACCCTTAGCAGTATGTTAATCAAAACTGATTAACCAAAATTTTTAATAATGATTTTATGGGATATGTTTCAGTTCTAGTTTCAAAGGCAGTGAATAATAAAGAATAACACAATTGACACAATTTGCGATTGGCAACAAGTTTCGAGATATTCAGTGCTAAAAATCTGCCTTTTCGTCGCCCAATTGCAAAATCTTGCGCTCAGAAGGCCTCAGAATGTCGTGCTGACGTGGTTGCTTCGGACGCACCTTCGCTATCCTGGAAGTATGACGCCGATGCTTCCAGCAAGGACACACTGTCGAGATAGTGACGACGTACCCGATACGACTAGGTCACTATATTACCCACCATTAACGGCACGAATTGTTGAGCTCAAGCTGAGCGCGGTTTTTGCATCCGACATTTAAAACGCAAATGTTGGACAATGAATACCTCGAAGCCGCTTTGCTTTTCGTGAATGGTTTAAATAGAGATAGCCTTTAATATTGACTGACTTTTAACACTGCAGTTGCAACATGGTCCATACAGCCATTAATTAAAAGGCTAATAGATTTTGGTCAATTCGTCAACATACTGTGACAAATATTCCCTTTAATAATGTTTGCCGAGTCCCACGAACACGCAGTGAAGAAGGCATCAACTTAACTCTCACGGCCTTTTTTTTTTAAATTCTGTTAGCTTCCAAATAGAGTGCTTTGTATACATGTAAAACGACTTGTAGGATGTAATCATGCGCATAATTATTACAAAGCTTTGCTTTTCACCCACTTAAGTATTGAATTTTTATCGCAACCTTCCAAAAAGAAGCAAACCATCCAGTTTGGTACTGAAAATGTATTCTATTCGGCAATAAATCAACAGACTACTACTTGGTTCGCCTTTGGCCTCATACTTAAAATAATAGGCATGTGCGAATCATACATTTTGGGCTTAAAGTGGATAATGATTTGAGCTTATTAACTTTTCAGTTGAATATCACATAGTTTCTGCACCTCTCTCTATGCCCGCGAATTCTGGGTCCGTTCACATCAAGTCATCCAGCAGCCGCAGCTTACCTCTGGGGCAACCGAGATTTCTTTTCTCTTGACGCAGAGGTCATTTTATATTTTGTCAGAACACTTTTGTCTGTCACGAATTCGAGGGGTGCAGCAAGGTGCAAACTCAACAATGTCTCATAGATAGCTGTAAAAAGATATTATCACGAGCACTTTTTATGTGCGATCTCCCCCCCCCCCCCGCCCCCCCTTCCACCGTTAAAAACCACAACCGTCAACCTCGCCACGTTCGACGCGCTGCGTGCCGGATTTTCGCTGCTCCGGTTGGTGTTCGGACGGGGGAGCTCATGTGGTCAGCGACTGGACATGAAATGTAGATAGTGAAAGTTAATTTCGACAGCTACATGCGAGACATTATGTTTGCTGTCTTCTGTAACCTTCATCTTTGGGTTTTTCAGTGTAGAGGAGAAGGCAAAAAAATTATCATTGGCCAAGGGACAAATATTCGCATTTACCGTTATGGTCAGTCGGCAGCCCTATACGGTTCATAAATGCAGGGTGGCGAGGTGAGAAGTGTGCGTCCATGGCAAACATAGATTGTAGCACCTGAGCTTCCCACTTTTTGTCGGTGTTTGCCCCTTTTTGTTCTTTTTAAAACTTGCCTTCCTTTGGCTATGTTCGCTGATACCGTTAAGAACCCATTATCGCACCCAATGAACGCTGGCGACCGATGACACCGCCTGACAAAGCGTGTCTGCCTAAACGTCCCTGCTTTTTGCCTTCTGACTCTTTTGGGCATATTGTTTCTCATCTGTGCATCCTCTTACCCAAACAATAACCTCAAATGTGCACAGGAAGGCTGCTGTCTGCAGAATGAAAACCGGCCGCTGTAAAAGCGAAATGTGAGAGCAAAGCAAAAAATCACTCCCATTGCGAAAACGAACCAGTGATGCATCGGATTTTTGGCGTTGCTTCTATTGTTATTACCTCCAAACCTGTCAGCTCATTTACAACGATAAATGTAACAAGATACATAAGTCTAGCAGCGTATCATAATACATCACAAAAGTATTTCACTACAGAAACACAAATAGATTTCGCAAATTCATCTTGGTACAGAAATAGAGATACTCAAAAGTGTCGCTAAGATTATAGGCAATACTTTCATGTCGTGATGTTGCCCCGATTGTAATTCCTCATTCGTTTTACATTGCTGCCGACGCCGGTTATTTGTTTAAACATAAGCACTGTATGTCTGTGTGGAGGCTGATGCTCATGGCCTTAATTGCAGCGAATAATAGCAGTTGACGAGAGCAAACATGTTTTGACCTTCTACATTAAAGTATGTTGTGCTTTATCCTTTTACCTAACGCAGGGCGAGAACATCCCACCGACACCATGTGTCCTCTACACCAAGCAGGAGCTGGACGATGCAGACTTTCTTCACCTTGCTGTGGATCGTGAGCGCTTGTTCTCAGTTTTTACTGCAGAAGAGGGGCTGTGCATGTTGTTGGCAGCATATTGGCTGTTCAGCATCCAGTGCGAATGCAAGGCTTCCAACACGCTGGTTGCTCTGAAGAGGCTTTTCCTTGGCTTGTGGGACACAACTCTAAGGACAGTCGTAATCAAATTTTTGAACAAAGTTTGCAGACAGGTATGTGGTTGAAGAGATGTTTTGTGAGCCGTTTTAAAAGTTTATGATGCACTTTTATCGCCAGCATTATCAGGTTCATTTTTATTTTGCTTCCAGGATGAATGATAGAAGGTTTTATGGAGGCATGTTTTCTTTTTCTTTCTTTAAATGTTGGGCACCTTCTGTGATAACTTATGCTGACCTCCTGAAGGCGAGGTGCTTAGAATTTAGCTCTACGAGTTCCTCATCCATAGTAGTCTTCCAGAACTTTATAATGTTTATTGTACGTGAGCAAGAGAATAGCGTCTTCTACTGAAACATTTGCTTTTTTGCCGTAGAGTGCAAGTTCATTATGTGATATTTTTCGTTACATGTTTGCAGATCGCATTCTTTATGTAATGGAATGGCATACATTGTATTTTTCATTTGTCCCTTAGGGTTCAATAAATGTTCAATTTAACACATTCTAGTTGATGTCGTAATGAGCTTCACTTACTAAAACACTGCTGTGGTTCAGTCAAGGGCTAGACCACCGCCCTCTACCCTGTTTCCAATCAGTAATCAGATGCGCATAAGGAGACTAGTGATAAGGGAAGCGTGTGGCCTGCAATGCTCTGAAACAAACAAAACATGTCACTTGATCTCCAAACGGGAAAGCTCCCCTTGCCTCGTTTGTGGCAGCCCATGATGCTTAAAATGATTCAGCCGTGCAGTACGATGCTTGGGGCCACTGCTTGCTCACCTAGAGTTCGAGAAAGGGGGGCGCCGTAGCACTTCCTAATTGCCCCCGGAGTTATGATCTGGCTTGCCAGGAGCTCTTTTGTATTACTTCATGAGTTGTGCTCAGTGTGACTCGTTATTTCTTTATCACGTGGCTCGTATGTGATGATGTGGCAATCCCTCTAAGTGAAAAAGTGTAAATGTGTTCAGTAAACATGATAAGCTGTAAATCATATAAAATAATGTAAGAGTATGCAATACCGTATATGATATTTGTACAATTTACAAGTTCTGATATGTGTATTGGACACATTCCTATAATATTTTCACTGGGACCTATACTTCATTTCACCCTTCGTCCGAGTGCGGCGGACGCTACCAGCCATCCCAGCGAATCCACCGTCGAGAGAGTGTCATGTGACCTTGAACTCCACTTAACCAAAACGTCGCGTGATACTCTCCCGGCGCCGGATTGGCTGGGGTGGCCCAGCATCCACTGGGCCACCCCAGCGGGCGCCCATTCCATGCCCAGCACCCTTTGCCAAGGGTGTTAGCAAGCACCCATTATGAAGGGTGCTTGCCTGAACACCATGAGGGTGTTAGCCCTGGGACAAACTAATTTACACCCTTAAGTGTGTAAAACCTTTTACTGTGTACTCAAGGCTTCTCTTTCCCATTAGTGCCAGCAAGCTTGTGTAAAGTGAAAAATGTTGTAACTGAACATCGTTGCACTGACCCTTCACAAAAATTACTTCTTTTTTTTTACTCCTGCATTACCGTGGGATCTTAATGGTGGGACCACGGAGGACTGGAGTGGTGGTCGCCGCAACCAGCGTCGTAAGACGTAGAACTCAAAAAGTCCAATAAATATTGAGCAACCTTGCAGCAGCTTCGCTTTTCATTAATATGTAAAAGTTTCTGGGGTTGAGTTCTCAAACTTGAGCTCCCGAAATTCTTGACAGTATTCTGAGGAACACCAACATTTTGTGGCCGTCTGTGATAAATTATATATGAAGTGTATAACTACAGCCACTTTCGGCCAGTGACTGGCCGAAAGTCAATGGCCAGTGACTGGCATAAAGTGAATGGCAAGTCACCAGACGAGGACCAAAACACTGCTATTGCCGAGCACTTTGACCAGGCTTTGGCCATCGAAACTCTGGTTGGCCATAGTGCACTTGCCAGCGATGGCCCATTCACAATGTGCTGCTTGGGTACGTGAGACATCGAGACTTCGAATGTGAGACTTCAAGTGCATCACCTTTCTCTTAAATCATCACCATCGGGCCATCTTGCCATACACGTCCGGGACTGCCACTGCACACCTATATTTCAACAGACTAAAATCCTAAAGCGTCGCAATAAAAAGAGATCCAGAAAACTCTATGAGGCAAAAACCATCTTGTCTCAAGGGGAAGCTTGCATAAGCACACAATCAATAGCGTTGTCTGAGAAAGAGATAGGGTACCTCAACCTTTTTCCTTAAGGTGAAGCCCCACCCTTGGTTAGTGCGATTCTGAGCCTGGGCAGCCGGCTCCTCTTTGAGTCACGCGCAGGAGGGCTGCGAACGCAGGTGTATCGCCGTCGCTTCGATCAGACGGTGGAATCTGCAGCATGCCTTGTGTGTGGTCTGGCGGATGATACAATTGAACACCAATTGTGCTGTCGTGCACCGGTCTGCAACCAGTTCAACCGACGGAGCGTGGACAGGCAACCCGAGAGCTCGCACTGGCAGAGGCACTCGGTTTTGGGTCTGCTTCCAGCTCAGTGGCAGACTCTGGGGGTGGGACTAACGGCAACAACAACGTCGACGCTACACCTATAACCAACGGAGGGGTGGCGTGAGAGGGTGGAAGCTACGAAACGAAGATTAGAGAACTGGTTGATGCTATTTCACCAACAGAGATAACCAAATTCCCACTGGCTAGGTCCCAAACTCTACGGGACCGCCCGATTCAAAAGGGAAGAGCCGCAAACCACCACCACCATCATCATCATCATCATCAGGTCTGTGCATATATGCGAGAACTCGTGTGTGGTGGCGCTTCGATACAATAGGGTATTTTTCTATATCCTGAATTTGACATCCCTAGTCCCTTGCTTGTTTTTCTTTGCACGAGCTTTCTTTGGAACGCGAACGGCTGCGCCAAAGTGGGCCAGTTGCCTACGCTCCTTGCTCACGTCTCCAGCAAATGTGGGCAGAACAAAAGGCAAAAATCGTCCTGAGCCAAACGGTGATGCACATGCCCAACAAAACCACCGACGCGTTGAAAAATATAAAATTGCGTGTGCGCCGTTATCGGAGATTCCAGAGGCCCATAACACATATTTCAATGTGATCAGAATCATATTGTCACGAATGAAGGTGACGAGAGGACGAACAGTGAACTGAAAAATAAAGATTTAATCGGCGAACTTGTGCCAAACAGAATAAGTAAAGAGAAAGAGCGTCGAGGCAGCAGGAAAGCAAGCGGCGATTCGGCAGCGTAACAGAGAGCGAGAGCGAAACTGACTCGACGAAACTGACTCGACAAGGTCGCGGGCAGCTGCTTATCTACAGTGCGTCACTATCTTGAAAGTTCGGCAAAGAAGGTTCGAGCATTGCGCGCTCGGGAAGAAGATGAACTGGCACTTTCGAGAACAAGAAAGCAGGGCAAAAGTTACGTCAGGAGCAAGAATGAATGCGAATCTTCTAGAAGTCCGTGACCGAGCGTTGCCTTCTTGGCTATGCGGGTGGCAATATGACAGGCTGGCCCTTTTGTCGTGCATGTTTTTGGCTCTTTGTGGATTTCCAGGAAAACGTGATGACGTGATAGACTTGGGTTTCCAAAATTCTAGCTTGAGCAATTAACTACCTAAAAATCGAAAGAAATGAACTATTTTTTGGGCGGTCAGGTGTCTCATTTAGGTAGCTGGGTGTTTTATTTTGACAAAAACCACGAGACTGGAAAACACAAAAAAATGACACACAGGTTTAGATGTTGAGTTTGGTAAACCCAAAGTAGGAGTGACGCGGGAATCATAATACAAAAAATGCCGAGGTTAACAATTAACTCACAGCAATAAATGATAAGAATTAATTTTAATACGAATACAGTTATAAAATCAATGAATGGCCAGGCAAAAATTCTGGGTGTGTGGATAGCTTTTGCACATAGTTTAACCAATGTACAGAGTGTCACAAAAAAATTACAGGTTTTTTGTTTTCCGCAAGAATAAACTAGGCATCGCCGAACGCTCATTCTCCGCCCAAAGGTAGCGCTAGAGGTCACAAACAAATGTCAAAGTTTCAGCCCGATCCGATACCTTATTCGAAATCTATATGGGATTTCCTGAATATTTCAATGGAAAAATGGCGGCCGACGGAGTTTTCGAATACATGGGGCTCTATGGCACCAGAAACCGAAAACGGGCAAAAATGGGCTCCATTTTCTCATTTAAATTTTCATAAAACCACTTAAAACTTTTGAATAAGGTGTCCTTCGGGATGACACTTTGGCATCTTGTTGTGACCTAGCCTTACCTTTGGGCGGAGAATGAGTCTTAGGCGATGCGTAGTTTATTTTTACGGTAAAAAAAATAACCCTGTAAATTTTTTTTGGTACATCCTGTACCAGTTTTAATTTGGTGATTTATGCGCGCAAGTAGTGGTGTGCATAAATGAAAACGAGATGCAAACGGGTAGAGTTTGACGTTGTGTAAAATATAGTGTAAGCACGCACATGGTACGCTGATTAAGAATGAAACCCCTACATTTTACACTAGCGTTGAGCGTATCGAAAGTTAAGGGTAGATCAAAAGCGAAAGCTTGTACACATATATACTGCTCAGGCCGTTATGTTTGAATGGTCATAGTACTCTATTCCACTCAGATTTGGTGTGAGTTGTCTCCTGATTTCTTACAACAGAAAGAAGAAAACATTCTAACTCTGGGTTGATAAAGAACGTCCACCTGTCAATCATCTCTGCGCCGATTATGAGTATTCACTGCCTCCCAACGGTCGCGTGCTTAGAACGAGATTTTCCCACGTGATATCATACAATCGCAATTGTTCTTGACAAGCAACAGTGTTTACTCAGGCAAGCGGTCACATGTGAAACTTAGACTATTTTGTATTGATTGTGGCACACGTGGCAAGTTGCATAGTTTTTTTTTTTTTTTTTTTTTTTACAATCCGCGAAATATAATTCTCCTGGGTTACCTTGGTGTCTAATGCATGAAACCCACAAAAGAGCACGAAATGAATCGCAGTGGGAAACGAAAAGAATAATGATAAACAAGCGTGTAATCACGCAAAAACTGGGGGCATTGCACATATGCAGGAGGTAAGCTTTGTTTCACTAAATACATTACCAGTAAAGTATTTGGTTTTATCGTGCGAGCGAAGCGGTACATACAACTGCGAGCATACTGCCCTCAACTACAATTCCAGTGAACAAGCGCACCATCCAAAGCATCGAGCTCGCTTTTATAGCTTTTGGTGTGCTCAAACCTTTGAAAACACAGTTAAAATCAATTCAAGTATTTCAATTATTTTTAATAAGTGCGCTTTTGTCTTTTGTGTTCACGTGCCATTTTCTTAGTTATATAATATTTTTTCCAGAAGTTAGACATCTAAGTCTGGTTCATCACAAGTGAGAGCCGCATAATCAAAGATGTAGACAAAAAAACAAAAAGAACGCGAACACGAGAAGACACATTAGAAATGCAATGTAACGGCGCATTCAAAATTAGTCGTTAGTTTTTTTAGAGAGCAGCAGTTTCGTAGGGCGACAGTGTTACCCGTTGTAGATTATAAAAGGTCCAGTACCACTGTTAGCTTGGGATCTCTAACGTGCATGACGCAGTATATTTGGTACACGATCGCACGACGGTAGGATGCAGATGGGCGACTGAACCCAGGGTTCCTGCTAAAGCCCCTTGATAAAGGCGGTTTTAACAAGTACTTCCAACCATTGTTGTGGAAACGCGCAAGACACGTGCCACGAGCGGGTGCTCCGCCGCCATTCGCTTTCAAGGGCCAGTCATTTTAGTGCTGCGCCGCCATTTGCCCCCAAGGGCCGCTTGAGAGACGGACCTCGTGCACTGGCACATTTGAGGTTACTTGAAAGACCAATGCAAACATACAGGTTCTGCAGCGTAAGCTCCGAGCTTTGAACGGAGCTCGTGCTCCAGCCTTTCTCCACGTGCTCTGATCTGCGGTGCCACCACACACTCGGCCAACGATCCCCCACCGCACTTGGTTTAGCCTGTGAGCTAAATGAGCTACGCTTAGACTAGAGCCACTAAATGAGCTGCGCTTAGAGTATCGACACTCCGTTCCCCGACATTGTTGTGGGCGCCGCCATTTTGGCTCGTATGCAGAGCAGACGCAACTGCCGATCTTCATGATTCAAATGTGCGACTTCCTCAGCATTAGATTCTGTGTTAGGAATGTCATGTAATATTGCTTTGCTCTATCGCGAACTGTTTAAACATTTGTGAAGAGCGAAAAAGCGTTTCCTGTGATTTCAGATAAAGCTTAAGATAACTGGCAACCATGAGTTTAAGACACAATATGTCCAAGTGTCGTTACTCTGAAGCGTAGCTTATTTAGTGGCACTAGCTTAGACTTAGAGTATAGGCACGTTTTCCCCAATATTGTTGTGGGCGCCACCATCTTGGTGGTAAGTAACAAATCAAATGCAACTGCCGATTGTCATGATTCAAAAGTGCGGTGTCAGGAAGCTCACGTAATATTGCTTTCCTTTGTCGCGAACTGTTTAAACATTTGTGGAGGACGCAAAAAGCGTTTCCTGTGATTTCAGATAAAGCTTCAGATAACTGACAACCATCATTTTCAACACCAAGATGTGTATGAAGCGTAGCTTATTTAGTGGCTCGAGTTTAGCCCGACCGCATAGGCACAGAAAGAGAAAGCACAGCTTAACCTCGCGCTCTGGCGCTGCTTCAGTTGCTTCATCAGCCCGTAGCATTGGCTGCGCTCCGAACTAAGGCAAAGCAAAGCAAATATTCGGATCTTAGGGTTTTACAAGTCAAACCAGCAAAAATCACCTAACATGCCCCAATAAAAATAAAAAAAAAGAATTGCGGGCTTATTTTGACTAACTGGAGATCATTTGACGTCCAACCGAAATCTCAGATTGGCCTCTGTCGGATTGCTGGCACCTCGGCCGATATTTAAACCCGACAAATATGGATTCATGGGCCAGCGCGTTGGCTCAGACACTGAGACAATTTAATGTTTTGTGTTTTGTTTTAATATCATTGCCACTTAAGAGCCACCGAGGTGGTTTTTGAAACAAGATATGGTCAAACCATTCCGACAAGAATAGTTTGATTGCGAAAATGATTTTTGCAAGTGATAAAAACATTAAAATTTTTTCACATAAGAGACGGATTCTGAAAAGGCAGAATGCATTTCATGGCGCCCATTTCATTTGGATGGCGTCGGGCATATGTACCGCCGCACAGTAGAACGCGCGCAAAAGTTGTTTTGCTGCACCCGCAGCCTCGCGCTTGTTGTTCTGACATCTCTGGCTCGCTCACTGCGGGAATCCAGGCTCCTGACATCTGGCGCTTTTTCTGTCTTTCACGTGGCGTTCTAAGCGGCACACGACAGAAAATGCACATCAAGCTGTTCTGGAAGACGTGTCGCCATCTGTATTTTATATTAAGAAACTACAACTCGCCGTAACTGAATTGGAAAAGTTTGAGGTCCTACATTATTCTTTACGTGTAATATATCAATATGGAAGTTCTGGAAAATGTAATATCGAAGGATGCTTCATAGTTTAATGTCTCATTATTTTGATTCGTTGTCGTGATTCCGTTTTTAGCGCCATAAAATAATCCCCTTTTAAACTTTATTTTTTTATTTTAAAATATACATTATCTGTACAGTTTGTTGCTTACTTTTTCATTTACTACATTCAACCAAACGCTCACGTAAAATATCGTGGACGATGGGACGTTACAACACGAGAAATAATTGTTTCAATATTAGAGACTGTGGTTTATTACAAGCTGAATAATTAGCTAACAACTAAATATAACCGTTATATCTAGACATTAAAGTATTGTTGGAAAGAAGCTCTTTATTTTGACATTTACTTTTTAATTGTAAGATACATAAAAGGAAAGTTATAAGCCGTCGAAAAAGCACCAAAACGTCATGCACGGTGGGGTTGCACAACCTTATCTTTGACCTGGTTGCTTTTGTTTATATGTCAAACATTTTTTATCGCGTTCGCTTTCTCCCTTTTTGTTTGCTAGTGTAAAGGGGTGAAGTCACATTTAATTTTAATTTTTTTTAATGCATCTATAATCTATAGCATTTTCTACCTTTGCATGTCCAGTTTCTTCTTTTATGTCTTCCACCTCGAGGAATGCACTGAACACTCAGTTGAAGTAAGCGCTCTGTCCTGTCCCCTCTTCTTTTCTTGGTGTTTGCGCTTTTGGTTTTTACTAATGTATAGCCAACTAGCCCAACAGTTAATTTTGGTTTAGTTGCATGGTATTTTACCCAAGCATTTTTTTGTCTTGTCCCTACTAATACTGTCCACGTCCTGTCGAGCCACTGTAACATAGAGGCGTTATCTGTTGAAATTACTATCCTGTTCTGCAATCACCTTCGATGACTTCAGCTATAAAAGCTGCCGTTCATTTCCTAACAACGATTCATCGCCTCGCGACGATGTCGGTTCGTTCTACCTGCAGCAAGCTTCGCGCCTTCCGTTCGCGGCTACGTTACCATACTTGGAAACCCTCAGACGGGGAAGATAAAAAAAAAAAAAAAAACCAAAAAAAAAAAAGAACAGCCAAGTCGCGCAGCAGACGACGCCCTGTCTCGAGAGCGGAGCACGCGTGTACCGTGGGTGAAGACTTTACCGAGTTCTTAATGTCGCACTGACTCTAGATCTTTTTGTAGCTATAGATGACTGTGTCACTGTCTGAGCAGACATTGGCTTCGTCTACTCGAATGCGACAGTAGCTCATCGAAACGAGTTAGGTAGGTAAGAGAGAAGAAAGTGCGGCGCACGTGTGAGTTTCCGCCCCTCTGCCACTGGAAGCAGGACCGCCTGCTCAAGATGCGCTCCGATAGGGACTTGAAATCTAGAAACGTGTCCAGATTGAGGGATTTTCTGAACTCCGTGAAATGCTGATTCTATCCTTTTGATATGAGTTGTGCAAGGGGTTTTCAATGACACCCACAAATATTTTATTAATACCATATTTTTCAATTTAGTAATGAAATACTTCATTGCTCGAAAGAAATAAAAAAAGCGGGTTATACCGGACTGTAAGTTTTTATTTTTTTTAGACTTTCCCTTTTGGCAGACACCAGCACAAAACTTACCCTTTTTTATGTTCGATGCGTACTTTTCGCATGAACGATTTGGCCCGCGTTTGGAGAGATTATGCTCTGCGTGAAATATTGAGAACACTGCAACGTGCGTGTAACCTTTGTGATAGCAGAGACGGGCACCTGCGGACGACAGTTTTTGAGCTGTGGAGGTTATAAGGTGCTGAAGCAATCAGTGGGGTCGTAATTCGCATGCGTGCGTGATTCACTGAGTCTTTAATTGCCGCTTCTGTTTATACGAGAACCCTACCTGGCGCTTCCTGCTTTTAAACGCGCTGCTCGTTAAATAATATTCGCAGAGTACTGCTAAGAACGACAGCATTCTATTTTAGTGTGTTCGTTAGCGTCCTAAAATCGCATTGACACTGTGGATTAATCATAAAAAAAGACTTCTGCGCACGATGGATGAATATATGGATTGAAGCTAACGGCTGCTCCTTTTATAAAGGGCGGTAGATTGCGCCACCAAGGTCAGAAACCAAAAAAAAAAAGTATGATTCCTTTTCTCGCTTTTCTAAGACAAATATTTTTTCCTTTGCATTTCTGTAACTATCTCCAATCAGTGTGGAATATCGCCAGAATGACACGTAGGGGATTCTGGTAAAAAGCTAGAAAGCCATATATCTCTCGATCGCCTTCTCACCCCGGCGAAGAAGTCGCCAATTTTACTCTGGTCAAACCGTGTCGGCGTTACTGCAGCACCGAACCCACTGTAATACATGGTCGAGACCTTAGGAGGAGCAACGCAGGAGTGAGTCCCAAGTTTTTTTGTCACGACTGTCCCTCAGCTGGACCCCAGTTAATTTTACTCCATTAAAATTTCTCTAGATCACTTCCGGCGATATGCTAACCTTCTTGTAGAGAACGTAATGTTTTTAGCCTTTGTTCTTCCATCCTCGCCAGCAAAACCAGCCCGCTGAAAAAGTCTTTATCCCTTCAGGGAGGGCAGGGCGAAGCCCGTGCAATTCAGAAGCAAATGTTCTAGAGTCTCACTATGGCATACAGGAACAATACGTGCCTAAGTGCGGACACAGCTAAAGCATGTTAAAAGCACGCATGTTTGCTTCAAACACAGACAGTTTTTGTATGACCAGTTTGGCAGGACCATCATACAAGGAAGAAACACTCCTCAGAATGTCGTTTTACACCCTTAGGGTGCGTGCTAGCCATAGAACAAGCTGATTTACACTCTTAAGGGAGTAAAAACGTTTCATATGTGGCATCTCTCTGGGTGATGTATACACAATTGCAAGCAGAGCATCGCGTCACTACCAGATGTTTCTGCTCGTGTGATCGCGCACGTAGAACGGGAAGCCTGCCGAAACCTTATTCAGCTCGTAATCGCATGCATTGGTGCCAGCCGCAAAACACACGCAGCAAACTTCAAGAAGATGTTATTTTTGGCACTTTATTGAACAATTTCCGCGAGCCACGCTTCATGCCCCTGGGAACGGTGCCATCGCCAAAGCATCGTTGAAGGCCTCCTTGAACTTGCCTTGAAAAACCTTGACGAGAGACAGACTGGAGATCTGGTGGATGTGCCCCTCCAGCGTGCGTTGCCTGAGTGGATTCAGATTAATACCCTGGTTCTGGGTTACTTTAAATTTGAGGTCAGAAATACGTAGAGTTTGTAGAGTTGCGTGACCACCTGAAAAATGGACGGCAAGGCAAAAATATTACTTAAATATGTACCCAAATAAAAGCGAGATTATCAGAGGTTTCTGCTTTGACCCTAGCTATGGGCATCTTGTGCGCTTTAAAAAACGAAGCAAAATTGATTTACATCCCGTCAGTACCGCTTATGAAAACAAAACAATCTGAGTAACACGCCAAGCTGTTTTCGACCGCCAAATTAATCAAACTATTGGAATAATTATTTTATTAAAACTTCAAGCAGCCTTGTTCCTAGCTTAATTAAAGTGATACTGTAAACGACTTAATTTTCGCGGGCTCAACTTTTCGCGAATTGGCGTTCACATATTGCCCGAATTGTTCGCAGGACGTAGTTTTCGCGAATTGTTGCCATTCGCGAAATTCGCGAAAATTAGGTACCCGCGAAAATTTAGTCCTTTACAGTATTTTTTTCGTGTATTCTTGATTTCTAAATTCGACTTTTGATTATGACTTGCATCATTCCTAGGTCTGCCGAGTGCACAGGTGTCATATTGAAGTGATATATGTGAACATGCCCAAAAACGTGCCGCGTCCACTTACTACGTCAAGCTATTTTGCATGCCTTACATATAGTATTATATTTATAACACTGAAGCGTAAAACGCATGAACCAACACATGGTTGTGACGTCACACCTCTGCGCTGGCCTTACTGTCCCCACAGCGCTTTCGCAGACGTTTCGCCTCACACTCACCAGGTGGGGACAAACGTAAACAGCGACATTGTGCTTAACGTAAATTGCTGTATATAAGTAATCACCATTTTTGGTTACCATGAACATCTTGGCGAACCATCTCTTCTCGTTTTATCACAAATCCTCTCCCAGGATTTTTTTTTTTTTTTTTTTGCATGGGAACGTGATTCCTTTATTATGTTTAATCACGGCAGCTCGGTATCAAGGGGAACAAACACTCCCTCTGCTCACAAGGACATTACAAGCTCAAACGAAGCCGGCCCCTAGGCCTGAACGCCAAGCTCTGGTTGGATTAATAAGTGGGTTGACGCGAAGGTAGCTGCTTTTGTCTCTACTAAAACTTCGAACGGGTTCGACTGCCAAACGTCGGCGACCAGCCTTCTGCGTTCGCATTGGAACGTGTTCGCAGAGTGAGTAGAAACAAATGTACAGGGTCCGATCGAGAAAAGTAAACCCTACTTTTCGGCCCGCATAAAAACACTACGCATCGCAGAACGCTCAAACTCCACCAGAATGTAACCCTAGCGGTCCAAGCAAGATGCCAAAGTTTCAGCGCGATACGGTAACTTCATCAAAAGTTATAAGTGATTTTCTGAAAATTTCAATGGGAAAATGGAGCTCATTTTTGCCCGTGTTCGGTTTCTGGTGCCATAGAGCCCCATGTGTTCGAAAACTCCGTCGGCCGCCATTTTCCCATTGAAATTTTCAGAAAATCGGTTATAACTTTTGATTAAGTTGTCGGATCGCGCTGAAACTTTGGCATCTTGCTTGGACCGCTAAGGTTACATTCTGGCGGAGTTTGAGCGTTCTGCGATGCGTAGTGTTTTTACGCGGGCCGAAAATTAGGGTTTACTTTTCTCGATCGGACCCTGTAGTTAGGTTTGCGTCTAGAAACAAATCCTTTTAGTCAGAGCTCGGCATTTTGGCATCTTCGCGCGCTCTTGTCTTCTCTTCTCCCTTTGTTCCTCGATGTATACTCTCTTTTATTCATAGCGCATAAAACAGACTATATTGTGTACGGCTCACGCCAGCCCTTTCTAAGCTACTTGAGCGAGCGCGTGGTTGTATTAAGCATCTCATTCACAAGTATCTAAGTGCAGTGAGGCACTTGATAATGTCGCGCGCTTGCTCCTGTAGATTGACCCTGTTACACAGAGTGAATGTATTATAGCCTTAATACGTACGCGTCTTTCTTAGTGTGGTGACGCACATTGGTTTTGACGTTCACTGTTCATTGCTCTGGAGAGCATGAAACGATCTCACACGGCTCGCACTATTATCTTTGGCACTTTCTTCGCCAACTTTCCGGATCACACTTTTCCTTTGTATTTTTCCTCCGATCATTCACGATCGGCAGCTGCTACTATAAACAATGAGGTCACACTAATAAAATAATATTAAGACACTCGAGCATGACAGATTCTAGCTTCCACACTCCACCAGTCACCGGCAATTAATAGCAGCGCAGGAGAAATGTTCAATGTGTGGCGTTACTTGGGTAAGTTGGAATATCCACTGTTCTAGCTTTATGCAAAACGTGACGCCCGCCTTGCTTGTAGCCCACGCCACGAGGTTTAAAGTGCAGTATAAAAGACACGACTTGGGGCAGCAGCTTTGAACTTACCGAATGCGCTGGCGACGTCGATGTAGGCGTTTGCCTTGGAAACCACAGCCTGGAAAGCAAATTTGACGCGGGATCCGAACCAGTCAAAACCTCTGGCGGATGCATCGTAGCTAAGTCGAAGCCCATCCAAGCTCAGATAGCAGGAAGTGGTCAGACTAGCGCCTTTCCATTTGGGCTCGCTGCAGTCGCCGCGGCGACGCAGGCTACTGGTCAGTCCGTGCAGTCGTATGTTCGTGAGGACGACCTTCAGATCATGGTTCGTGAATCCGGTGGAGGGCACCGTTACGTTGGTGGATGAGACTGGCGCAGGATCTAGGTTGAGGGCACGAACTGCGCTTGGCAAAAGATCGCTGAGTAGGGTGTCCAAGTACAGGTTCGCTTCTTGGGACGTGCTTGAGAGTGCTCCTGCAAAAGCAAAGCGAAACATCGCTTAAGGTGGAAGTACATTACCACACGCCACAAACTCAAAAATAACATGTAAGAGTATCAATGACACACTTTATATCAACCGTGTCTGAAACTGTTTTATGACATCACTCTCATATGCATAGGCATTGCTGGGCCTTGTTTCGTTAGAGTCCAGCTTTAACCTGCCTGCTTGCTCGTGTCCCCTTTTGAGAACAAAAGCGAAGTCTAAAATCGAACAACGGTCCTACCAGGAATGACGGGGCAAGGCTCACAATTGCAAAATTTTACAACTGTGGGATTTTGGTAGCTACATAGCAAGTACGAATATAAAAATGAAAGAGGTTTACAACACCCTGTAACCACGAATTAGAGCGCTGCTCTTGAGGAAAGGGAGGGGAGGGTACTGAGGGAAGGGTATACTCCTCCTCCCTCTTTCTCACCTCCTCCTCCCCTCATCCTTCAAGCTCCTCCGCTCCTCTCCTCCTCCTCCTCCTCGCCGCTCAAGCCGGTAACGGGCGCCTAAGTGTTGCGCTCTCAAATATAATGGCAAGTCCCATAATGCAACGGGCGGGTCACGGGTGAGACCAGCGGGTTGCATCATGGGTCATCATGGGACGTTTCCTATAATGTAACACGGGACCCTCGTGACATCACTCGTCCCCCCCGTGACGTCACTCGTGACGTCATGGGGGAAACGGCACCGTGCCGAAACGTCACCAGGGCAAGGGGTGACGTCACGAGGGTGACGTTTCGGCGTGGTGCCGAAACGTCACCGTGCCGAAACGTCACCGCGGTGCATTATGGCACGTTTCCCATAATGCACCGCGCGGTGCCGAAACGTCCGCGCGGTGCCGAAACGTCGCCCTCGTAACGTCACGAGTAATGTCGCGACGGCCACGTGCGTTGCATTATGGGACGTTTCTTATAATGTGCCATGTGGTTACGCCGACGCTGATGTTGACGCCGACGCCGAGGCCCCTCAAGCCGGAAACGGGCGCCTAAGAGCTGCGCTCTAAAATACCGTACACTTTGTATCGGTCTAATACACGTCCATTACTAATGTAAAATATCAAATACACGCTCTTTTCAACAACGCATGTTATAGAGCAGGGGAGTGAGATAATAATACAGTCATTCAGACGTCAGTACACGTCATCACAGTACACTTCAGCAACAAAAAAAAAAAAAAACTCCACACATTATAACCCTTTTTTTCACAGAGATACTATATCAGCGGGCACACACGTTTGAACTCATTATCACGGGATATTTACACGTCAACATAACACTCTTCAATAATACATGTACACATTCACAATTCATTCGAGAGTTTTAAAAAAGTTTCATTATCAGCCGATACCATAGCTGCAGGCAATTCATTCCATTCGCCTATCGCTCTTGGAAAAAAGAAAACTTCATGCAGTTTGTCCGGCATTTTATTTCACCTATTTTCTTGCTATGACCCTTCCTATTTGAGATGTAATGAGGCATTTTCAGGTATACATATTTATCAACCCCAGTTAAGTTATTGTATATTGAATGAATAAGTTTTAGTCTGCATTTCTTGCGACTGGTATCAAGATGTTCCATTTCAATACAAGCTTTCATCTGCGTTACACTTTCAAACCCAGAATATTTGTTGAGGATAAACCTCACTGCCCGATTTTGTACACCCTCGATCTTATCTATCAAGTATTTTTTGTGCGGATCCCATACGGCGCTTGCATACTCTGACTGTGGTCTCACCAACGCACGATACCCTGCTTCTTTTAGAACTTGGGGTGCTGTATGCAGGTTTCGGATGACTAAACTAAGAATTTTACCAGCCTTATTCAAGATCATATCTGTGTGATGATTAAAGGACAAGTCTTCAGAAAGAATAATTCCCAGATATTTAAACCCTGACACTTTTCGAAGGGGGTCCCTTCCAATAACGTAAGATGAATCAATACTACTTTTTGTTTTACTAGAGGTAACATGATCGCATTTTCCTGCATTTAAATGTAGTCTCCAGTTCTGGCACCATATATTGATACAGTCCAAGTCCTGTTGCAACTGTAGTACGTCGTTGGTATTTTTTATTACGTTGTAAATAACGCAATCATCCGCGAATAGTCTGATATTAAAAAGGACAGAGGATGCTATATAATTAATAAAGATTAAAAATAATATTGGCCCCAAAACAGATCCCTGAGGGACACCCGAAGTTACGTCCACAAATTTTGATTTTCTCCCCCCTAAGATGACACATTGTTTCCTTTCACTTAAGTAATCTTTTATCCATGCGAGTAGAGTAGTATCAATATTAAGCGCGCTCATTTTATGTAACAACAAATGAATATTTGCTTAGGATCTGCCATTACAACCATAGTTTTGAACGCAGTCTGTATACGCAAAACAATAGCATGAATAATTCGATTCAGCAAATAAGAAAATAATAGTGTGGGATATTGCCACGCGCATCGCTGAGCGAGAGCTTGCGTAGCCGAATGATTACCGCACTTGGTTGTCGCGCGGACGATACGGGTTCGATTCCTGGGAGCGGAATGTTCTTTTGTTTATTCCTTCTAGTTCCGTTTTTCTTGGAGATCCGTTACGCCTCGTGCGACGGCAATTTCTTATCCAAAGAGCAGTTGCACGCTGCCTTCCAGAAGAGCTTCACCGTGCATGGCTGTATCGGTTACGACGATTACGTAAACACTCGACCGCGGAGGCAGGTTCACACGGTCGGCAATAACTCGGATCGCGGTTGACGTCGCGTTGGTCTCCACCGGCGGCAGAACAGGCTTTCGCAGCGTCAACTGGTTTGCCCCGAGGTCGATGACGGCGCCATACTCGCAGAGAAAGCCCATTCCGAGGATGACGTCCCTCGCACACTCTTGCAGAACGACGAACTTCACAGGGCACGTCTCACCGTGCATGTCGACGCAAGCAATGCATCTCCCGACTGGTTTAATGAGGTGTCCTCCGACAGTTCGTATTTGAGGTCCATCAAACGGCGTCCTGACTTTTCGAAGGCGGCGTGAGAGCCTTGCACAGATTTCGGGGGATTATGGTGGCGAACATGAATTATAGATATGGCAGTTTGTTTACCGGATAGAGGGTTTGTTGGATTTTTTTTATGTTGTATATTATTTATGTATGATTTTTGTTCTTGATATATATGAGATGTTTTTTTGTAGATCGAGAGCTTACAGCCAGCGGAGAGTCCAGAAAACAAAGAAAATTACAAGGGACCGTACGTGATCACGGAAAGACTCCCCAACAATCCCTACCTCATCGGAGACCTTCTATTGAGTGAACAAAACCAAAGACGCAATTGTGGTATTGCTCCTGTGGACAAGCGAAAACACTGAAGCACAGGCGACTCAGAAGAGTCCGAAGAAGATTAGGACCGGGCAGGTAGGTAAAGCACAACGTCCGAGTGTATCCCACGGTTTGCCACAGGTGCGCGAGATGGCGCCACATGCCCTGTCTGCGGGGGCTCGTGCGCGCGGCGCCTTCCCAAGTTGGGGGGGGGGGGGGGGACTTCACACAGACACAACACACTCGCTCGGTCCGTGGGACCAGAAGCCATACCGGCACGCTCCCTCCTCCTTTTAATGCAAAGTATCCATTAGCTACCTCTCTCGCGACCTATCTGGCCTCGTCAGGAAATAAGGAGCTCAACGCGCGGTACGCATAGGAAACGGCAGTACGCACTCTTTCATAATCGCCTCCAGGCTATAAAACAATCACTAAAAACTTTTAACCTTTCCACTTAGGTGAAGAAGGAACACCAGCGAAGCTGTCCTATGGTGGGAATGAAGTGATGGCCGGCCGCAAGTCGGCGAGCCAGAGTGGAAAGCCTGGAAATGTGGCGCCATCTATAAGCGACGGCGGCAAGCGGACGACCGGCAAACAGGGCAAACAGAACACTCTGGACAGCTACCGCCATCGATGAGCTACGGCGGCAAACAGAGGTTTGTGTCGACATTTCTTTGTGGGGACACGATCCTGGGGAATCTAGCCCTTAACAACTCCGGTGTAAAAAAAAAAAAAAAAAAAAAAAAAATTAAGTACCGTGTTACAGTCGCAGTGAAGTCAATGATTGCGTCGTAAATCATTATAAAACTCAATATTGAGGCACTCGTCGTGTCAGATGAGACGGGACCTCGCAAGCGACCACGTCTACCTGCAGAAGAAGAGTTCTTTCGAGAGGAAACGGCGTCGTGCAGCGGCCCTGCGACGCCGATATGCAACCACTGATCTCTATCACAATCGCTGGATCGCGCATTCCCGCTCCGCTAGTGCGGCCACCGGATGGCCATCTTGCATCTTGAAAATCGTGCTTTTTGGGGCGTTCCGGAGGCTGAAGGAAGCGTCCTAAAGACACGCTTTGTACCCGTTCGTCCTCATTTGCTGAATAAGTTATTTAAAACCCTGTGTAAGCCGTGAGACTTTCCGTTGAGAACACGTGGAAAGTTTTACGGAATTTTTAGGCCCAACACGTCGAATGGAAGTTTCGCCTGTCTCGCGGCATGATCAAAGCTTCTTAGGCACGCCGAAGCGCTGCGTGTCTATGCCTTCGCACAATTCGATACCGGTCAAGAATCGGCGCCGCTGCAAAGTTTTGAAGATGTGTCGTGCGTCGATGTCTTTGGATCATATGTCGGCCGCGGAGTTCTGGATCATCCAGCTGTTTTTGCGAGTTGGTATCGATAAAGGGGAGAAAATAATCTGTATGGCTGCTCTTCTGCAGTATTAACCATGGCTATGTTCCAAATCTACTCTAAGAGATCACATGGCAGCACAAATAGAGTAACGCTGTGGAGCAAGGAGGGTTTTCGAAGGCAAAACTACAAGACGGCGCGAATGAAAATGTTTGAAGCGTGACCCATATGGTCGTGTGCAATTTGTTGACCAATCACAATTAGGCGAGCCGCGCTCAAACGTCAAGTGCAATCTAAGTAGGTTGATAATGAGCCAGGAGTGATCAGTGATGAGGGGCTGTTTTTTGCCGTATTCCGAAAACCGTCCAACGACGAAAAAAAGACGTACCTTCCCTTCCTCCTCCGTCGCCACTGGACGCTGGACCAAGCTCGTTTCTGAACCGCGAGTGCCGCAAGTTACAAATACAGTCGCCAGAGTAAAGTAAAACGCTGCTCCAAAGGCTCAAGCGGCTTCACGCACATTGCCTCGCAAAACACATCCACACGGCGTCGATTCTTGATCGGTATCCAAGCGTGCGAAGCAGGGGCGTACCCAGGCATGGGGGCGGGGGGGGGGAGCTTTAGCTCCCCCCCCCCCCCGAAGTCTAGCCGACCCTTTAATATACACATGCATTTTGACCCCCCCCCCCCTCTCCCTCTCCGCACCCCAAGTCATAGACATCCTAGCAACCTCAGCCCCTCCCGAAAAAACATTCCTGGCTACGCCACTGGTGAGAAGACACAGAGACGCAGCGCTTCGGCGTGCCAAGGAAGCTTTAATCACGCCGCGAGATCGGCGGAACTTGCTTTCGACGAGTTGTGCCTTTTTTCCTGCGGCACTGCGCTTCCGTAAAAATTTCCAAGTGTTCTCAACGGCAAGTCTCACGGCTAACACAGGGTTTTAAAGAACTTTTCGGGCGAATGACGACGAACGAGTAAAAAACGTGCCTTCAGCACACTGCCACCAGCCTTAGCAAAGCTTCAAAAACGCGATTTTTCGAGATGCAAAATGGCCGTCCTCTGGCCGACCTCGGGCTGCAGCGACCAAGTGGAGATGCGCGATCCAGCAATTTTCATAGAAATCAGTGCATGCAACGAAGGCGGACGACTGAGAAGCAACGGCGACTGCAACACGTGCGGAAAGCCCATCGACAACGGCGCTTCTGCGAAACTGCCTTTTTGTAGGTGACGTCTTGATCGTTCTTACACGATGCATCGCGTATCGTAGAAAACTAGCGTAGTGGTTTTTGGAACAATTGAAGCATTAATAAGCGCAGTTATATTTCCTCTAAAAGGTGTACGGCGTTAACATGTGCATGTATGTATGCACATTCAATAACACTCGGGCGTCCAGTACAGTTTGGTCTTGCACGCGCTGAAAAAAAAAAAGAGAAGTGCAAGACAACGAGCATGTACTCGAAGCCAGGAATCCGAAAGAGAGGCTCTGCCGTTCTTATCCTGCCGGTAAGTATAGTAGTCTTACACGAACAAATGCAAATGGTGTCCATAAACCACGTAATTGCAAAGAAGCAGGTGACCACTCTCTAGTTCTTGCTTCTCTACATAGGCTCGCCGCTCGCCTCTCGTCGTCGATATCAGTTACTCACATCACCGGGATGAGTTTCGGACGCGGCTAAATCGTGTAAAACGAAAGAAGATTCCAACAAAACTTACGATACCGCACAACTAATTCTCTCCGAATGCAGCTTGAGAGTGGAAGCGAAAGACTCGGTTGGAGCATAGGCGCAAAATTACATACGCTTCGAGAGTCACTACACTATCCCCAGATTAATGCTTTGTAGGCGCCTGCATTTTTTGGCTTTTTTGAAGGGCATACAATTGGTGATATTCACGATTAGAAATTGCGACTTCCTGAGCTCTGATGCGATGTCAGAAAGGACGAGCAATATTGTTTCGCTGTAATCGCGGACTGTTTTGACACCTCTCGAGGACGGAAGATCGTTTGCTAAGATGTTAGGCAAATCTCCATGTAACTGACAGCAATGAGTTTAGACAACGAAATGGCGGAATTGTCGTTATACTAAGCGTAACGTTTTTAGTCGATTGAGTAGGAGGTATGACACCGAGGCGCTGAGAAAACCAAGTCAGCAAGGCTACTCGAGGGAACTCTCCAAGCTGCGCCGCTGTAGTTCCAGGGACACTGACAGATATGTTGATAGGTCATATTTCCGATATGTGCAAACGTGGCCGCTTTTCTGAATCCGAGGGTCACGCGATTGAATCGAATTTTTATCTGACGCCATAATGAGGTTTGCCGGACCAATGTATTTGTGAAAATATATTCTAACGTGCAATTCATCATCGAATGAGCATTAACAGCCTTTATTGTTTTTGTGGAATGACCCCTTTAATTTGAATATTCAATTGGTTCAACAAGTGAAGTACATTTTGCTCCACTTGGAGGTTAGTTGGTTCGGAAGCTGGCAGCTCGTATTTGACGCCATCCGTTGTTTCTATCACATGAGGAATCCAGCGGGATGAGTCCCGTATTAAGAGCATGAGCTGAAGGATCCACCTATTTTTGTTGTTTTATAATTTTTTTTTTCTCTGTGTATACTGACAGCATAGCGTATAAACGACAAGGCACAATTTATAAACATATAACTCTCAATAAAAAAAAAAAACAAAGCATAAGCGTGCAATGAATACGACAAATCAAGAAGAACACTTCAAGTAGAGTGTCGTAAAATATAGGTAGTGCTGCCAAAGTTTAAAATATTTCAGTGAAATTGTTGGATTCGTTAACTGTGTTATGGGAGTAGGAATATTTAAACAAAGCAGCAATATACAAAGGTTATATGACTGCTTCAGAATGTTTGTTGCTCGTAGACCTGTAGCTTTGTTTTGCTGAGAAGTGACCAAGACACAAGCGCAAATTACCGTAGGCTCTTTTATAAAGAAACTCGGACCGATATTTATCTCGCCGCTTAGATGAATCACGTCGTCGTGAAAGGACTGCGTGATTTAAGTTTTGGAAATTTAGGACATATATCTATGACGTGCAGCCGCATTTCATTTTCGCAGTGTGCCATTGTTGCGTTACGTTCACTTCCCTGCGCCGGGACTTTTCTTAGGATCCCTGATCGAAGATGGTTTCTTGTTGCAGCTAACGGCACTGCAAAGGAAGCAGGTCTTCATTGGTGTCTTAGCAGTCTTCGGGTTCAACCTTGCCCAAACGTACTCCTGACTCACTTCGATCGTTTAAAAAACTTTACAGCCATCAAATACCTAGCTTTTTAATTGTAGATTTCTTTAAATATATTTTACCGCAAACTTTACCTAAAATGTGTCATTCTTGATTTTTTAATGTCGCAACATTTTTTTTTCGCGATTTTGAAAAATCTTTAAGTTTCCCCGTTGGTGTATTTCTGAAATTTACCGACGGTAACACCGTGGTAATAGTGTCTCTCTTGAATGTATATTGATTAAAAAAAAATAAGCGTCGACTCTCGAGGATGACGGTAACGTAGTCCAGCTTCTGTTCAATCATGTGTTACTAACAAAGGAAAAAATCTAAAGCAGGTTATGCTTTAGCTTGGTAAGGTTCGTTACTTGTACGTTTATTCGCTTTGAAGAGTTCATCGCAACTTTAACAGGACAAAAACCACGCGCCAATTTGTTGAGAGTGGGTATGTACCTGCTTCGCTCATTCGATATAAAAATATTATTATTACAAAATTACTCGAACATTTGAAGCAGTTCGTATGAAGCTCCATTTTATTACCGATCACTCAAGAAATTTTTGAGATGTCTAAATGTTACATTGTTTGGTGTACTGACACCGAATATCTAATGAATCAAAATTTTTGCTTACCGTTCAGGAAAAGGCTAAGGAGAACGATCTTCGGAAATGGAACCATTGTGGTACGACACTCTGAAAGAAAAACAAAACAACAAATTATATGTGCTAAACGCACACAGTCTTGCTGTTGTGAATCGCATTGCAAAAAATATCTTACCAAATATATTTTAAATTATTTTTCTTTCAATAGTTATTTCTTGAATACAAGCATGTGTATTATTATTTATATGGTTTACAAATGTGCACGAAAACAAGCAAAAGTATAGAAAAAAAAAACACGGAAACAAACTACCTACGAACATGAAGCAGCTTCGGCCAAATAGTGGAGCTTTATATATACAGAAACCAGTGAAATCAAGACAGGTGCAAGAGTGTTATCTAGTGTTGACGTTAGTATATTTCGATAGTGACCAGCAGATGGAAAACTTCCGGACTTTGTTGCGGAACTGCCGAATAAGAACTGCAGATTACTTGTTTTCGTAAGCAAACCGTTCAATTTAGATATTTTACAGAGTTAGCTTTCATGGGCTCTTCCCACCGTGTTGTCGTAGTAGCCGCAGTTTGTGTCCTTGTTGATGTTATACACTCTTAAAAAAAAAGGAGTCCAAAGGGAGTCGCTGCTTCCATGACTCCCTTTGACACTTCACGACTCTCTTAGAGAGTCAATGATTCGTGTGACTGTTTTGACTCTTTACTCTTAAAAAAAAAAAGAAGTCCAAAGGGAGCCGCTGCTTCCATGACTCTTTTCGCTGCTTCCATGACTCCCTTTGACACTTCACGACTCTCTTAGAGAGTCAGTGATTCGTGTGACTCTGTTTTGACTCTTTACTCTTAAAAAAAAAAAAGTCCAAAGGGAGCCGCTGCTTCCATGACTCTCTTCGCTGCCTCCATGACTCCCTTTGACACTTCACGACTCTCTGAGAGAGTCAATGATTCGTGCGACTCTGTTTTGACTCTTCCCCTTCTCAACGGGAGTCACAGGTCAGCAGCATTTGCCCTACCGAAAAAAAACAGATGCCAGAGGCACAATGTTTAGCAAACTGGGTACTACTCGACATTCACAAAATGTAATTAAAAGTTCAGGCAAGATTTAGCAACACAAAAAAAATGTATGTCCGAATTTGTAATCTTCGCAATTTGCCTGCAAAAAATATAATCGATTTTGAGGAATCAGTCTAAAAGGCGAGTCGGATAAAGCCCTAGCAAACAGTTTCCGGTTAACCCAGCTCAGAGTTTGAGGAATCCGCCTAAAAGGCAAGTGAGAAAAAGTCTGGGCCAACAGTCTCCGACAGTCTGTAAATGCTCATTACACACATATTAACCCCCCTCCCCCCGTAAACGGTGCTTCGCGGCGTCCAGCCGGCAACCCAAGCCCCGCTGTTTCCCTATGCACCTCTAGAAAGGGAGTCCCATACCATTTAGTTGAAAGCTTCGTCGACAACATTGTTTTTTCAATAGTTGTGCAAACAAAAAATTAAAAAGGAAAGGAAAAAAAAGTATGCACGAAGTTTCGTCGACATTCATTTTTCTCAATAATAATTGTAAAAAAAAAAAAAAAAAACACATATGTTTATTTTTTGCATTGAACCTGGGTTCGCTCCATATGAAGCGGGCATCTTTCCACATAGCTACACCTGCGAGTACTCGTTTTGAGAATTCGTTTTATACGAGATCCAACAAGTTTCGCGTCGTGCATATTATTCTAAACCGAATCCTGCGTCTGCATTTTACATATTTCTAGAACTGTCGTGGGGTGCGTCTCCGAGAGTGAGTGAAGATGCAGCAGCTTATTCAAGACTATACTCCGTTTCATACATAGCGTGCAACGCAGTCAAAGCTAATGCACCGGTTTGCATCGCCGACCGTGTCTACGTTCAACCCATAAAATAGTGCGTCCCCTGCAAAAACATTTTAAAAAAAGTCGAAAAATGTGCCTCCTTGGAGCTAGTAACTGATAGTGGCGTTATAATTTCGACGGAGCACAAATTGTTTTCAATAAAAAGGAAAAGATAATGTAAACTACTTTAAATTGTTTTCGTTTTCGTCCGTGCGGCAGCCGCTGTGGGTTTTCGGGTTGTGTGGCACTGGCTGGTTTTGAAAAGATGGCGCCTTACGCAGCAAGCTCAAGTACCTCTCCTGCTCGGATATTTTCGAAGATTCGTTGTGCGAAGACCTTGAAAAAGTGCAAGCAGGTGATCGCCAACGTGTACGCGAGTACAAGAACGCGTTTCCCGGAGAAGTCGGTCGTGAAGTCCTGGAGACGGTCAATAACGACACCAGAGTGTGCGCCCGTACTGTCGCGAACCACAAGGTGCAGTGTCTATCTGGCAAGGTGGCGTCCCCGAAGCGAAGACCTCGCAATGTAGAAGTCTTGAGCACGGGGACCGTCAAGCATGTCTAATTCACACACAACACCATTCGCCTGAAGGTGCACGGAAAGTACCCCAAGAGGGGGATTCCTACCCTTGACAGCTATTTGAAAATAAACTGTACAGGCCACAACTATTGTCGATTAGCGTCCTATCATAAATTTTGGAACAAGGCTGCTATCAGTGCGATTCCTCATTCCACGCTGCACGAAAGAAAAATATAACTCGGTGCTAGAGGCAAATAACACTTGCAAAGCGGCAGAGCAGATGGTAGAAATGTGGCCTCTCGGCGACTTATAAATAAAAAGCAAGAAGAAAGGAGGAATTGAAATATGCAGTTCGGCATTGCGCACAATCTTGCACAAAAAGTACGTCAAAAAAAAAAAAAAAACTTCGCGGCAGTGGGTTTGAACCACTGCCGCCGAAACGTCGGTATCGCCAGAGCAGCGTCTTCTACCACTCGTCCACGAAACGAGCGGAGGAACACTTTTGTTTTCTGTATTTTCATGCGCACCACTTCAGTACCTTTGACAGCTTTGCACGCTATCTATGAAAAGGAGTATATGTGCCCATTTTGAGAACCACACTGCGAGTTGAAGCAACGCCGAAGGCTCGCGTCTCGCAGCGCCGCCTGTTGAATAACCATTCGAAGAGTTTGCACACTGTGAAGGTAAGAGCGTTCACACCGAAGAGCTCTCTTTACAACGCCTACACACACACACACACACACACACACACAGAGCTCACAATTGAAGGGTGGCCACTGAGGTTTTAAGAGCCACTGATCGTAGTAATCGCATTCTAAAGACGCCGCGTTGTCGTAGATTGTTTTTCACCAGCTAGGTCCTGTAGGGATGAGGCCAAGGCTGGGGGATTCATCGCCGGAAACGTAAAGAAACCAAGCAAACGACGTGAGGCTCGCGGACGCGGTTCGTGGGAGCCGACGACGTCCAAGCCACGATCCGAGCAGCCCTAGTTGCAGCCCTGCTTCCGAGAAGACTGGGTATTCTTTCCGGCGGGCACACAATACCTAGACAGCATGCTTGCGGCTGATATGGATTGCAGGAGGTGAATAACAGGACAACCAATGCACAGAAAATAGGTTGTGCACGACACAGACTACGCACAGAGAACGATTGTCGCTGCCATGTTGAAATAAAACGAGGCTGAGCCAGGCAGCCAGGCCAAGCTATAGTTTAGTACACAACGAAGCTGAGCCAGGCCAAGCTTAAGTTTAGTACACAACCAACATACTTCATTACAAAGAATTAAATAAATGTTAAAACAAATTTTTTTACGTTTAAACGCTCTAATGTATGTCGACTAAAACAGGAACATTCACGTTGCGTCAAATGAGTTTCGTCGTAACCACTGTCGTCGGAACCAGCCGAACCAGCGAACGTCGCCGTATCGCCATCGCCACCGTAACCAAAATCAAGAAAATCAAAAACAAAGCAAGCTGCAAACTTTCGGGCGGTTTCAGGCCTTTAGACTTTCGAAAAAAACATCGAAGAACGTTCTTCAAAAAATAAAAAGTGTCCCAGGTGCCGGCGTGCCCATGGAACCAGCTGTGGGTTTGAGTCTACTTGGTGAGTACTCGCCAATTCGTTTTACTTTTTCAGTGCTTTCTTTTCGGAGCGTTTGTGACGTGTCCTTCTGTGTGTGTGTGCAGGAAGCGTGAAGACGGCTCCTTGTCGCACACGTGCTTTGCGCATTGGATGACCTTCGAGCTTTTCCCAAGGAAGTCCCGGAACCGACCTGTCACTGAGCGAGCAGTCAGATTGCGGGAACGCACACAGAGGCGAAGGTCCCACCGAAGCCGGAGGGGGGGACGGGACTTCGTAAGTGTATCGGGGAGCTTTATCTCGTGGATCGGTGGACAAGACGAGTTCTACAAATCGGGTGGCGGCTTGGTACCACCTAACTAGGCGGTGTGTTTCGAGGAACCCATGACTGCTAAAGGTACCCATTACGTGCTAGCGCTCGTATTTGCGCACCGTTTGCTTTCACTGCGGGTGTTCGAATTCAAGTTCGATGCTTGCGAAGAGTATAATGAGTTCTTTTTTGACTAGGGCACGGACTTTTTATACAAAATGCTGTATATGTTGCACTTATTTGCTAGCCCTCTGGCTGTAGTTTATTGTGAAGGTTGTGGGAAAAAACGCGCATTGAGTAGTTACAAAAAAAATATATATATATAATGTAGTGTCGAGTACCGTCCGACGGCACTCTTGCAGAACGTTCACGTGCTGTGCAGTGGCACTCCACTCACGCCTTAAAGTGCCGTCCGAATGTCTTGTGTAAAGCGAATTGTCAAAACGAGTTTTTCGAAGTTGTAGCGTAGCTCGCCTGATAGGCAGCGGACCCGGGTTCGATCCACAGTGTGGGCTTACTTTTTGAAATTTGTTTCTCAAACATTTTGTTTCGTCGAGGCATTTGGCGATATTTACGACATTTCTTTTTTACCATTAACACTGGAAACAAAATAAAAACGGATGTTGTCGACGAAACTTTGCTTAACAAAATGCTATGGGCATCCCTTTCCGGAGGTACATGGGGGACAGCGGAGCTTGGTATGGGACAGAGGGGCTGGACGCTGCGAAGCGGCCTGTGCAACAGGGCCAAGTAGGTTAATAGCGAGGCGGCATGAATGCAGGTGGGGGGTTGGTTAACGAGCTCCCCAGGGATACACGTGCTGTTCGACTTTCTTTCGGACGGCACTTGTAGGCGCGGGTGGAGTGCCGTCGGACGGCACTGTAGACAGCCAAAACACAACAGAAAACGAGGTGTTTCGAACAACTTTCTTGAAGAGATGATGAACTGATTTTTTAACTACTTCCTCCTCAGTACATAAGCAAAGTGAGAAATCATGTGGTCGTATTGCACTGAAACCCAAAGTTCTGCCAGCAGTCTGAGAGCGGGCATGGACAAAGCCCTAAATAAAATTCACATTTCTGCAAGCGCCGACAACCATGAAGGGAGCGACGAGACAAGCGATGGCGACCCTTTTTGCTATCGCTCATCCGCACCACGAGGCACACTGCATGAAAGCGACAGGAGCAAGCGATCAATGCGATGAGCGACGTTTTCTAGTAATTCAAGAACCGAGCAGCGTTACAAGCGACAGTGAGAAATCTCCGTCGCTGTCGCCGATGCTTGTCTCGTTGCTCGCTAAATCGCTTGCATGCGGTCCAGCCTTAATTGTCTGAAAGCGAGAGACACGTGCCACGAGTGAGTGCTGTGCTGCTACTCCCTTCCAAGTGCATCTCATTTCAGGGCTACATTGCCATTTGCTTCCAAGTGCTGCACGAGCCTCCTTCTCAGGCGCTTTGATGCCACTTACGAAACTAGCACAAACTCATCAAGGGGTTTTAGGCGGGGTTAGCCATCCGGTGTGTTTGCCGCACCATTCTTTTCGGTGCCTCGACAGTCAACAGTCACAAGTTGGGACGCCATGACGACAGCGGCACTTGTGCCTGCTTGTCTTATTCACCAGAGGTTTGAAGACCAACTGCAGACTTTCGACAGCATGACACTTTCGGTTTCGTGACATCATTGCTTCCTTGGGACAACTCTTAATGGGAGGAACAGGATGGCAATTGCACCAGTGGGGAATACGTCCAGGCACTATACCTGTACTAAAACTTGCTTGAGCACCTGTTTATTTAAGATTATGTTTACACTTGCAGCGTTACCTCCGAGGCTGGGTTTCCCTACCAGAAGAAAAATTTGACTGGGCCATAGGTAAGGTCAAGTTCGACTCGCGCTGCTGATCCTGTTGGCCCGGTGCCTCTACAAGGTCGAGGACGTGGTCAATAGGAGTGTGACAGGCCAACCTTCCAGGCGTGACAAAGTATGGCGCCGTGGGAAGGAAGCCCATTACACCTGCCAAAGTGGATGCAATTGCAGGTGCGTGCCTTGCTGCATGTCCATCTTCCCGGCTCTAAACTATGCAGCAATTGGCAGGTTCAGCATCGTGCATTATATAGGTTTTATAGACCATACGCGAAATAGCTCTTGGGTATCATCATCATGCCGCTCGGAGCCGACATGTGGTGGGTTTTGCTATCTTGAATGTGCAAATGGCACTATACCTCGTCTCGCCTCAGCATGAACTAACTGCGAAAGCTGTGCAAGCGCAAGCGGGTAGCCTTGACTGGAGCAGCCGCTGACGCGTGATCCAAGGCATTTAGCTTGCACTTTTAGCAGGCACGGCTAACAATGGTTATTCACCCATGTAATGTTTGTTGAGCCTCACGAATATACAGTGAATTCAGTTGGCATTCAAGTAGCTATCTCCTTTTTTTTAATTCGGTGAAGAACAAAAAAGAAACACTTGCCAGTCACTATTTCCTTCAACTAGGAAGTTTTGTTTTAGTGATGAACATGTAATTAAAATATTTAAGCATTATTTTCAGACATCATCTTTGAGTGTATCCCTCTGTCTTGGCAGCAGTCACTGCCGAAAAAAATCACACTCTTTTAAATTCTAACGACCACAGCTGATTTTGAACTATCTTGGCTCTGTCTATTGGCTGGCATGTTTACTTTCTTGGAGCTGCCAAGAGAGTGATTCAGGGAAAGAGGGTAGCACTGTGTGCCCTATAATGAAAGAGCACATTATGTAGTGTGCTTAAAGGGATGGTGAACCGAAATTTGGATTTCAGAAAAACAATGCAGGAGATGTAGGCGGGACGCTACAATCACTACAACACTACTCGTAAGGCGATATCTTGAATGGACGGCCGTATTTTGAGAAAAAGAGGTCGAGATTGAACAAGGCCGACGAGGCGTGTGACGTCAAGATACCTAGTATCCTCCTCTCTTCGCTTCGCTCCCTCAAGGCGGCGAGGCGGAGAGGACGCGAGGCCGTTCTCTCTCCTTCTCGGAGAAACATGACGTCAACAAACCTGTCAAATGCGCCTCCTTTTCTTGAAAAATACGGTCATCAGTTTGAGACATCGCTGTATGAGTGTTGTTTTGGTGTTTGTAGCATCCCGTTGCACGCTTTTGCCGCATGTTTTGTGGAATCCAGATTTCGGTTCAGAATCCCTTTAAAGGGATACTGATCTGAAATCTGCATTTCATCTAAAAATGCAGTGGGAGTGTTCAACTGGAAGCTACAAACCCCAAGACATCACTTTTATAGCAGTATGTTGAATGGATATGTTGGATACAATATGTTGAATAAATTAGAAAACGAATACAATGCGCCATGGAGCATAGTATTCGTTTTCTTATTTATTTTCTAGGTATTCAATGGCTAATAAATTTTGTGAACAGATTGTTCCACAAAGTAGCCATCAACACGTACACACCCAACTAACGCTACCCATTTTTTATTTTTTATTTCTAAAATTGTCACTTACATTTAGTGATTAGTGGGCGAATATAAGTACTACGAGCAAAGCACGAAAAGACTAGTAAATATTATAGTATTGGATAGACACCAGATGTCACAAAAAAATAAAAAGCCATAAAATATTAGATCAGTAATATCTTTGCAAGACAAGACACTTTCAACGGGTAGTTTTGGTTTGGCCGGGTTCTGGATCAGTCGTCTGCCATCGTCTCCACGCGACCATTGCTCACGTCGTCGTCGTGAATTGCTCTACGCTTGCGTACCATGCAGTAATTACCCTTTTCTTTTGTTGGCTACTTATCGGACACAACTAATAACGAAAGAACTAAGATTTTGATGGCACAGGGAGTGAGCGAAAAAGCCGCCCCGACGAAGTCAAGTGAACGCAGGTCGACGTACGCCGAACGCCTCGCAAGATCAATGCGTGCATTTGTTTGTAAGCTGGAGAACAGCCACTGAGACTAGTACTGAAATTTTATAAAACCATTTCGTCGCCGTTCGCTATTTTCAATGAGGCTAACGCGGTACATGACGACCCTCGCTGTCCGAGAAGGCGTTCAGGCTCAAACATGCACCTCTTGCTACGGTGCTGTGACGAAATTGACCAAGGGAACGAGGGTGTTATAGAAGTGCAGTACTATTAGTCTAAATGGTTGTTCTAGCTAGAGGTTGCGAACTAAAGCACGCAGTGAGCTGGCACGGCGTTCGGCGTACGTCGACCTGCGTTCACTTCGCCTCTGCTGGGTTTTTGCCCGCTCCCCTGACAGCAAAATCGCGATGATTAGTATAAAAAGAAAATTTTTGATGTCTCACTGAAAGCAGTAAGTTATTTTGATCTGAATATACAGCCCAAAAGGGAGCAGAAAAAGCTGGTGGAGCCATGTAAAAAAAAAAAGAATCTAAGCGGTTAATATTATTGTTTTTTCGAGTGCTTTCTCCATGATCAAAATATATCGTCTGCTATTTCCCGCCATCACTGCTATGTTTTCTTTGTGCCGTAGCCCAAGACAAAGTCAATCTGCATAGTATCCAGGCCCCTTCAAAATCGAGTACTGAGTACACGAATACTGTTTACTCTGTTTACTCGCGATTTCAAGTGGTATTTTCCACGCCCTTTAGGAAGCATGTTACTCGGGTAAGATTTGGAACATAGCCTAAGGGTATTATGCTTTACTAATAACCTCATATAGATATGGTAAATCTCGCTTGATGAGAAAAAGTGGTATCTTGCAGCATACCCACGGCCGCCACGACTATCGGGAGGGTTGAGATTTAGCGCCGCCTGGTGAGAGGCGCACGGACTACAGCGGGAGCAGGAACTCGCACATGGAACGCTCATATGACGTGGTCGTTAGGAGAGAGGGGGTCGTGCTCCCCTCCTCCGTCGTGTTCGTTGTGCGTCGTTGGCGTGTGCCGGGAAAAGGCTCCTAATCACAGTTGTTTTCGCGCTCTCAGACGTGCTTCAGATGGAAGAGGAACTCTCCAAGCCACAAGCCCAGTGGAAGGTATAAAGGTATGTTGAAGCAGTTAGCAAGACGTTTTAAAGTATGTGCGTTTTCCCGTCCTAGTATACTTTCTGTTCGCGCGTGTTCTCTACGATCTTGTACGCGGCCACATTGACTGCTCTTCGGCCTTTGAAAACTTTTTGGTGCCATGAGTGCTTATTTTGTTCTATTGCGTAGGTGACGTGAGATTCGCCCTCGTGCAGTATACATCTCTAGGCAGTTGCGTTGCCCAGACGCCCTTCGTTTACAGACGGCCGCCGTAAGTAGTGAATTGACGCTGTTATTTTGTTACTCAACTTTGTAAAGGCTGTGTCTACGGCACTCCACTCGCGCCTTCAAGTGCCGTCCGAAAGAAAGTCGGACGGCACCAGTAAAGTGCCGTCCAGATGGAAGAGAAACTCGCCACTGAAGCGGCGTACAGCATAGACGAGAGTTCATCTATATGCTCCACCCTTGATTCATTTCCGGAGTGCCAACATCAAATGTCCGTGTGTTATTTTTAATGTAGTGTTCTTTAAGTCAAATGCACTTGTCCCAGCAATCCTATAGCATTTCTACTGCTTCCTGGAAAAAAAGTTTGTCGAACCTCTGCAAACAACGCATCTGCAGGCCTCTATTACCTCACCATATACCGATCAAAAATCTCCCATGCAGGTGTTTCTTTGTTTTTGTTTTTTAAGAGTTTGTAGTCAATGGCAGGAAGATACAGTAAATAGGGTCATATCATTTCCAGCTTTTAGGAATGGCAAGCTTTTTTAGGAATGGCAACCATTGTGATCCAAAACCTGAGGCCGCGGGTGCATTGTCGTAATGAAGGAGCACTCCCTGTCTCAACTTTCAGAGGCGTTTTGTCCTTGACTGTGGCGAACAATTTAGTAATTGGGTTTACATAGTCATAACCTGGTATTGTGGCTCCACCTCATAAATAATCGCAAGAATAAAAAACACCCTTGGCATCACAAAATAGTTGACCGAGAGGTTGGTATTGTTAGTCGAACTTCGACGAAAAGAAACAATCCTTTCTGCTCAGCCTTCGGGACGGGACCCTAACAAGGCTTGCTGTCGTTCCCACTGTACGGAACTCTACAGGGCCTGCTATCGTTCCGTCTGGACAGAACTCTAGTGCACATGCTATCAGTCCGTTAATACAAAACTCTAGATATTTTTTTTTTTAACTTGGAGTGTTTTGAGTTTTGTTGGTCTCTTTCAACGCTTTGTAACAAGGCAGAGTTAGCAAAGTGGTGTTACACAGATGTCTACCGCTATGGGACAACCAGAGGGGCCGAGATATTTTTTTTCTTTTAAAGTGAGAGCGTGTTAACCACCCCACGACTGGTCCAAGAAGAAGTAACAAGTGCAGGAGGCATGCAAGTACCTCGGCAAGCCCGCTTGTATTGCGCTCTTTTGTTTCATATAAGTAAAAAGAAACCAAAATGTTTGTTTCTTATTTCTTTAAAACTGCACATGTCAAGACCAGCTAAGTCGAAGTTTACATGAAAATAAAATCATTTACAACAAAAATAAACAAAATAGCGGGATTTAAAAATAATCAAACAAAGATATAACAAATATGTGTGGTGCATACAGGGACGACGACACTGCGCGCTTAGGACTCGCTGGCGTCGTGAGACGACTGCGCGTCAAGAAGGGCATGGCAGGTCGAAGGATGGAACCGCAGTATGTGTGCGTCCACAGGTTTCCAAAGTCAACGGCAGAAGCTTCCGAGGGTGCCCCAAGCATGCACCAGCAACTTCGGGAGGATGCATGGGCACTCCTATATTGGAAGCACTTTCCAAGATTCAAAGAAAATGAACACAGTTGGCAGAAACTTGAGTCTTAGGGCCCGTTCACACTCTTGCAACCGAGTACGACTTAGAGAGACGAGATCTGTTAAAACTTCCTAAAAGTTCTTAGGACGAGGGAACACACTGGCATTCTGGCGCCATCTATGCGGTGACCCTGGAACTGCATTTTACAAGAGCGAAGGTTTCGCGGGATTTCCGATGTCAAACGTGCGTAATAGCTATAAGAAAGGCTTGTTTATAACGTTGACAAAAGTTTTTCGAGCCAAGAAAGAAAGGATAATGCACAAGAGAAATAGTAAATATGCCGACCGCCAAGTTTACACTGCTACCCAATAGATGGCGCCAGTGTGTCCTCTTGTTGTAAGAGGTTTTAAGGAACCCAGTTTTAAGAGGTCGCAAGAGTGTGAACGGGCCTTTAGAGAACCATGCTGTGAACGGAAAACTTAACAGTTCATGGGTTCTTGGCATTCAATACGCTGTACATCAGGTTGTCGGCAGGCCTCTTCACGATGTATAATTCGTGCATTACTTTTGTATTTGTTGATTTTTTTGGAAACAGGTGCCAGCAGGTACGGGCATAGACAATGATAATTATATTCGTGCATCGGTACAACTTTTTTTTATTTTATTTTAAAGCTTGCAATTTAGTTTTGAAAGAACTTCGTGGTTCCCATGGCGAAGTTAGCAAACATTATATTGGTGCGCTCAAAACCAGTCCAAGGTCAGAACTAATGCCAAGGCATCTAAAAAAATAATGTGACCAGAAACAATGTCATTTATTATGTTGTCAAGCTAGGCCTCGCAAATGTTAGCCGAATCGGGTCCACTAATACTCACCCATGTAGGAGGGTGTCTTTAGTGCCCATACTTGTTGTTTAATTAGACCTTGAACATGATTCATTACTACGGAGGACTTGCATTACGAATGAGTTTTCTAGTTAACGGTGGTGTTCCTGTTAAACCACTGTATTAGGTGGGTAGAAAATAAGAGTGAAGAAGTGAACTTTGGTCTTTAATGGCAAGTAGGTTCATATGGAATAATTTTTCCTTCAGTGGAGGCTCAAGTATGCACGACACTGAAGGGATTCTCCTTTCAGTCGGCGGAGACAAGGGTACCACAAGAGCCAGCGAGGGAAAGGGAACGGGACCTCTTGGTGTCAACGCCTTGCCGCCTGCAGGGCTGCGCCCCGAACCGTGCAGTTTTTGCCGAGGTAAACAATTGGGCCATTTGAAAGTTTTTCGGATAAAAAAAACATGACTCACTAGCATGCCTTGCTGTAAACAATCCAATGCAGCACTGCAATTTGCGAGTTGCAGATAATGTCACAGGTAGGATAGATAACCTCTACATTCTTAGAGTTCTGTGGACTAAGGGGCTGCCCAAAGATTACACAGCAGTATATCGCCCCACTACAGAGCACCAGCATACGTCGTACCCACGGTGGAAGAAATACATTTAGGTGATGACTCTCTGTCTCTCGCGGCGACTACATTATGTTCGGCGCGCTTCACGCGCACGGCTATAGATGGCGCCCAAGTTTAAAGGGGCTTGTGAAGGCTTGTATAGAGGGCTTGTGAAGAAAATTATGCATTCTTTACTCGGTCCCTGTGTACTGTGTAGTGAAAGGATGGATTTATGTTGGCGCACTGGCACTGATTGCCTTTTTTCCCGTGCGGTTGCTGTTTTTTTTAAACGAGAACATTCCGATGATAGCTTAACGTGACAAAAATACTCGTATAAATATAAAACTTCCCGGCATAATCTACTGGGCCTTCAATAATTTAGAGTAAACCGCTGGGTCGTGCTCGCATGTTTTGTCAAACAGCATGTTTAATAACAGTTCCGTAAATTGTTTACACACATTGCGTGGCTTTATAGGAGGACGGGTGATTTTTTCCACCCTGCTCCTGCCTTCTTATTGAAAAAACTTAATTCTAATAAAGGTACATAGTGGGGCCAAAATAATTCTTTACATGCGCATAAAGGTTATAGCATTACAAATGGTTTATACATACAATGTCAACTTGTACTGTGGGACATACAAACCTTGTGAGCAGAAAAAATTCCTATTTATGATGACATAGTGACTGAAATTATGACACAGTATGATGACTTACTGACTGACATGATGACACAGTGACTGAAAGTCAAACAATAGTAGCGGTTATAGGACATAAATCACTTTTCATCTGTAAAAAAATACCTGACAAATACTTTCCCTTTAAAATGTACACAAGAGCTGAATTCACTGCATACTACCAAAGAACGCAATCTCCTACATCCTGTGTTACTCGCCCATGCTCTTAAACTAAGACGAACGCTGCTTTGCTGATTTCTTCTTTTCTTGAGCTTGTTTGTTCATACTCATGGTAATATGCTGCCAGTGTTGTCGCATTCGCATGCTGAAGTAGTAGTGGAGCAACTGGGCACCTGTTTCTGCTTTGTGTTCAGCGCATGGAAACGTTATTGTGCATGTGTCAAGAACACTGTCGATTGTGTCCCAGTAGACAGTCTGGTGGCTTTTATTTTCCACGAAGAACTGTTCCGCTTTCTTCAGTAGCTGGAAAAGGTTCTTGTTGGGGTGTATAAGGCCTCCTCTGTTCTTCACGTTTGTCAGTGCTGCTTCAGCAGAAGTGTTTTTGTCGATGCTGAAAGCGGATCGGCATGCAGGGCAGCGTGTAGCTTTTTTTCATTTTCACACTCAAAAACCCAGTTACACAATATAGTATGCAGTCCACAGCCTTGGTTTCTTCAGCCTTTTCTGTCAGGACATCTTCGCATTCCCAGTCTTCGACAGAAATTAGACTGTGAAGCTTGATCTTCACTTGGTCAACGAGATGAGGAGACTAGGTAGTAACTTGCGATCGGCCCTCGGGATTGCACGACGCCACTGCTCCAGGCGAGCGTCATTCGATGGAGCTTTAAACAAGGACACTTGCTCTGCACAGTTCCGGTACCACGAATTGCAGTTGGGATCAAAGCACGTCTTTCCCATCCTTATAGCATAACTTCTTCGGGTTAAGGCTCACCTTCGTGCACGATAATGGCACCTATGATCGACACAGCACCAAAGCAAAACATGAGTCCAGCCACTAGCTGCACACCACCACCACACCGCGAAAAAGGCGAGCAAGCTACGCCCCCGAAACCGTGGCCGCCGAGGAGAGACCTCATACCCACGGTGCTCACACCTCAGCGCCCTCCTCGGCGGCGCGGAAGTAACTATACTTCGTTTCACCTTATGTTGCACCGCAGCGAAGGCTAGAAGAGCGAGCTCATTGCGTTGGCAGCCGCTCTTAAGTCACGAGAGCTTGTGCCGCCGAGATGTGCCCCAGAGTGAGGAGCTCGCGCTTGTAGCCTTTCCTGCGGTACATCATAAGGTGAAACAGAGTAAACTCCTGGTTCGATGCTAGCTCCGAACACGACCTGGTCGCTCGCTCCTCGCGGGAAGAGCGGCCAGAGTCACCACTTAAATGTATTTCTTCCACCGTGGTCGTACCATAGCCTTCTTTATACTGACAAAACCTGGCAGATTGCCAAGAGAAGCGGTCGCCGAAATGGAAAAGGTGGAGTGGCATACAACAGTGAAGTCTCTCGCCGCAGCGGACGCGAAACACGAAAGAAGTATGTTTCGGGTCCTCGCCACTGCAAAAGCTGTGTGCTGACGTCCAGGTTCCCCGAGGAATGGCTCTTTAATGCTCTGTGCTACCAAATCCTCACGCTCCAAATCTGTGACCAGGCACTCTATGACTCCGTCGTCGAACTGGCAGGCTTTGTGAGTATAGAGGTGCTATGGTCATACTCTAATCCACTTTACTCCATTTTTTTGCAGGGGGAGAGCATCTTTTTGTTTGCATTCTTAAAAAAGAGGGTTAGACTGTTATGATTAAATTGGTGCGGACAACCACTAACAAGCCCTGCTTGCTGTCGTCGAGGCCTACGCTGTTCTTATCAATGCCGATCTTCGCAAAAGAAAACAGGATAGGGGAAGGGACAAGAGCGGAGGAAAGCCGTGCCGTTTGCGTGGTCAATGTAACTACTCATGTTAAAGATAAATCACCTGTAACTATGGTTGTTTAAGATAAATCTGTTTGAAAGGGTGTCTTCACTATGCCAATCTGTAAACATGTTTCTTTTTAAAGCTGGGGACCAAGTGAGATAAGTTTCATCCGCTGTCTTCTCAACTGGTTATTTCAATATTTTATTAGGAGTACTTGGCCATGACTTAAAGCAAACCAAAGACCATATTCGAAGGCGGTTCTTTTCTGCCAGACTTCAGTAACATTTATCTAAGCAAGATGATAAACAAATTACTATTAGTTTTAGTGTCCCGCCATTTCTGGATGCAAAAGATGCCTATATCGGTACAGCACACGAAAAGGTATAGGATACTTTGTAATGCAGAGATGCATTATTTTGTTACTCAGATGGAAAAATTGTGATGATTACTACCTTATAGTAGGCCTTGTACATGAAGCGTTCCCTCACATGCACGTAGATCTTAAAGCAAGCTTTTAGCCCTCTCTAAATTCCATCGTGGCTTGCTTTCGTTACAACTAAAAAGGGAGCACAATAAGACGGGGACGAGAAAGGGAGAAACAAGTGCTCACTACCAACTAGTTTATTCAGAAAAAAATGTCTTCCCTTCCTTCCTTGTCCCTGTCTTAATGTACTCTTTTTTCATTGCAGCCACGAAGCAGCTTGCCCAGGAAAGAATTTTATAATGCTTTCTTTGACTGTACTAGACACTCAGTAGATAAGCCCCAGTCTTGCCTAGCACCTAGCTTATGCAGGGTGCTGCAGAACAGGTACAGCTAGACTTAGTACCCTCCCATCTTTCCTCAGTAAGGACCGCGCCCGTTGTGCTTCAAGTGCTCTCAGTGCACTTACTGATTTATTACTTACGTTCCCTTTGAGCCTTAAATTGATATTTTTTTAAAAGAAAAAGTAGACAATAGCAGCAGCAGCCTCCCCCGCCCCTCCACTCTCTATCTATCTCCATGGAATATTTTAGGTTCTTCCTGATGGCTAAAATAATTTTGAATGCAATGGTCTGCATTTTTGTGGTGTCCATCTGTAACCTGATACATCATCAGGGTGTCTACCAACCTGAAATTCTCAGGAGAATCGTCAAAAAGTTGGCTTCATCAGGGAGAATGACCAGTGAAAGTGGAACGGCGATGCGGAACAAAGCTTGACGGTTGCGCATTGGCACGACTATGCTGAATAACGTTTCCGAATTATGATCCTTCGACCCAGAAGTGGTCAGGAAGTTTTTATCAAAATAGTCAAGGGAAATTCTAGAAAAGTCAGGGAATTTGAAATCAGTAATTTGGTAGACACCCTGATGCACTTGTTCTACCGTACGAAACACTTCACAATAAAGTGAGAATTGGGGAAAGCGAAATATAGAAAGGCAGCAACGGGCGTGTGCCTCACTTGCCTTCTCTCTGCTGCATGGACTTTCCATCTATGACACTGTGGGCACTTAACATGTCCTCGACAATTTTACTTTGCTCACCTACAACTTCGTCTGACTTCCAGAACTTATTTCTTATCATTGGCTTTTTTTTTTCCCAGGACCCAGTAAAGACTTTCGGGAACCCGACGTTACCTTTCACTGGAAAGCACCCATGGACATCTGGAAGCATGTGCGTTGTCTGCGAGGACCTATGAATCGACGTCCTGGACTTCTCAGCAGGAATCTCTCGGGTATTAGCCATGTACTGAGCGTAGAAAGGTCAGTATGTTGGGGGGAATCGACGAAGCACACGTTTTGTGCTTGAACACCTCATGGGTAAAAAATACGAAGATTTCGGTGAGATCTGTGAAAGTTGTGACAGCACTCGGAGCACATTCCTAGAACAGAGAAAAAGAATTATCAATAACGGTTACTGTTTTAATGTTTTCATATGTATTTGGTGAATATTCCAGCTATAATACAAAGGTTTGTGTGTGCACACACACACACACCTTGTGCATCTGTTGATCTGAGGATCCAAACCATAAAAGAAGAAACTGCATAAAGAAAAACAAAGCTTTGAAAAAACAGCAAGTAGGCAAACCAAGCCTTTAGGAAACTTATTGTAATTTATTGTTATTCTAATTTAATCCTGCAACACCAAGCAGGCAAAGCAAGCCTTCACAAAACTTGTCATTGTAATTTATTTTCATTCTTGTCTAATAATTAAACCAGTTTTGTGTATTAGTCTTATTTCTTATGATGTTATTTGTGATAAGCCGAAGCAGGCTTTTGTGATAAGCCTGTGATAAGCCGAAGCAGGCTTTTGAGCCAATATGTATCGCATCAGTTTCTAATAAAGTAATTGTTTTAAATACTTGTGGTTTGTTTTGCAGTACCAGCATGGTAGGACTCATGAAGTTGCATGTGCACAAATGGCAGTGATATGAGCTGAGACAAAACAGCTATCTTTATTGTTAAATTTGAAGATTCCTGCAATTTATTGCCACCCACCTGTCCACGCAAAGCAGGCATGAAGCAACAGAACATGCTGGTTCACACCAGCTCTTGCCAATAGTCCAGACGTGTGATAAAAAAGATATACAACCTATTGTAAATGATAAGTGTAATCAAACTAATAGAAAGTTAAGCTGCCGATTAAAAAAAAACTTTTACTTTTTTTTAAGTGTGCAAATTCCAAAAGCTTCTGTTGTGTTTCATTATAAATTTTAGAGCAGCATTCAGTTCAGCATCGTTAGGACCATCAGCATTCATTTTCCATGTTTCATTAAAGGAAATTGTAAGATATTAGTTCTGCATTTCGACGTTTACACTTGCAGACAATTGATGTTACCGCTTCTTTTAGGTGGAATCGAAGTTTCCATTTCAACTTTTATACTTTCACACAGTTGATGTTACTACTCTTTTTTTAGGGAAATTCAAGTTGAACCTCGCAGGCGGCAAGAAGTCTCCTAACGATCACAATGCCTCCCTTTGTTCAACAAACTGACACTTGACTAGGGCTGCTATACTCCAGACAAAGTGAGAGTCAGCACTGACTATCTTTCGGAGAGTCGCTCATACACTCCCATGACTCTTTTGCCATAGGAGTCACGGGACTCTTCATAAAAGGAGGGTCCTCACATTTCTTCATACAGTGTCACTGGGATTACCAGGAAGGAGTCCAGTGACTCTCTTTCTCCGTTAGATAAGAGTCGTTAAAGAGTCACAGTTGACTACGTCACCTGGAGTCTTCCATACACTACCATGACTCCAGTGTGATAAGAGTCACAGGACTCTTTTTTAAATAAGAGTCAAGTGACTCTACTAACAAGAGTCGAGAAAGAGTCAAATGTGTGGTGCGCAAAGACGCCCCACAGGGAGTCATGGAGACTCTCTTTAAAAAAAGAGTCGAGGGACTCTACAAACTGGAGTCGTAAAGGTGTCGAATCTGCGGCGCGCAAATACCCCCCAGAAGGAGTCGTGCAGACTCCTTTTTTTTAAGAGTGCAGCACACTCGGCAAGTTCAAGGCAACGATAACCTGGAGTGGGCGAACAACCAGAGAGACGATCTACGTGACCGACCGGCTGAGATACCCTCTGCTTGGACGAACGGCTATTCAAGCCCTTGAGGTGCTGCCAAGCTTACACGAAGTCAACACAACACAGCACGCTGACAGCAACATGGAGTACGATCAACAACTGCACGCTAAGTACCCATCGCTTTTCCAAGGACTGGGGAAATGAATGTCCAGTACAAGATCACACTCCACCCGGACGCTAAGCCGTTTGCAATCACATACCCGCGACGGGTACCCTTTCCGCTTGTACCCAGCGTGGAAAAGGAACTACAACGCATGCGAGACATGGACGTGATCGAACCAGTCGACCACGCCACAGCCTGGTGCGCGCCCATGGTGGTTGCCAAAAAGCAAAATAACTCTATCCGGATCTGCGTGGACTACACTCAGCTCAACCCGCAGCTTGTGCGGGAGCGCATCATGCCCACGGTAGAAGAGACCCTGGCAAGGCTTGCAGGAGCTACGGTATTTAGCAAACTTGATTCCAATTCCGGCTACTGGCAAGCACCACTAGCTCCGGAATCAAGAGAGCTAACTACCTTCATCACACCCGTGGGGCGTTTTCAGTTTAAGAGACTCCCGTGTGGCATCGCGACGGCGCCAGAATTCTTCCAGCGGGAGATGCTGAGGATTCTGGAAGGAATGCCGGGGCATGTTTGTCACATGGATGACATTCTAGCTTTCGGCCGCGACAAAACAGAGCACGACAGAAATCTCGAGGTGGTGCTCCGCCGCCTCCGTGACGCCGGAGTGACCTTGAAGTCCGCAAAGTGCGAGTTCGCCGAGAATCGCGTCAGGTTTCTGTGCCACATCCTTGACTGCAGAGGCATCGCGGCAGACCCTAAGAAGACGGAAGCGATTGTCAAGATGCCGGCACCGGAAAGCATGGCAGAGCTACGATCGTTTTTAGGCATGGTGAATCACCTCGGCAAGTTTCTACCTGACATCGCGGACAAGACTAAGCCACTTAGAGATCTACTACATCATGATGCAAGCTGGCTCTGGAGCGAACCTCAAGAAAAAGCATTCTGCGAGGTCAAAGATCTCCTGTGCAAGACTCCTGTCCTAACCTTCTATACACTAGGAGCGCACCTGACGTTATCGGCAGACGCATCTTCCTATGGACTCGGGGCGGTCCTACTTCAAGAGGAGGAGAACGGCAACAGACGCCCTATGGCATACGCGTCGAGAGCCATGACGCCCACAGAACAAATGTACGCCCAAGTCGAAAAGGAGGCCTTGGCCATCGTCTGGGCTTGTGATCATTTTAGAACCTACTTAGTAGGGCAAGTGTTTCACGTCGAGGCAGACCATAAGCCCCTGGTACCGCTGTTATTGACAAAACGTCTCGACGAAATGACACCGCGGCTACAGAGGCTAAGAATGCGCATCTTGGAGTACGACTTCACAATCTCACACGTACCAGGTAAGAAGATGTACACCGCAGACGTCTTGTCCAGGAAGCCACTAACAACGACAGACAACTCTACGGTCACACAGAGAGACGCAGACAAGAGTGAAACATTCGTTCAAGACTACGAGATGCTGACAGTGGAGCTTCTTCCAACTTATTTTTTCTTTTTGGAAAGGCTGAGGACTGAACTGTCCAAAGGACCCTAGTACCGCAAAAGTTATGGAATACTGCCAAAAACAGTGGCCCGAGACGGACAAGCTTCCTCCAAACTTAAAGAAGTTCGCCAGTCTCGCAACAGACCTGTCGGTTGTGCAAGGTCTACTCATGCGGAACGACAGGCTGGTTATCCCACCCCCCCCCCCCCCCCCGGTCTGCAAGGAGAGGTCCTAGAAAGAATACACTGTGGACATCAAGGTGTCGTCCGATGCCGTGCAAGAGCGAGGGATTTTGTCTGGTGGCCCGGGGTCAGCACAAAAATACAAGAATATGTAAGTCGCTGCCCAACATGCCAGCAATATAGACGAGCTCCTACGGACCACCTACTCCAAACTCCACTACCCGATCGCCCGTGACAAGAGATCGGAACGGACCTTTCCCAGCTTAGAAGGAAGAAGTATGTAGTCATCGTCGACTACTACTCGAAGTTCTTCGAGCTTGAGGAACTTCCACGAACGACAACGGAAGACTTGACAAACGTCTTCAGTCATGTTTTCGCAAGACATGGATGTCCGGAAGTTATACGCTCAGACAACGGTCCTCAGTTTGGATCGAGCGAGTTCCGGCGATTCGCGAACCATTGGAGAGCCCAACTGGTGACTTCTAGCCGGTATTACCCCCAGAGCAACGGGGAGGCCGAAAGAGCGGTACAAACGGCAAATAACCTGCTAACGAAATCCTCAGATGCGGCGCAAGCTCTTCTGGCACACCGGACTACCCCAGGGCCTGAAGGTTTCTCCCCTGCAGAGCTTCTGATGGGACGGAAGCTCCGTTCAACACTTCCGAGTGCGCCAAATACACTGAGACCTCACTGGCGCCACTCTAAGAGGTATCGACAACGGCACAAGGTTCGTAAGACGAGAGAAGCGTCTGACTATAACAGACGCCATAGGACAAGAGACTGCGAGGTGCTACCCCCACACTCAGCGGTCTGGATCCACGCGGGTGCGGCTTCGCAGGGAATGATACAAGGCCAAGCAGGACAGCCTAGGTCTTACCTCGTGGAAACGGACCAAGGAACAGTACGACGCACACGGCACCATCTTCAGCCCGCGAGCTCCGAGATGGAAGCGGCCAGTCAACAGGACAACGACCTTTCAGCAACCGTAACCCGGAGTGGCCGAATTTATCGTCCTCCAACTCGTTATGGACATTAATCCTTAAAAGGGGGAGGTGTCATATAAGTGGGAACGCAAGCGCTGGCTGGCTGTGTTGACTGGCAGATGAGCGTGACTCGGGTAGCGCGGGACTGATGCGCGTGTACGGTTGCGATGCGCGCGTGTGGGGGCTCGAGGTTGGTGGTTGTTCGATAAAGGCTACCGGCGTAGCTAGTGTTCTCTTGCGGCTCCTGTCTCTGGTCCTCTTCACGGACAGAGAAATCGCTTTTCGATCAACTTGAATGCAGTCAAAGCCGCGACTTGCGGCAGGTGTTAAGTGTACGGAGCTACGCTGTGGTGAGCTCGGAAACTTCTTGCGCTCATCCCAGCGCGCCACTTAGAGGGAAGTTTCTTCAGGAACCGTAGTATATTTAAACAGCAAAATGAAGGATAGCTTTTTTTTTTTCGATTTTACCTGTTTTTTTTTTAATGCTAAAATTCCTGTAAATAACTGTAAATATACGTACTTTCCGTCATAATTTCGTACTGGTCAGTCTTCCCCAGAGCGCAATCGCTCTCGGGGACCGACAGTCACATTGGCCACTGTACGATAGGAGCTCCCGTTCAGACCAGCGTTCCAACATGACTATCCGCACGTCGATCGACTGCACCTAATTCCTCAAGTGGTCTTAAACTTTTTTTAATGTAAAGCGGAATGTCAACCTGCGACACCCCGCCCCCTCCGATCATGGCCCGACCAGCAGCATCAATCCCCGACTGTTTACGTCATCTCATCTTGTTACACCACTGATACGCGAGCACACGGTCACATCGGCGATAATTCCAGTCTTCTGTTCACTACGCACAACACTGCCATCACGATGTTGCTGCTATGTTGCTGACACGCAGAAATGCAGAACCACGTTGAACGCCGGTTGGCACTCGGCACGGGAAAACAGAACCGAAGTCAGCACGGAAGGCACCCAGACAGCCGGCAGGAAAACCTGCCTGCCTCGGACGCAGTTCCTGCGATTTCCATAACGAAGAAAACGTCGACACAGTCCGCGTGGTTCCGCTACTATAGTTCCACGTGGGTTCCGAAATCCGGAGACGGCCATCTTACCCAGTGTACGTAGCGCTGCTGGCACTGCTCCGGAACTTCGCTGTTTCTAGCGGCTTCGTTTGCTCCTTCGATAAAATTAGTGGTAAAAACATCAATGTAACCGAAATGTTCTGCACGTTTGGACTAGGAGACGGAATGACAGGCGGCCTCTGCTGCCGCTGAAGCTCTATCAACTCAAAAATATTTATTTAACAACGTGTGCGACGTGCTCGAGAAACGAAACCGAAAGAAGATAAGTCGGGAGGGCGAAAGCTTTCTCCCGTCTGCCTGGAGAAGGAGGAAAACGTCTCGTTCCTCCCTTCTTTTTGTGTCCGCTTGGGGGCGCGCCAGTAGAAGGGAGGAAAATCCGCCGTTGCTACATTTTTCCTCCATTTTTTCTTAATGTGTACCCTTCGTGGCAAGGCTGGGCTGCTGACGTTTAAATAGTGATAAGAAAGAACACAAGTTTAAAGTGGTACAATTGAAACTAGTTTAATTAATTAAGATCCTGCGCGCACATTCGGAGCTTGTCGCGTGAATTCTTCCTGCCGGACGCTGACCTTATCGATCACGGCGCCCTCCTGGCACTCTGAAAAGGAACATTTTTTTCCCGGTTTGCCTTTAGCGATCACTGTTCGTTTCTTCTCAGTGGCACCGCAAGTTAACACTGAGGTTCGGGCGAGTTGGTTGCTCATGATCTGCAGGGGGAACAGCGCACCAGCAAAACAGTCACTCGAGTCAACACACATACAAAAGAAAGAGACACTTACACAGCGCTGTGTAAGTGTCTCTTTCTTTTGTATGTGTGTTGACTGCTGTGTAAGTGTCTCTTTCTTTTGTATGTGTGTTGACTGCTGTGTAAGTGTCTCTTTCTTTTGTATGTGTGTTGACTTGAGTGACTGTATTGCTGGTGCGCTGTTCCCCCTGTAGGGCACCGCAAGCTCGCGACCTCGGTCTACCTTTCGCAGCCATAGGAGACTTTACTTTTAAAGATATATCTTTTCTGCGGCTACTGTTCTTGCTAAAAGAGCTGTGGTTGCGAAATGTCGGACCGCATACACTGCCACAAGTGACAGGACTGAATTCCACGCACAACGGAAATAGAGTCCCAGTCCTTTGCTTTCATGTCCCTGAACGCTTTGACGAAAGCTTTCGGGAGGTGGATTAGTTTCACGTTCGGCAGTTTAGTGTTCAGTGGGGCAACCGTCTCTGACGCCGACTTGATCACCGACTTGGTGGGCCGTCGGATGCTGTACAACGTTGTCTGGTGCTTGACACGACCCCCGATTCAATCACAGCCAGTCTTGCCATGTCAAGCTGCGGAAACAATACACCTCGCTGACGTGTATTTGTGGCTCTGCGGCTCGTGTAGTTGGTACTTGTTCTTAAAGTGGCTTGTTGCACCATCGCTAACGTAGGTCACATATGGGCATACCCGAATTGTATATTACGATTCTCCAAACCGTTGTCTTATAAATTAAGCTACAGACAATCTCATTCAATCGCACTTTTTCCTTTCCTTTTATGTATCTTTATTTTCTACGCGTTGTGCGGCCCTGCGCGGCGGCGGATCTATTGGCGCTCACAGGCGGCGCAGGTTCAGGTTCTGCCGCGCACTACTTCCTATATCATGTTACCGCCAAGGTTGTAGGCTGATCTGTTTGCAAATTCGTTCCGGTTGCTTCCTTTACTTCACGTAGACGGAGACGCTATACGCCGGCTGTTGAAACAGGCACCGCGAAGCATGTTACAGGGTGGCGCACCTCGATCGCTCCGGCTCATGGGCATTTTTGGGTCCGTTGTACGAAAATGTATTAGGAATTTTCACTTCAAAAATACCGTCCACCTCTGTGCTGTCAATTTGTCTTTTCCTGACCACCCTGTAGCATATTTACACTTTTTAATATTAATGAAATTGTGAAGAACGGGTATGTGCACGCCCCATTTATGGCAACAGCGTTAGCGTCAATTTGGCCATGTTTCTCGCTTTATAACTTAAAAGCCACACAAATATTGCATCATGTTTTTACAGTCCCTGTTAGTACATATTATAAACGTTAATTTCAGAAAGTTTAAAGAAAATTAAAGATGGCCTTTTTTTTTTAAATGATTTTCAAAATAATGCATTTTTAGTTAAATGCCCCTGTGTGAGCAATTCTTTTAAATTTCTCCCGTTAACCAGGACAACAATATTTAATGCGAAGGTGAACTATATACAGGGCAACACAGCGGCAAAGTTTGAAGATCTTAGCTTTTATAGATACGGAGAAAAATATTCTTTAATCCAGAGCGTTATTGCGCACTGTGCCGTGTTTGCGATTTTTTTCTCAAAATAACTACCCTAATCCTCGGTGATTAATACTTTTTGTCAATCCTTCCTATGCCAAATTTGTCAGTGAATATTTCAAGACCCGTTGCCAGAACAGTTTTTTGGGGGAAGCCGCCTGAAATGTCAATACGCAAAACGCGTAAGAGACTGAGAGTGTGCTTACAATTTGTTTTCGCAAAGGCAAAAATTTTTTTCCAAAAACAAGGATTGGTTTTATACTTCTGGGTATAAAGCCAGCAAAATATATTTTTTTCATCCAAATTAAAAATGCTCACCGGACATGGTTGTTCGATCTTATCTGAAAACGCCCAGTTTGTGTAAGATAGTTTGCCGGAGCCTTGAATGCTTCCTCGTCCGATGGTTCCTGTGGCTGATGAAGTCCTCCGCCTGAGTTCCACTCGCTCGCGGGCGAAATGGCTGCATCCCAGAACGGCGTGTTCGGAATTCGCTCCGTCCTCAGTCCTCATCAGAGCGCGGGCAATGGATGTCTCTGTCTCCGCGCCAGCGAGCCAGGTAAGCCGTCTCTACCATTTGGATTCATTTTCATATTCAGGCGCATGTGAAACTGAGCATTTCTGCAACCCGATTTGGAACATCTATGCTAAATTGGGTTGTGTGTATGTTTATACAGACTAGAACTTGGTCTGTCTCAACGGGCGACGAGTCTCCCAGCTGTAGATGAGCAATTTAGCCAGTGCAGTACAACCGCTAGCCTGGGGTCTTTAACGTGCACCACGCAGTAGTGATACACGACCGCACGCCGGTACGATGCTCATCCAGATCAAAGCGGGCAGGGGTGGGGATTGAGTTTCTCAGCAGAATACTTCGTTTCAATTTAAGCTCGAGCGTAGCAGAACCTACAAGAACGAGCTTCGCGCTTTCAGCTTCCTTGCCAATCACGCGCGCTCGTGCAGTGCGAGAACTGTTCAGGACCACATGCTCGCGCTTGTAGCATTGGCTGCGTCTAAACTTCAAGCGCCCTGCAAAGTGTTTCTGGCCATTTCTTGTTTTTTTTAATTTACATGACGTTCGCTCGAATTAGTGAGTGGGACTCTAGCAACACATTATACATAAGATAAAGAAGACATCTGATGCATTTTTAACATAATTGGTGAAATAAGTTCCGAATTTTTATCACATTTGATTTTGTTGATGACGTCCTTGGTCTGACTCTGAACCAACAGAGAACCGAAACGACAAGAGCGTGCAACAACCATGCGCGATCTTCCTAAGTGTTGGAATTTAACATCATTTTATGAAGATGTGAACGCCCCACCAATTTACGGGTGTTCTAAGCAACAATTTGAGTGAGAGTCACGTGCTTGAAGGGTGTCGTCATCATCCGACGCTCTAAACCAATGTTGTCACTGAACGCTCGTGTTTCACACTGATAGGTACGCCTTTAATAGCAGCATTTGCCTTCCTTCGCCCCGTTGCACTGCCCCTTTCAGCTGAAAAAAATTATAGTAAAAGAGGATGTCGAAATTGTAAAGTTGTGATATATACAGGAGTCTTGTGATGATATGCAGCAGCCTAATAAAATGCTAGAGCGGGCATGACTGATAAAGCACAGAGTTCTAAAATGAGGCCCCAAAGCAAGTGCACGTAAAACCGAATACAACTTTAGCCTCCCGAGAATGTATTCTGCGAAGTTTCGAGCTCGTGGAAGCCGATGTCCAAATGTGATCTAAATTATAAATATATTCTCTGGTCTTCACGCTATGTATGTGTAATTATGAATATCATTGCACGCATCTCTATTAAAGAAATACAGACCATAACCAACCAAATACTAAACAGTTAGGAGCCCAACGTTTCAAAACCGGTTCTTTTTTTTTTTATTCTGGGGCGATTATTTGCACGTGGACAGCAGCAGCTTTTTTTTTTTCATTCATGGTGTGTCGTTTGCTTCACTCACGTTTTCTTTTTCAAGTGCCCTATTCCGTTGACATACGCCGATGGCCAAGTGCCTGTCGACCTATTTAGCCCGACCTATTGAAACGTCGAGCTCCTAACTGTTTAGGACTTGGTTGGTGAAGGTCTGTATTTCTCAAGTTTTTGACCCAAACAGACAGAATTCCGCAAAACGTGTTTATGTTTAAAACATGCATCTTTATATATTTCGTTTATGGAGTATGGTGACGTGTATGGGATCGTTCAGAAGAAATCCTATGATTTTTTTTACTTTCTGGACATTTCGTGTACTTGCCTTCAGATCTATAATGTGTGCGCACAGTCCTTTTTGGCATACCCCACGACCCGGTGTTTCACACTTCCAAACAGCAAACAAAAGAACTTTCCTTTTTTCCTGCCTCAGTCTCGGGCTAAGAACAAAATGGGTAAAAAAAAATCACGTTTTCGCAGATTCAACAGATGCCGTATTTTCGAGTATCGTCCTCCCGTGTCGGTGTCAAGCGGTTTTCTGAGCTTCATACAGTCAAATTTATTGTTGACAATAAAAAATATATATTTTATTGCTGCCTGAAGACATGAAAATATGCATAAAAGGCCGATCACCCTAAAGATATACAAATGCACCCCCAAATCATATCAAATACGCTCGGCAAATCTCTTCCGGCGTTTTTATCATCACGTCTTTGAGCTATTTGGGAGAACCTTAAACAATTTTTGTTTTATTTTGAAGCTCATTTAAATAACATGCGTTTCACACGCATTTTCAACTTCGCAAACGTGTGGAAGTATGTTGAATGTTTTATGTGATGAACTATTTTATGTGTCTGTGGGCTGTACGAAAGCAAAGCACACAGAGGCGGGTGGCGGAACTATGATCATTGCGCACGCAGACCGTCAGAAACTGACCAACTAAGTAGCTGCAATGTCTAGTAGAGTATAAAATACTACTTTGTTGTATTTATCAAAAACAAAATAGCAAGGGTGATACTTATTTGGAAATTGAACTGACCGACACCTTGTCAAGAACAAACTTCAAACGCCGAGCTATGTCGAAAATGTTCACTTCTTTACGCGCTATTTTAGGCCAGATCCAACTTGAGTACGAAGATCACTATTTTCTGTATGATTATTCGCCTGCATCACGGGGCTGAGTGTAAACAATGTTGGTCAGGAAAGCAAGCGTTGTGAATGCCGCTCAGTGTTTCGATAAAAGGTAGACTGAAATTAAGGGTTTGTCCTAATCCTTACCTGATATTTTGAAAATATTATTTCTTTTAGCCCAGCTGCGTCTTCATCATATATATTGAGTAACGTATTTTGTACACTAGAGTTCAGAATGTATATGGCTAGGATGTGCCCATTTCATAATTTAAAGCATTGCAATTAATTCCGAAGTTCGAGAGCACGACAGGATTCGGTTTTTAATACTGCGACGGAACGTTGTACCAATCACGGGTATTTTAGGTGACCTACCAGACTGATAACCTTTTGATTCAGGTAAAATAGATGCGACTGAGGTAAAAAGACATAGGTTGAGTCACATAAGTTAATTAATCTAGTTTTTTTCTTTTACTTTTTAATCGAATTTTAATAACGAATTTATTTTTTGTTACCTTGAAATAAAGGTGCATTATACGAATGACAAAAAGGTTTATAGTTACTCGTTTTACTGTTAAAAAAGTGCCTATTGCCAAAAAAAAAAAAAAACGAAAAATGTATTTTTAGTTTAACGGTTCGGTTCGAACCGTTATTTTTGCTCCCTGGAACTGAAGAGGATATCCCAGTAGAATTTCATCTCCGATAGGAACTTTTCCAGAATCCAAATGGCACTGGGGAGGAAGCCTTTCCACCCACCTGCTTACGCGATGTAGTGCTACTTCTAAATAAAAATAAAGAAAAAGCTCGTCTTTTTGTTCCGGTTATCAGCGGACGGTTTGACCCTAAGTGCAGGTCGATGCCAAAGTCACGAATCTCGGAAAAAAAAAAAAGCTATTAGAAGAAAATCTCACCGCAAAGCGGACCGACGCGGAGAAAAGCTCCCCGGCTTCTTGATGAACGCAGAGGAAACTCACCTACTATTTTCACTTTCGGAAATGGCATTCTTTTGGTATATATGGATAATACCAACTTTCTTTTATGTATTTTTTTTTCTTTTGTGGTAACTTATGATTTTTGGTGCTGATGGGTCCTCTGTGGTCGTCGGGTGCAATGACGAGGTCACTTCGTTACTGTCCATAGAACTCAACGTTGAGGCAATGTCTCCATAGAAAAAATACGTGTCTATCACTCTGTTAATTGTTCCCACCCTGCTTAACTATGGACTTCTGCTTCTTCATTCCTATTGGTGTCCGTAATATACGAATTTTGTATATATCTCCGTTTGTGTTCCCCACAGTGACCCCAGAGTAGAGCCGCAAATACTAAATTTAAAAGCTTGATCGTATAAGTCTTGTGTGAATTTATCGCAGCATCTGTCAGTTTTGCGGTTAACCTTTCTCCCGTGATCGTCTCGGTGTTGCGCTGTTCTCCGGCGGAGGAAAGCTCACAGAAATCCGGCGGATGCGGAGAAGAGCTCACCAGACTTTTGATAGATGCGAAGAAAAGCTCACCTTTACAAACCGATCTAACAATATTCCCAGGCAGCACGAAAATATTGGACAAATAACGGACAAATATCGGTCAAAGTTTTAAGAAATAACGGTCCCATAATGATTTGCAACCCGGCTCCAGATCGGTCCAATAGCTTGAACCGATCACGGGGAAAGTTTTGAGACCGATATCGCCAACCGTTTTGTGACCGATATCGTCCACCGTTTTTCGGCCGTTTTTCGAAACCGTTTTACAGCCGCCTTTCAAAATGTTTTGTGACCGTTATCGTTGAACCATTTTGGGATTTAAATATATATTGTTGAAATACGTAAGAATGCAAATGACTGCGACATCAACTGTGAAACTCTTTATTTTCAATGGAAACGGACGCTTCATTTTAGGGGGAATCGGAGATGTCTGACTATCTTCGACTTGGACAAGGGGTATGGGAGCCACTGTATAAACTTTTCACTCCATTTTATGGGTAAAAGTTGCGGGTTCCATAGTGCCAGCATGGTTTCCCGTAATCTAGAAACTGAACTGTCTGTTAAAAACAAGGTATATAATTTTGTAAAATGACGGAACGTCTGTATTTCACTTTACGAACAGTCCGTTTCCCTATTTTATTGGTAAAAGTTGCTGGTTTCATATTGCCGGCAAGGTTTCTCATATTCTAGAAACTGAAAAGTCTGTAAAAACAAGGCGCATAAGTTCGTAAAATGACGGAATGCCTGTAGCCCACTACGGAGGTCTATCCGTAGGAATTATAAAAGCTGTCGGCACTAAATAACGAAGCACTATACCTTTCGGCCTTAAATAAGGCCAAAGTTACGAGCCATCTGTACCACCCGCACTTCCGATATATCAGGCGACTCCCCTGGAAGGGCTATACCTCTGCCAGGGGTGTCACCTGACGTATTGGAGGTGCAGGATTGGTGCGGATGGCTCGTAGCTATGGGCTTCAAGAAGACAGAAAGGTCTAGTGCACCGTTATTTAGTGCGAACAGCTTCCATGTTCAAGCAAGCCGAAGTCACATGAAGCTTTTGGGGTACGGATTGGTATGGAGAGTTCATAGCTCTGTCATTCAATATACTAACTTGTATAATTTTTTATCCTTAGACAAAACAACAAGAGTTCAACAAGAAAAAGAGCACACAACCCCTACTACTCATTGCTAGGATTTTGTTTGTTTGAGATCAGCTGTTCGTAGAGATGACAGCTGAACAAACGAACCAATTAAGAAGTTTCGCCACAATGCCTTTATTGGAAGAAGGCATGCCTGGCTTTAAGTTGGGAGAAATTTTACATTACAGTTGTCCTTGCGCTCGCCGTCTAGATGCCCCTTCATGCTTGTGCTTATAGTTGTCCTTCAATTGAAGACCTCTTTGATATCTTCATGGTGCATGTAAGGGCAGCCTGAAATAAAGAGCAGAAGAGGATTCAAAATCAATACACAATCACTACAAACTGTATATGACATACATGGTTAACATCAGCAAGCAACGAGTTTACCACCTAGCCCAGCTCCCCACCTTTCTACTGCACATGACCATATAAAACAAACCTCCCATAAATTGAACCAAAGTAAAAAATTTCTATTGATTTGAATACCCAATGCAACAAGTGCTTGAGAAATAAAACTAGCAAATAAAATTTGCATAACCATTCAGTGATATTAAGAACATTCAAGGGAGCCATATCCCTTTAGAGTATACAGTAGGCTCGCTATAATGCAAACTCGGATATTTAATACCTCTGGTTAAGTCAAACAAATTTCAAAACTTGGGTTGTCCCGCTACGTTTTCAATGTATTCATAAGCCGCTTAGTTTGAACAACGTTTTCGTGTAATTCGTACTTTTTGTTCTCGCGGCCCTGTTGAGCGCTCTTCTTTCCGAGCACCGATGCACTGGGGAGAAGCAGCACCTGTGGAGTTTGCTTTCACAGGTGTTGCTTTCCTGCGGTGCACTGGTGCTCAGTAAGAAGCGCATTCAAAAAGGCTAAAGCAAAGCAGAGCCGTACATATAGAGCTTGTTATATGAAAGGAGCAAGCAGAGCCGAGGCGTGCATCAGACGCATATAGAGGGCTCGACAAGCTCTCTTGGCCAACAAGAAGCTAAAAATAATCCCTTAGCCATGGTAGTATGGTGCCTGGATCGCGTCTCCGACTGGTGTGTTTAGCATCCTATCCCCCCCCATACATGAAAAGTAGTCCCGAAGTGGCAACAAATGACGTCACAGAAGCCGGAGTGTCATGCTGTAGCCTGTTGCGATCCTGGCGGTTGGCCGTAGAAATGCTGGCGAAAAGCACGAGCGAACGTGAGTGTCGCTGTCATCACGGCGTCCCAGGCGTCCCAACTTCCAGCTGCTGCACTTCCGTGGACTGTCACATAGGAGAGCTACCTGCAGCAGAACAGGCGTCTGCCGTATATACCGCAACTGTTAGGACGCCGCCAGGATCGCGACCGGCGACAGCATGACACTTCTATGACGTCATCAGGAGGAAATCGAGGGACCACTTCTTTGGCCGCGGTAAACACACCAGTCAGAGACGCGTTCCAGGCACCATAATGGTAGCGAGAAACGGTGTCGATAAGTGCGTAAGAGTTAAATGTAGTAACTCTTCATGGTTGAAAATATGGTGCACGCAATGTTTCGATTATGGTTACGCAAGAAGATGTAAGAAACGAATGTGCCGCTTGATTTCTGTTTTGCTCAAATGGAGTCTGACCGCTTCGACGCCTGGTGTACGGATTACGTCAATCGTTCAGCTGGTCGCGCATGCTTTTTATATTGTCTATATCTTCCTCCGTAATTTTGCATGACCGCGATCAAAACATCACTGCACCACAGTCACCGAGAGTTACTTCGACGAGTTTATTAATTTTGTTTCTCACAACCACTGCCAGGATATTATGCGCGGCTTCTGGTTGGCCACATACGAATTTGTGAAAACGCTCTGGAACACGCCCGGCCCACCTTCAGCCAAAGGCGCCTCCTCATTTACCTTCTATACATCCCAATGAATGGTTAAACTATCTCTATATACGTCTCTGAAGCGGAGGGACACATAAGCGGCAAAAACGGGCGCCGCGCGGCAGTTTCAATATCAATTTGCACGGACGCTGTGATGTGGCGGCATGGCTTTATGTCGCAGGGTTCACGCAAGTTGCTATAGAAACTGCAGCACAATGCCCGTTTCCATTACTCATGGGTCCCTGCTTAATAGTCCATAATAGACAACTTTTTTGCTGGTTGAACAAACTTAATTTTGTTTTGAGCTGTCATGTGCTGTCTAAACAGTCCCTAATAAACAACATTTTTGAGGGTTGAATAAACTTATGTAATAAGTTTTACTAATGTTTCAGGAATGGCATACCAGCTTATTATTAATGGGCCTGGGCAGAGGAAATCGTGAAATATCTGTTTCGTATGTGTAGCCATCCAAATGGAAAATCAATTTATCTTGCAACATATTTAGATGAACTTCTGATAATTCGAGCTTTGGATAATCTATACAAAATTCGTGACTTCCTGGAGTTTGAATTAATGAGTCTACTGTATGTCACATTCAAATTAATGGTTTAGCTTCTTGGGCTTAATGATATCTGAACCTTTTCCTTTGGCAGTGCATTAAATGTAAAATAGTACAGCAATGTATATGCTCCAGTTTGTGCACTGGCACTGGCTTGTGCAAATAAGTCAAACTAGCATTAAAGGGAACCTGAAGCACTTTGTAAGAAATCTGAGTTGGGAGCAGACTTCCATAGCACTTTGGCTCGTTAATTCAGTAATCGCACTAAACTTGGGCAAACGTCAACGTAAACTGCATTTATTTTGAAAAATATGTGAAGCGATTATAGCAGGGCATGCACTGAGCCGTTCTTCCATGTGCAACCTGTCCAAAGCTTCGGGACGTCATCGTTGGCATCCCCAAGTCAGCCTAGTGGCGAGCAAGGGTTATCGGACCCTGCTGATGACGTCACGTTTGGTAGTCTTTATCTCCGTTCTTTCGCTCTGCTTTGCTCGGTGTGCCGCAATGAGCGGGGCAACGCCAAAATTTTAATTAACGACTACAACGCTGCTACTAACAAGATTAACAGAAAACTGTGACTTGACTCGGGATCTCTTGGGCTGGGTCTTTGATGGCTCATGGACTGGGAAACGGAGTTTGTGGATAAGCGTCCCAGCGTGTCCCTACTTGGCGACATGTGCCGCTTAGCATATCCAGTTCAATTCTAGCAGCCAAACACGGTATCCTATCTACAGCCGTCAGACCAATGCATAATTGAAAGGTAGTCTAGATTGTGTTTACCATTTATAAATGCCCAGGCATGCCTGTCAATTAGCCCATCCAGAGGCTTTCGAAGATGGTCACGAGAGCCAGCAGCTTTTCTTGGGCAGCTCACTGTCAGCCACTCTTTCCTTCTGTGCACAGTGCCACCTTCATGAGCTCCCACTGAAGAAAAGAAACAATCTGGAAATTGTGATAACTGCAATGAGAACCAATCAAAACATCCCAGCAGATGATACGGTATGGTATCTGGAATGCGCCTCTGCATTCCTTAGCATTCTATACCACCCATGCATTAAAAGTGGTCTCTAAGCGACAGCATTAAATGATGCCACAGTAGCCGGCATGTCCTGCTGTCGGATGAGACAACCCTGGCGGTTGGTTGTACAACTTCTGGCAAAAAATATGAGCTAAGGGCAAGCGTCGTTGCTCTCGCAACATCCAAAATCCTGGGTGCTAAAGCTTCTGTGGACTGTTAAGATGAGGGATATTCTCTCCCCCGCAGCAGAAACTACCTCGGCAGACATGATGTTCACAACCTGTAAAAACATTCCATGGAAAGTCCATTCAGGAGCAACTGGGGTAGCTATAGAGACAAGCTCTCGCACTGTGAAACCATTCCACAAAGCTGCCATAAGCAGCAGCAGTTCATTTAGAGTATAGAAGTTTGTCTTTTTCATACATTTTGAGATGCAATTGTATTTCTTGATTCTCCCAAGACTCTAGTTTCCAAGCAGAGATTTACATTCGCAGGCTGAGTTCCTGAGTAGAAAGGTTTATGTGTCAATCCAAACGTGTCTTTTGCAGACATTCAGACAAAGGAAGGCTGAATTGCCCTGATCGATGGTGATTAGGGTGGAAATCTTCAGACTTTTCCAATCGCCAACTTCCTCAACATTACCGTTTTTCCAGTTCATAGACACCCTGCACGAGGTTGACTTAAGTACCAATGGTCATTAACAACTGCATGAATCACCTGTACACATATGCGGTAACTACTGGGTGTACCAAGGAGCGGCCAGGCTCTTTAAATCGACCGCAAAATTCAGTTTCTTAACCTATCGCGCCACGACTTTGTGCAGCGTTGCCCACAGATGGTGCATTTGTTTTGTAAAATTTGCAAAGAGCGTACTCACCTAAGAAAAAAGTAAGGAAAGGAAAAGGCTTAGCTCCTATGGAAACGCAGCAAAGCCACCTGTCTTCAAACAATACGGCGCCGTTTCTCACGAGAAACAAGAGATGGCACAAGCAGTCGCGATGCCAACTGCTACCAACGAACGAGCATCCGACGCCGAGAGCCAGCGTTTATAGCAGACTATCTTTCCGACTCAAAAGCGGCGCGCGATCCGCAGGCGGCGCCACTCGCAGAAACAAAAAAAAAACAAAAAACAAACAGGCGCGGTAACAACAAGGAACTGCAAAGCAGACGACATAAGTACCACTAAAAAGTAAACATAACCCGACAAACCATTTTTTTAATCGATTATGTGTCCATTCAATATGTTTTATTAGCAAGGATGATAAAACAATGCATTGGCAACTGATATCAAAAAAGGTCGTGCCGCTTTTGAGTCGAAAAGATTGTCTGCTAAAGACGCCGGCTCTCGGCGCCGGACGCTCGTTCGTTGGCGGCAGTTGCGCCATCTCTTGTCTTTCGTGCGAAACGGCGTAGTACTGTTTGAAGACCGGTGGCTTCGCTGCGTTTCCATAGGAGCTAAGCCTTTTTCTTTCTTTACTTTTCCTCAGGTAACTTCGCTCTTTGCAAATTTTACAAGAAAAATGCAATATCTGTGGGCAACGCTGCACAAAGTCGTAGTGCGATAGGTTAAGAAACCGAATTCCGTAGTAAATTTAAAGAGCCTGGCCGCTCCTTGGGACACTCAGTAGTAACACACAACACCATAAAACTACCGCAAAACACCAAGCGTGCACCAGTGTCGGAGTAAGCGCTCAACCCCCACTTTTGAAACATTTCAACTCATCAAAAGGGATATTAAATGCCTACTCCCCTATTTTAAGCAAGCTAAAAAAAAATATATGTAGGAGACACCATGCGCTCTGTCGCCATGGGCGGTTATCTCCACGATTGGTGAAATTATGGGGATAAAACTGGTAGAGCGGCAAAGCAGGAGAGGAGGATGAGGGGTAGAGAATCGAAAGAGCTAAAAAGTGATATATTTAGAAACAACTTTCCGTGGCAATGGAGCCAAAGCTAGAGAGCCAAAGCACGCCGTTTCAATGCACAGCTGAATATAGTTCAACCATAAAACGTTCCTGGGTGTAACTTAACCAATTAAAAAATATATAAAATAGTTCAGTTTAGCTTGGATTTTTAAAATGTTAGCATAACATTCGCCAGGATGTACCAAACTTACAGCATTTCCTTTTTAGCTCTTTTGTGTTTTCTTGGTTTAAGTTTGCCTTAGGTTTTCTAGTTCCCTGCAAAACAAAGATGGCGAATTAATCATGTGCATCTTGGGCATCATCGGTGTTGTGTATTGTCGGTAGACTCTGTGAGCACGCCCTTTTTTCGCCGTGTAGAATTTTTATGGAGTTCGGCAACCAATAAATGTAAATACCAACTGAGGACGTGGTGTGCGACATGTACGACAAGTGGGACACACTCTAAAAAAAAAGGGTGTAGTGGGTACACCCACAGGGGGTGTAAGTGCTGCCACATATACTACACCCATAAAGGTGTACAAGTACACCTCTAGACGAGGTGCACACATACACCCTTTTTAGGGTGCATATGTGCACCCTTTTAGACACCTTCAGCATTTGGTGTGCACAGATACACCCCATATTGGGGTGTGTCACTACTCCTTTCTTACACCCTCTCTGTCGTTTCAGTGTGCAGGTACACCCCGATTTAAGGTGTACAAGTATTCCCTTCTCTACACCCACGCAATTTTCGGGAGTAAACATTCACCCACCAAGAGGGTTTACTATTACACCGTTGTTTACACCCACCCCGCTCATAGGGAACAGAGACACACCCACCAACAGGGTTTACTATTACACCGTTTTCTACAGCCACCCCACTCATAGGGAACATAGATACACCTCATTCAATGATGTACCATTACACCTCTTTGTGCACCCACCCCAAGGAAACCTGTAAAAAATGTACGCACCCAGGTGGTTGCAAAAAGGCAGGTAAAGAGACACAAGGGATTGTTTTCAAATCTCCTAGAAGTTTATTAGACAGCCTATTCCGTACACAAGTACAAACGTGCAAGCAATCCGTGATATGTGAAGATGTACAACGAAGCTGTTACACAACTGAGAAGATTACTTAGCAAACAAGAACCGGGGTGATTCTTAGGTAGTGTCTATTCTCCCAGCAGCCGGCACAATTATTTACCCGAAATTCTGCCGGCAGTCGCCACTCATTAGTGATACAACCACTTCATCGAACGACGTTTCATCGACACGCGATGTTTCATAGACAGCTTAGATTAGCTTTCCTATATTAGCTTCTCTTTTTTTTTTAATGAGCCGCCCTACACTATATGCGCGAAGTGACATGTACGGGTGGCACAGGTGGGGTAAATTTTTTGTAATGAGCCGCCGCCGACTGTCGCCACGAAGCGACGTGAACGGGTAGGCTGGGTCGGTGAGCACGCGCCTCAGAGACACACGCGCGACGGAATGTTCCTTCAGCGTACAGTTCACGTAACGAGTGACGATGAAACGTTAGCGTCGACGAAACGTGTCTACGAAACGTGTATCAACGAAAAGTTGTCCATGAAACGCGTTTTCACAAAACGCCGGGAGAATAAGAAAGTCAGTATTCTACCTGCAGTTATCACCTGATTGTAGGCGGCTAATGGCAGGCGACTGCAGATAGAATTTCGGGGAAATTGTTCTCCTGGCTGCTAGGAAATAGACACTGCCTAATTTTAGAGGTAACCCGGAACGGAAGGGTCAATTGCTGCAAAGGAGTAGGTAGCAGCGCACTTACGATGAAAATACCGGACTTAAAATATGTAATCCGAAATGTCGACACGGCTCACTGCAGAACAACCACACAAACACAAAAACGAAAAGAAAGGGGTCTTCGAAGATTCAACACAATGTGGCAGAAGCAGTAATTTGCCAAACCGAACACTAAAAGCATCACAGGAATTCCTTGGGCTTTTTTGAAGAAATCGCTTGTTGCCGATGTACGCGTAGGACTTTTCAAACACTGGAAGCCTTGGTGCACTCGAATACGTTGTCGCGGACGAAATCTCCGGCAGCCCCACTGGTCGCAGCACAGCGCACAAGAAACTAGGCCGGGAATCAGACATTCCGGGATCGGAAAGAGCTACCCGCCATTACCCGCGCCCAGTCAGCGGAGTAAAGCGATAAAAAAGTCCCCCGGTTCATTGGTCCGGCGACTGCGCAGCTTCTTCCACGCTTTCAGCTTAGGGAGAGAAAGAAAAAAGGAGTATACGTGTCACAGTCGCCCCCGCCTGGAGGTTAGAGGCGCGATTCCCCCTTGACGGTTTGCCCGCCGGCCCTCTACAACAACTGTGGACAACATTTATTTTTGTTGAGGCCGGTCAGCCCGCGTGGTTGGCGCGTGTGCCCAAGTCGGGGAAGAACGGAATGAGCTTAGGCGGACACATAGAGTTTGAACAATGAACAATATATTTACTTAAAAACAAAATAGAAATTTAAATTCCAAGGTTTGGCACAAAGGCAAACAACACACAACAAAAAGAAAACCCCAAAGCTCCACACGGAGATTCAACCAAAAGAAACAACAAGGAAAACGGTTGGCGCGCTACAGCAATACAAAATAAAGACAATGAAATCAAGCAACAAAACCACGGACGGAGAGCAAGTAAAAATAAAACGTCCACAAAAGTAAAGTCCGAAGTGTACGGACGGGTCTCACTCAAATTTGGTGTCGAAGGGGATCGTCGGGCTCTCGGCGGTGGTGAGCTGGCAGGAAGACGGCGGATGTGACGATGAAGAAGACTCACTCATCTTGCCTCATTGAAGACCCAAAAAGCTCTCTCCCGAAACTATGCGCTCCCCACGAAAACAGTCCCAACCGTCCCCATCCACGGCGACGTATTTCCCGCCTTTGTCGGCGCCGAAGGCACCCGCGAGGGAAAAAAAAGAAGAAACAAACAAAACCGGCTTTGGTTTTCCCGTTTGTGGCCGCCGCAACGCGAGGCGGCCCACCGAAAAGGCAAATTGTCGAAGGGGCACGGCGAGCAGCACAAAAACAAAGAAAAAGATCGCGGGAGAGTCGGCCGGCGCCAGAGTTTGTGACAATACGAAAATAGCAGCTCCTTCAAGGCCAAAAGAGGCTGTCCTCGCAAAGGCTTATCTTCAGGGTTATCCCAACAATGAACCCAACGAGAGGTTTCTCCCTTATATCCTCTTGAAAATTCGACCCAAAGTTAATAGTGCTGTGGATGCTGCCTGTGGCCTTGGCCTTCAGGCAGGTGCCGTGCTCTGCCTTATCTCTAGCTTGGAGACTGTAGTCACTTGATCCTACCCGGAGACCCGATTGGCCTAAAACAAGCATAGCGTCCACTCTACTGTCAATACCGAGTGAACAGGACAGCTCCATACTTTCTAAGAAACTGCCCGACCCAAAAGTGACCCCCAAGGGGGAATCCAAGCACAAGGTGATCGGGGTGCGTGGCTAGCGTGACGGTGCACTAATACACCTAGAGGTTTTAAGGGAGAGGAGAATGCTCATTTTTGGTGTACAAGTACACTGGCTGGGCAACGGAGGGTGCATCTTTCAGAAAAAGGGTGCATGTGCGCCAGATACACCCGACTACACCCTTTTTTTCTTAGAGTGCAGTGGGAACCGGGACTCCCAGTTGTTTCCGTATACCGATTGATTAGCGAGCAGGGGTGGGGATAATGCCCAGGACCTCTGGTTTCTGCAGCGCAATCTTTCGCTACACGTGTTTTAAGCTGTGGTGCGCCACCAACCCTCCCCCCCCCCCCCCAGAGTCAGCTGTAACTGAATACAATCCAAATGAAATCCGACTTTGCGCCGTGGTGTGTGCGTGCTTCTAATTTGGAAAATCACGCCCGCGCGATGCTTTTTCAGCACCAGACGACGTATGAATGACCTCAAAACACTGCAGTGCTGATGAAATTCATTAATGTTGCAATTTGGGCCAGTTGGTTCATGATCGTGACAAGCGCCGAAAAAATAGACAGGGTCAAGAAGTTGACGTAAACACTGGCGCACTCGCAACTAACATTTATTGAAAAAAACAATCTCTTAAATAGCCGTGAAAAACGTCAGTCATGACTTCAACCGGTGTAGCCCTCTATCGAGAAATTCATATACTTTGGCCGATAAGGTTATGGATGTTTCAGCTGTACATTTCGTGCCTTTGGCTTCCATCTCAAACGCCTCGTGTAGCTTTCTAGATACTTTATCTGGGGATCTGGCCGAAAATTTGGTGTCATCAAATGACGGGAGCAAGGGCAGCGGCTGCAGTGCATGACCGCTGCAGCCACTAACTTTGCCCTTGCAAAAGAGAAATGCAAAACAAAACACCACATAAAATGCACACAATGCACGACCGGAGTTGTGTACGAAATTACAATGACATACGGTTCTGAATACATTGGTCAGACAGGTTGATGTTTTAACGATTGAGCCCGCGAACATGACATGGCAACACGAGCAACCTCCATCAGGACATCTGGCAAGGCACTGCAGCCACTGCCTTTGCTCCCAGTCATTTGACGACACAAGCTTTTTGGCCAGAACCCCAGATAAAGTATCTAGAGAGCTGCACGAGGCGTTTGAGATTAAAGCCAAAGGCACGAGGTGTACGAGTGACAGATCCATAACCTTACGAGCAAAAGAATATGAATTCTTTAATGGAGGGCTACACCCGTTGTAGTAATGACTGACGTTTTTCACGGCTATATTAGAGATTGTTTTTTCATTAAATGTTAGTTGCAAGTTCGCCAGTGTTTACGTCAACTTCTTGTCCCTGTCTATTCTTTCGGCGCTTGTCTACGATGATGAAATTTCCAGCATTTCCTGAATCGACGCTGCCCCTCTGCCTGAGTTGCAAGACAACTAAAATTCTGGGAAATTGACCATGGTAAAATATCCCTTGTAAGTCTGACTGAGTGCTTCAGTCAAAGTGTTGGCTTACGTTCAAAAACATGGAGCGTTGGCAGGTACCTAGAATGTGAGCAACCAAATGTGGCTTTTATCTGATTCTGGACTCGCTTTTGTTTTTGAGTGCGTTTAATTGTGTACTTGCTGCGTTTCTTGTTTTTTCTTGGTACATATGCACGGGTGTATTTCTACCTTACCCAGACTATATACCTCCCCCCCCCCCCACAATAATGCCTTCGGGCACTGCAGGGTAACCCAAAAATAAAGAGATGTGAATGTGCCTGCATGCTCGGCAATCCCAATTCAACTCTCTGAACTGCGATCCTCGTACAAAAAAGATGCACTCTAGCAACTGCGTGGTTGACACGCCAAAACCCAAACTGAAACCGAGACCAAAAGAAGTTCAGAACTATGTGGTGCGCTAACACAGAGCCATTAGCACTCCCTGCCTCCCCCCCTTCCCTAGATTTCTTTTTATTACCACAGAAAGTTGTGTCCAAGAAAAGACAGGTTGCTCTTTTGTTCTAACTCAGAAGAGTAAGTTGAAGGCTGTAGTAACAAACACAAGCCAATGCTAATCGAGCACTTTTTAGGATGCTTCTTTGTAAAGAAAGAAGAAAAAAAAAACATTCACACCTTGTTTTGTTTGTGTTTGCGCAGTTAACTAGCTCCGCAAACGACAGCTATTCATAATTCCGTGGTCAGACCAAGCAAGGGACCACCTGATCATGGACACCTACCAACTATCGTACCTACCAAGTGCCCATCCCCCAGCTCTCCATGATGACCTCCAATTTAGAGTGTGCATTTGTTTGGTATTTTACAGTGTGTAATGTGGTTAGTTTAGAAAAATAAAATGTCAGATAAATCCAGCAGGGCCCTACGTAAGCAGTGCATGGGCCCTGTTTCACCTTTTACAAAGCATCCTGTCTCGGATGGCAGTAGAGAAACGGGTGAGGCTGGTACGCCTGCAGGCCCTTGCCGAGTTGATAGCTGCTATCCGGACTGGTAGTTCATCGGCAGCTTCTAGTCACCTGCAGTTTTTTCGTCATCATACAGACTTCCTGCGACATCATGAAGAAGACTCCGAATGACATTATGGAACAAAAAAGGAACCAGGAACTTGCTTCACAGATTAACAAAAGAACAAGTGCAACATGATGCTTCTCTTGTCGTCGACAGTGCAAAGACCATGATGACACTACCATTAAACTCAACCAAATAAGAAAACTGACATGCACAGCAATCAAGAAGCCGTTTTACGTGTTCTGTAGTGCTGGGATACAAATCAAGAATCAACACCGGAGATGTGGTCGAAATACTTTAAGGTAGTACAATGCGCAAGTTTATCCTAAAGCTACTGTTGATTACATGCACCTAAGAGGAACTGACTATGACCAAGTTGAACGAAACGGGGTTTTAAGTTGCTTACAACTAACATTGCTGCTGCGCAGCACGGTCATAAGCTGTCACAAGAGGCTTAAAGACTGGTTTTGTCGGACTCAGTCCTAGCCGGTATCAACAGTGTGGACCAGCCTTTAGACTAAAATTGTACCCAGCATTGGGTCTTCGACATGGTTCCAAAAATGTTTTAAGAGACTCCCATCAACTTTAACAGAACCTCAACTATTTAAAAGCAGAAGTAGGGAGCCTTCACGTTCAAAGCTGGATCTCCTTGATTTGAATGTGTCTCCACTGTACAAGCGAAAGCGCCTGGCAGGTATGCGAGTTTCCATTGCAACCTCTCCACTATACAAGCAAGAGCACCTGCCAGGTGTGCGATTTTCCACTGCAACCTTCGTACCGCTAGACATTCTATACCAGATCAGAGCATTTTAATCAAATCATTTAACCTCTTTCCTCGGCCATGTAAACTATGTGTGCACCCCCCCGGTTCTAGAAGTCACGAACATGACCGGGGTAAGTTAAAACGCCAATAACTCAAACAACAATAATCTTTATTAGCCACAGTAGTAGTAAGTACTCTGGATGGCTCGCAAGGCTAGACATATATGCAGGGGCCCGTAAGGGAGAAAACAACGGAAACGACGAGCTTAACAGGGTCCTGTCAACACTTTTAAGCAACTCTAGGCCTGCGCGCCTGAACACCGACGACACGCACGGCAGGCCGGCGCGGCGCAAACGCCGTACGCGAGTGCTACAACGCCCAGCTAGGAGCGTGTTCTAACAACCCGCTGCAACCCGCTAAACGCCAGCACCCAAACCGCGCCATCCCGCTGGACGCGGCGCAAAAAGCCTGTGCGCACTGATCGAGAGATACGCTGTCGCTAGAGTGAGAAAGGACGAGACGACACGTCAAAGTAAATACCATCCAATTATTCACGCGTGTCGCCGTAACAAACACATCCAAGTCGTTTAATCTAAGATCCGTATCTAAGCGTTTGACAGCACAAACGCGGCCTACAGCAACGCGAACTTTCGAAACAATCTGATCAGCGTCCCTGCAGTGCTCCGGTATCGCAGAATATTCACGGGATTCTCAAGATAGCGGCTAGCATTTACGCAAGGTTTCAACGAACAGCCTCGACAAGTGATAGCGATCGTTTGCCTAAAGCCAGCCAAAATTCCTCAGAACTGCGACGCGACACCGCCTCGGGCCAGCGACACGAAATCGCGGAGACCGCTTAAGCGTCGAAAAAAGTTAAATATCATCCGAATTACGGTGGCAACGTGAGCTAAGGTGTTCGGAAGATCATCCAGCCTATGTAGATACCCTTCGGGAATGCGTTATGAATATGAAATTGTGTTGCCAGATGGTCACACGAAAAAACCGCCGTATGACTGGAAGGTATAGCCCAAATATAGCCAAAGCCGTAAAACAAATATAGCCCAAAATAGCCAAGACTAAAAACAATGATTTTTAAGTCTTATATTGACAATTTCTCACACTCATACAATACACGTTACAATCTCTGTTCCAACCCTCAGATGCACCACCTTTTGTGTACATTATGTAACTTGTGAATTTTGCAAAAAAAGCTTCGGAAGGATGCAAATCCGCAGAAAACTGTTTTCAGAAGTACAAAACACACAAAGACAGCTTTATTGTGAAGCCCGGGAGATATGATCATACACTAAAGAACAAATATACAGAAGCAGAACAGTCACAACACTGGGTGTTTCAAACCAGAACCCCAATATCTCAGGTCCTTACCAATATCCCACCCGTCTCTTTTTCTTTGTGAAGAATATTAGTGTCACCCATTCATGTTCATGCTATTTCTGATTGTGTTGTCCTTTCTTGGGGTGGGCAACGACTGGAAGGTAGCCAATTGTTTAGCGGTGAAACTGCGGACTTCTCATTTTTACAAACTTGGGTGCCTAAGGATTCGAATTTGGAGAGTTCAGTCTACGTCCGGGCAGAGCCATATGCGTCCGTGTTGAAGGCGCGCTACTAGGCCTGTGGCAAGTTGTACAATCTGTTTGGTTTGCTCCACTGCGCTGTAGAGAGACCGATTGAACTCTGCAAGCATTGCTTCACTGCGCATTGCGTAAACCCCGAAGTTTGTCGAAGTTTGAGGCCTTTCTCCTTCCTCTTTCTCCTCTCGACTAGCCAAAAGTCAAACAATTTTTTTGGAAACTGATTAAAAGTTCGAAAATTAACTAGCCGAAGCTCAAAGTTTGGCGTCGAACCTAAGGTTTGACAAAAGTTCGCCACATTCTTAGAAATAGCCCAAAATAGCCACATAGCCAACCACGAAATTTTGACGCCAACTAAAAAAAATGTAGCCCAATTTGGCTATATATAGCCCAATCTGGCAACAAATTGGCAAAACTTACCTGAAGTATGACTTCACCAACGCACGTTGAGACAGGCCTTTGTCTGCACGGACGGACAAGATTCCGGAAGATGCTTGTGGCTTTGGATTGGAACGAAGCGATGGATTGAAATACGACTAGCCATGAATATGAGTTTTGACACGGGGGCTGGTCTCAGATGAGTGACGATAAGTATGCCTGCCGGGTATATATGTGTGTACTTTTCAAATACTGTAAAACCCTCAATGTTCGCGAGCCCTTAATTTTCGCGAATATCGCGAATTGAAAAATTCGCGAAATTTAAGGGCACGCGAAAATTTCGGTCCTTAAGAGTTTCAATGCAGGCGTATGGAACTCGCGAAATTTAATGGCCGCGATTATGTCCTCTGTGACCAATTCGCGAAATATAGGGGCAGCGAAAATAAAGGGTTTTACAGTAAGCTTTAGTTGAGAGTGCGCCCTGTCCTGCTGTCTTTCTCTCTGTTCGTGTATTTTTCGGCGCTTTTTTACCGTACATATAGTTTCGGTTTCAACCCAACGTGGCCATTAATGGAGTTATCGTGTTCTCTACGCAGTTTGAAGTCAATTTTTGGGGCGAGCAGACATAATGTCCCAGGTTCTTCTCCTGTTATAAGTTCCATGACAACCTTTGTTCGCTGATTGCAATCTATATCAACTTAAGTGCAAAAAAACACACCAACAGGGTGTTCGACATCTTAATTTAGGTTGATTTTTTTATTTGTGAGGACATGCAATTGCTTAATTAATCATTGGATATTTGCTTTAGAGTTTTTATTTTACTTAAAATTATTATTATTATTTCTTTGGTCTGAAACTTTGGTCGTGTTCCGCGGCTCAGTAAAAGCGGGTTGTTTTGAGATTTTCAAGATCCCGTACAGCCGACAATACAGGAAGGCGGGGGGAGCTTTCAGGGGGGAGCACTCTTCCTCCTGCATCTTTCTCCTCCTCGTCCCTCTTCCTTCTCCTCCATCCTCCTGCCCCTCCTCCCCCTCCTCCCTCCCGCTTGGTGCATTATGGGAGATGTCCCATAATCCAACGCGCGCGTCACCGCGGTGCATTCTGGCACGTTTCCCATAATGCACCGCGCGGTTAAGCCAACGGTGACGCGTCATGTCGACGCGTTACGGCTACCGTTATGGTCGCCGTCCGCGGCGCGTAAAGCGTCGGCGTAACGCTTTTTCGTGACGATTCGGCGTCGCGTACCGCAGCGGCGTAACGCTTTCTCGTGACGCCTCGGCGTCGCGTCACGAGTCTGCGTAACGCTTTACTGTTACGCTGACGGTGACGCCGCTCAAGCCGGAAACGGGCGGCTAAGAGCTGCGTTCTGAGATGAAAGAAACATCAATCAATTAAGGTTTTAAGGTCTGATGGTTAAGGTTTTATAGGCAAAAATGCTTCTGTGTCTAAATATTGCTAGAACATGGAAGTATCCCGGCGATGTTGCCGCGATTTGGCTGGTGCAGTGCCGTCATTCGGTGTTGCAAAACAGAGCCCGATGTACCCTTTAGATATACCGAGGACAGAACGTCATATATTTTCAGCAATATCGTTTAGAAGCTGGCTGCAGAAACGGCAAATGTTGCCGTCATGTAGCTGTCATGTGGCCGGCATGCAGAAATATTTTTGGAAGCTGGCAGAAATGGCAAATGTTGCCGTCATGTAGCCGTCATGTGGCCGGCATGCAGCAATATTTTTGGAAGCTGGCAGAAATGGCAAATATTGCCGACATGTAGCCGGGATGCCGACATATTGGTTGAACGCTGGCAGAAACGGCAAATGTTGCCGTCATGTAGCCGTCGTGTAGGCGGGATGCAGCAATATCTTTTGAAAGCTGGCAGAAACGGCAAATGTTGCCGTGATGTAGCCGGGATGCAGCAATATCTTTTGGAAGCTGGCAGAAACGGCCAATGTTGCCGTGATGTAGCCGGGATGCAGCAATATCTTTTGGAAGCTGGCAGAAACGGCCAATGTTGCCGTCATGTAGCCGGGATGCAGCAATATCTTTTGGAAGCTGGCAGAAACGGCCAATGTTGCCGTGATGTAGCCGGGATGCAGCAATATCTTTTGGAAGCTGGCAGAAACGGCAAATGTTGCCGTGATGTAGCCGGGATGCAGCAATATCTTTTGGAAGCTGGCAGAAACGGCCAATGTTGCCGTCATGTAGCCGGGATGCCGCGATATTGGTTGGACGCTGGCAGAAACAGCAAATGTTGCCGTCATGTAGCCAGTTCAGTGCCAGAATCATGAATGCTGGCTCTAGACTGGTCAAGATGGGCCCATATGGGGCCACCTTAACCATGCTGAGACCAATGTTGGCACAATATCTTGTGCTGCCTGGGTCTCTTCGCAGCTCTCGATATTTTATCGAACTATGTTCCATCAAAGTTATTTAATTGAACGCCATTTAATTGAACCCAATTTCATCAAAGCTGTTTCGTAGAACGCCGTTTTATCGAACGTCGTGGTTTCTGGCCAGGTCGTTTCTCGTTTTTCTAAATAGTGTTTTTTCTTTGCATTCAAATGATAAAGGTATTGTCACGAATAAATGGATAAACTAAACGTTTAATCGGGCGAACAAAATAGAAGATTATCGTCGATGTCGGCGAAACAGCAGGATCGATACTGACTGCGACTCACCACGCGAAGTCCCTTATGTTTGCACGCTTCTGGAACAATCGGCGTAGAAGGTTCGGCGCGTAGAACATTTTAACCTCGAATAAGCAACCGGGTTCTTTACTTCGTTTCAGCTTCGGTCCGAGCGCGGCCGATGTTATGAGCGCAAGGGCCAATCAAACAGCGAAAGAGGCACAACGTCATGGCGTGCTCGCTGCAGTTGATAGGACGAGCCGGTATTCGCCATCTCTCTGTGCGTGCTCCTCCGCCGTCTGGTACTATCAAGTGCAGAGAGCACGCCATGACGTTGCGCTTTTTCGGCTCTTTGATTGGCCCTTCGGCTCATAACATTGGCCGCGCTCGGACCGAAGCTGAAACGAAGTATAGAATTTACCAGAACGCGACATTACAAAAACAATAAAAAAGTGTATCCGTGGCCAGGCATCGAACCTCGGCTGCTTGCGTGGAAGGCAAGCACGGTAACCGTTAGGCCACGGGCGCGCTGCCTACCTGACCAGCTGCGCACGCGGCAATATTATGTTCCCTTTTTCTTTTGCTTCGTAGTAAACAACGACCTTTTTCGGTGATGTGGCCTAAGAAGAACTTGATACGTTTTGGGAGGTCAGGAGTCGTCGGGGGCCGAGACGGAGGTCCACATTGTTGCTGCTCCTACTAAACTTTGAGGCAATGTCCTGTCTCCGTGTAAAAGTTAACAGAAAAAAAGCACGTTCCTCACTTTTTTAATTGTTCGCATTCTGCAAAACTGGATTCGACTGCCTCTTCCCCATTTTTATTAGAAAGTAAGCTATTCTTCTGGGACTGAACAAGATCTCTTAGTTTTACAGATATACGAACACACAAAAAGTGCAGCATGAGCGGTGAGCAAAGTGCGGTGAGCAAAGTGCATACGTGAGTTTAAAATATAAGCACCACAGTGCGAACAATGCCGAGAATATTACATTTTAAGTGTTGAATAAAATATTTCGTAAATAAGCTTTTCTCCGCATTTGTCGGTTTTGCGGTAAGCATTTCACCGGTGAGCTTCTCTCCGGTGAGCTTTTCTCCACCGCCCGTTCTCCGGTGAGATTTTCTTCGCCGCCCAGCAGTAACAGCCGACCATAATAAAAGGTGTGCGGGTTCTTGTCTAATATATTCGCCTCTATTTCATAAAATACTGAATCAAGAGTGTGTCGGTTCGGGTCAAACAAAGAATCTTCAGCGCGAGACTTTCACAACTTCCAAATAGCAACGTGTGACGCCTACTACCAAAAAGCTTGTTCTGTTTTTTATATAGCTTCAATGGAAATTTTTTCGCAATGTTTGTTTTATTACGGTAGAAATCAGACTCCCCAAGTTGATATGCAAAGCAAAAGTCGAAATTAAAACATAATCGACGAACTCACGTATGTTTCTTCCGCACTTAAATTATGCAAACATTATAAATGCATCTCTAGAGAATATTTGAAATCCCCAGATCAAATCACCTCTCAAGTTCGAACAGAAAGAAGTGGTAAGACAGTATTGACCCTTTGACTCTTCGGTAGCTTTTGTCTGCACGCTTCTGGAACAATCGGCGTAGAAGGTTCGGCGCGTAGAACATTTTAACCTCGAATAAGCAACCGGGTTCTTTACTTCGTTTCAGCTTCGGTCCGAGCGCGGCCGATGTTATGAGCGCAAGGGCCAATCAAACAGCGAAAGAGGCACAACGTCATGGCGTGCTCGCTGCAGTTGATAGGACGAGCCGGTATTCGCCATCTCTCTGTGCGTGCTCCTCCGCCGTCTGGTACTATCAAGTGCAGAGAGCACGCCATGACGTTGCGCTTTTTCGGCTCTTTGATTGGCCCTTCGGCTCATAACATTGGCCGCGCTCGGACCGAAGCTGAAACGAAGTATAGAATTTACCAGAACGCGACATTACAAAAACAATAAAAAAGTGTATCCGTGGCCAGGCATCGAACCTCGGCTGCTTGCGTGGAAGGCAAGCACGGTAACCGTTAGGCCACGGGCGCGCTGCCTACCTGACCAGCTGCGCACGCGGCAATATTATGTTCCCTTTTTCTTTTGCTTCGTAGTAAACAACGACCTTTTTCGGTGATGTGGCCTAAGAAGAACTTGATACGTTTTGGGAGGTCAGGAGTCGTCGGGGGCCGAGACGGAGGTCCACATTGTTGCTGCTCCTACTAAACTTTGAGGCAATGTCCTGTCTCCGTGTAAAAGTTAACAGAAAAAAAGCACGTTCCTCACTTTTTTAATTGTTCGCATTCTGCAAAACTGGATTCGACTGCCTCTTCCCCATTTTTATTAGAAAGTAAGCTATTCTTCTGGGACTGAACAAGATCTCTTAGTTTTACAGATATACGAACACACAAAAAGTGCAGCATGAGCGGTGAGCAAAGTGCGGTGAGCAAAGTGCATACGTGAGTTTAAAATATAAGCACCACAGTGCGAACAATGCCGAGAATATTACATTTTAAGTGTTGAATAAAATATTTCGTAAATAAGCTTTTCTCCGCATTTGTCGGTTTTGCGGTAAGCATTTCACCGGAGAGCTTCTCTCCGGTGAGCTTTTCTCCACCGCCCGTTCTCCGGTGAGATTTTCTTCGCCGCCCAACAGTAACAGCCGACCATAATAAAAGGTGTGCGGGTTCTTGTCTAATACATTCGCCTCTATTTCATAAAATACTGAATCAAGAGTGTGTCGGTTCGGGTCAAACAAAGAATCTTCAACGCGAGACTTTCACAACTTCCAAATAGCAACGTGTGACGCCTACTACCAAAAAGCTTGTTCTGTTTTTTATATAGCTTCAATGGAAATTTGTTCGCAATGTTTGTTTTATTACGGTAGAAATCAGACTCCCCAAGTTGATATGCAAAGCAAAAGTCGAAATTAAAACATAATCGACGAACTCACGTATGTTTCTTCCGCACTTAAATTATGCAAACATTCTAAATGCATCTCTAGAGAATATTTGAAATCCCCTGATCAAATCACCTCTCAAGTTCGAACAGAAAGAAGTGGTAAGACAGTATTGACCCTTTGACTCTTCGGTAGCTTTTGTCTGTCGGAATTTGGTAACATCAAGCCTCACGCAAGGACCGCTTGAAGCGTGAAATCTTTTACCCCCATTTCCGTGACCCAAAACGCAAACAAAACGAAACATCCTTCCTATGACGCACTCTCGCGATTGAAAACTAAGGACTCACACCCATCCGCCAAATATCTTCGCCGCTGAACAAAAAAGGAAAAAAAAAAGAAGAGACCTTTCATTCGCATTTGTGCGACCCCAAAACGCCAAGAAAGAACGGAACATCCTCAAAATGACGCGCTCGGGCGATGGACAACCTACTACTAACCAGTGTTGCGGAATGGGCACCCCCATTCCATTCCAATTCCATTCCGGGAATTAGAGTTTTCGATAATTCAATTCCGTTCAACTCCTGGGAATCGGGACACTTTGCGCATTCCCACTCCTGGAATGGCTGAACCGTTCCATTCCATTCCTCTAATTCCTAAACGTAAAAATTGGCACTTAACAGCTACATTGTGCAATTTTTCTGGCACAAGGAGCATAAAGCTGACATTGTCAAACGCATATAGACAATTGCGAAAAAATGCTAAATGCCTCAAAAAAGCACTTATCTTACTAAGCTCACGGTGCTGGATTGCCTGGGGTGACTCGTAGGGTTCACAGCGGTCCATAGCAAGGTGAAACAAGGTATGCAGAGTCTAAAGCCAAGGAAATGAGCGGGCATCCGCTAGCTTGCTTGTAACCCTAACCCACTTGAATGTAAAACATATAACACAGAAAACAAGCATCGGAACATAGACCAAGTAAAAGGCGGACTTACGCGTAAGAATGCAGTATAAAAAAACAAGTGTCAGAGCAAAGCACAAGAGGAGAAGTGAGAAGTGAATCTCGCTTTGTTTTAATGCCGAAGCAAACCCAGATTTCGCACTTCAGAGGAGAGCGCGCGAATGAACGTGGAAGGCAGCAGGGTTGGCCACCTGCCAAACAAGGCTCCTCGAACTATAAGAAAATAATAACTGATCATCTTTCTGCCGCGGCGTGCGAGTCAACGAGTTATCAGAGCTCTGCGAGTTATGAGTGTCCCCCCGCTCCCAGATCTCAGTCTGTGCGCGCGCGTGCATTCTCCATGCCGTCGCAAAAAAAAAAAAAGAAGAAAAAAAGCAAGACAGGAAGCACGATGAGGAGCCGTGCATGGCGGTTTTTTTCTTTGCCGCTTCCTTCGTCTCTTTTGCTTGGTGCTTGGTTTCTTGTTTCGCTCTCGTGTAACACCAGTGAAGCCCGTCGGTCCGTGAAAGGCGCCGTCGCCACTCCCTCCCCCCCCTCCCTCCCCCCTTTGGTCTTTGCTCTGACGCTTTTTTTGGTTTTTTGTATTGCTAGCAGTTTCCTGCGCCTTTTTTTTTCTGAGCAACTGACTCGCTGACTGGCTCCGTTTAGCTTGAACGTAACCCCCCCCCCCCTCCCCGCAAAATAAATAAATAAATAAAAAATAAAGAACCGGGCCCATTCCATTCCCATTCCATTCCGGGCAAAAGGCATCTAATTCCATTCCCATTCCATTCCCCTCAAAGTTGCCACAATTCCATTCCCATTTCATTCCGCGGTCGTGAAAATGCGGAATGATTCCGAAATCATTCCAACTCCGGAGTGGCAACTCCGCAACAGTGCGCTACTCACTATCGCGATAACACGCATATATCTTTATCCACCCCCCCCCCCCCCTTTTTTTCCAAAAAACAAGAAGAAAAAAAAAAAAGTTTCGAGAGGCACTCTCCCTCAAATTCCCAACCGTCAACCCGACGACCTTGACGATGCAAGTAGTCCGGGGCGCAGTAACACATTGCGCAATTTCAAGAGGCAGTATTCGCAACACGCTCATAGATGGCGCCAGCTGACAGCTGAATTTCTGGCATTTTGATGGGCTACCAACTTAGTTAAATATTATCACAATGAGAATCTCTGGAAAAAAGAGCTTGTAAGAGATGTATTCAAAACGTCTTGGTCTTCAATATTGTGGCGCCTGAATTTGTATTTAGGCCCTGGTTTATCTTTAAATGTTCATAAAGAACGGAACGAAAAAAGGGCTTTTCCAATCAAGTTTAAGTTCCCGTAAAAAAAAAAAAAAATTAACATTTAGATCGGGAAAAGTAGCGCCACAATATTACCCGGTTTTTTCTTATATTTCTAATAAAACCATTCCCGATTCAATCCGTTCGGCGGTTGCTGAGAGCAAATATCAAAACGTTGCCATTGGAATCGCATAGGGCTTGGGAGGTGCGATATCCTCTTCACCGCAACTGAACCGAAAGTCGTGAACCCGAACCGGAACCGAACCGATAATATTTCAGTTCGACACTCTGTTGCTTAGACACTGCTTTGTCATTGACCCCAGTTACGTGCCCCAACGGCAGCAATAGCAGTTCCACGAACGCTTCGAAGCAGAGATATCTCTTTCGCGGTGCTAAAGCGTCCGTCCGTCAAGGTCAGTGGGAACGCCCCGAGCGAAAAAAAGGCGCGTGGCACGGGTACCATAGGAAAGGTACACTTGATTTTTTCTAAGTTGCGCCGCCTGGACGGCGTAGACCCTGTCGGCCACGGCTTCTCGGACGTGCGTCAATAAGACTTTATCTGATCGATCACTCAGCAGAGATCGACGTGTTGTGTGTCCTCATTTATTGTATAACGTAAATATTACACAGTTGTAGACACTGAAGCAGCTAGCGTTTCTCACGTGCACGCTCATCTCGTCTACTCCCTCAATTTCGATATGTGTGCCGCCATTATCTTTAGGATCAAGATACGTTTTTCTTCTAATTGCGCTCATCATTCGTTCACCATGAGCCTGAAAAATACTTTTTTTTTAAATTAAGTATGCTCTAATTGAAAACAGACACCCTGTATCTTGTGTACTGTATTCTTTTCCTATTTCCTTTATATGTCTCTTTCCTTTCTCCCGGGTCCTTGGGCTGCTAAAATGAATAACTGAAGCAAATGAAACAGATGTTTCTAGAATATAATGTCACCAGATAACGATGAGACAAATCAGAAATTCTAGATTATAAATGGTGGTCCTGAACACTGACTGTATTGAGGTTACAAATGAATACGGATGCCAGGTGAACCCTCGATAGGTGGAGGTACACAAACATGGGAAGCCCATTATTCAATTGCTAAACTTCTTAGAGGCTTACCACAAGTAACTAAAGAGAATGACCAAACATCCGTTATCATCAAGTTTATACCATGGTAATAAATGAGTTGCTTGCGAATTTAAATAGGGAGCCATCCGTTACATCGTTGTGTTGACGTTTTTATAACCATATATACCTTGTAGTTCGGTAGTTATATTCAGTTTTTCTATCACTATTACAAATTAATCTTATAAGGCATCACAACAGTAAAAATAAGCTTAGTCCATTGGTGTTACCAAATTGAAAATATGAACAAAAGCCCTGTATGCCATAATGTATTTGTGTATAACGTATTCTCCCATCATATGTAGATATATAATATTGAAACAAGAATTTTCATTTCCGTTAGCTAGTTGCTATAAGTCTTACCATATGCGTGATGTCTTAGTTGGTTGCAATAATCATACCTATTTTCACAGAATTGTTTAGAGAAACAAGTACTCCTCAACCGCACCGCTTTTTTAGTCCAGTTCATAAAACATATAAGTACTCATTTGTTTCTCAATCGCTATTTTTTTTTCTTGTTTGTTTGCTCTTTACGGTGTGGGATAACTTCGCTTTATACTAAAAAACAAACATTTTTATCTTGCTAAATGATCGAGTTTGCGATATCGCACCATTAATCGTCTGTAGAGTTCGTTTACAGTTTTGGCCTTGAAATTATTCCGTCTTATCCGTGATTCCTGGAGACCTCCATATAACACGGTTTCAAAACGGTTCGATAAGTGATAGAAATGTTATGGCATCTCACTCTGCAAGCCAGGGATGTATACAAAAGCACATAAAATTTTATCGACCCCTTGTAACGTTTAACACTAACTGGTCTTTCTTTTTTTAGAAACGACAAAGTTGTTTACCTCAAGGCCAGAAAGAAGAAAGTAAAAAGCTTTATCGGTACACTAACTTCCACTGTGCTTCTTCGTGATTGCAGTAGGGGCTTACCCATCCCGCAGGCAAAAACGCGGTTCGTCTCAATGAACGCTTCTCTCCTTGACACGACCCTGAACAATCAAGGACAGGTTGCCGTGACGGGCATCAGTGCTGCGTACAGCTTCGTCGGTCACATTTGGAGTCCGAGATTTGGAGACGGGGGCATGTTCAGAATTGTGCCAACTGGAAGTCACCAAGCTCTAGCTGTGCTACCCAAACGCCGACTAGAACAATGTTGAAATTCATTCCCACTGCTGCCGTGTTTATCCTCTTCACTTGTGTCTGTAACTGCCTCGACTACGCAGATGCGGACTTGGCCGAGACGAAGATGGCGACAACGGAAGCGACTCTGATGGACTCGCTGCGGGGATTTATAGCGAACGCGATGGATGGAGGATCATCTGGAATGGCACGACAGTTGCTGAACGCGGAGATTTCGAGTAGCTGCAGCTTGGGTCTGCTTAAGCTTATGCGCGGCTTTAGGAACCTGGAGCCGTGGGCGGTGAGACGTGAGTACTGAGTGCGATACCTCTCTCTCTCTCTCTCTCTTTCTCTCTCTCTCGCGACGTCAACTACTACTCCCCGACAGCTTAAGAAATGCGTGGCATGATGAGCCCCGACAATTATATTTTCGCTGCAAGCAAATGAGGTTGAGAGTTTTTTTTTTTTTTTTTTTTAATAATGCATATCAAGAAATTACGATGCCAGAGTCGCGTGCATAATTAGCCACTCTCCTCGTTTTCTAACGTCTAATTGACTGCAAAAGGCACGTAATATTAAAGCAATTCTCAAATATGTCTCACGAGAAACTTTTAATGTTTCTCGTGACAAGTACCAGCTAACACCGCATTCAAACAAACGTCTTGAACTCATTCGACGCTATGATAATTCTAACACTCTTAAGAGGTGTTTTATTCAAAATTGTGCTACATTTTTATCAACCTGGGTGCGTAAAAGAGCGCTACACTTCTAAGAAGTTTCTATCGGAGGTTAGCACACTCTGGAATTATTCATTTTGAAAGGTAACAAAATGTGACTTGTCTGGTAATTCAAACTGAAGTTTTTTCATACGAGTACCGCTGTAAAATGGGAATTGACGCTAAATATATTCCCAGACGTATTTTGCTCAGCCGTTGTTTGGTTCGCTTACGCAGTGAAGGAACGGTATAAAAAAATGGCTGTCGTAAGATTGCAGAACACATGCGGAAAGTTTAAAAAATGCAAAGAAACGTTTTGCATTTCCAATAAATTTACACCTAAGTAATATAACCCCATTTTTGAGCCTCATTTGTGCGCGAACATTTACGAAGTGCCAATGAAGTGTCCTTCGTGATTTCAAAACGGCCCTGAGAAAGAAACAAAGCAGGAGTCAGTGCTCTTAGTCAAAACAAGAATTACCCTAAAGGGAGGTGAGCCTGACATATTGGTCCTCAGTGAGTATTTTTGGGAAAACAAAAAAGAAAAAGACGCGTGCTGATCTTGTTGATTATAAGGCCGAGTTTTATAGAAAACATAGTTTACTTAATCATTTCGGACTGAGATCAATCGCCTTATATATTAATTTATTAAAAGTCTGATACTATATCTGCATCTAGTTTTTCTTTCTCACCACAAGAAAAAAAAATAAAGAAGTACAGCATAATATATTATAAAAATATAAATACACTTTAAAAGACTTACATATTATTAATTATTATTTTACTTTAACAAAAGTATACTACTATTTGGATAATAGCCTTTTAAAATATTAAGAAAAATGTTGAGTTTATTCCGGTAAAAAGGTACATGTACTTCGTATACGCGTCTACACCTTTTATATTCTCTTCTCGCGCCTACAACTTTTTATGTTAGGCAATATCCTTTGCTGTAATTTTCGATACAGATGAACCAAACTAAATTAACTTTTGTTTGATAATTGTGTGGGAACCTGCCACTTGTACGTGTCTATCCTTTCATGGCGGGTTGACAGTGAATACCTTAAACGAATTGTCTGCAATTTAATCCTACCCCAATTGGTCGGTAGTTTGGAGATGTACCTAAGCGATGAGCTCCCAAAGTATGCACGGAATTTTTCATAGCAGAAGTGCTATCAGTTGAAAGAAATGAAGCACCGTTTTTCATGCATGCTCCTTTGAAGTTGAGAGTGTGTGAGCTTCAGGCTGTCACATTTGCGTCTTGACCTTTGGGTTTCCAGCAATAAGCAGGCCCCAATGCTATAATTTGAATATCGCAGCACTCTTTCACAGGTTGTCTGCATCCTCGGAGTATTTGAGGAATTGCCGCAACTCGGTGCATCATATGTATAATCCGTAGTACTCGAAGCGTGTACCTGCTCAACACTCCTGTCTCAGATATACATTCGTCCCGGGCGCGTCCAAGCAGCACTCCCCGCTAACATTGTTTCACGAGAAAAAGGACAAATATTATATTACATAAACTTGGCGATCGTGTTTCTGGATATGCTTGCATAGCATTGCTTCGAAATGTAGCTTACATCAAACAACATTTGCCCCCTGCTTTCATCGTTCAGATAATAATTTTCTGGTTGTTTGTTAATCCCCTAACATCGAGTGCGTTTGTCTTACAATTCTCAACTAAAACAGTTACAATAATCAGATGTTCACTCTCCTTGAGTCAGAAGCGCACGGAATATTTTTTTTCTCGAGCATTCATGCTTATATGCCGCACACCAATAATTAGTGTTATTCAGTTTATCCAGTCAAAATATTGAGGTTGTGCAACTTTAAGAAGCATTGGCAATTAAAGTGTGTTTCTGGCCATCCTTCTCATTGGCTAAATGAAATGAAAAAATGGCACTCTGAGCCCATCTAGGAAAAGCATACTCTCTGTGACTTGTGACTCTAGCATCATTAATTCTGAGTTCAGGCACTATTATTCTTAGAAGTGGTTGGTAGCTTACTTCTACCATTTTGCAGAGCTCCGTGCGAAATGTTTTTGAGCTTTGATCTCCCGCACTGAATCCCTGTCTACATCATAAAAAGACCTACGCGCCTACTTCCCGCGAAGCACGTGGTATACCAATTACTTCGATTTAGTGACCTCCACGAAAAATACAGCGAATAAAAGGGAACACGTATAAAAAAGTAATCTTGACGGAATGTATTAGAAAATTATAGCTAAAACACTTGTTATTACTTTTTTTTTTGCGGCTGCGGTTCCCGCTAGTTCTAATTTCTATCAATTTATCTAATAGTTCAACGTATGGGGTCTTTCGACATTCTTCCCTAGCACGGATCATAGCTCTCTCAAAAACTGGCAAGTAATCCTATGAAGCATAAAAAAATAACGGCAGAAAGAATTATTCTTGGTTGTTTATGAATTGTGATAGCATTCGCCAAGAGACGACTCAGCTCACTATAAATACGACGACGCATATTTTGAGTAAACACTTTGTTTTGTGAATGGTTTACGACGCAATCATTCACGTCAGCGTGACTGCGGTGCGCCACTTCAAAATTGAGTGATTGCTTTGTCTTTCATTGATTCGTTTAATATTTTGTCTTTGTGTAATCTATCGTTTATTATTCAAGCTGTTTGCCCACCATCATTGCAGCTTCGTATATGTGTATTGTCCTGTCCCTATGTAATCGTATAACGTTCAAGCTGTTTTACCAAAATCATTCCCCGTGCGCCAACTAGGTAAACTCACACCGATAATTGCTTCGTAGCTTGGCCGCAAATGTGAATGTATGCGTGCTGCCGCTCCGTGTATGCGAGGCGCGGGTTTATCTGCTTGCACCGCAGACATGTGTGATTGCTTCGTGGTTTATGTGCAGATGTGAACGTGTGTATACTGCCACTCCGTGTATGCGCTGAGCGTGTTTATCTGCTTGTTATGACGACGTCGAGGACGACGTCCAGGAGTACCTCTAGGACACCCTCTAGGGTGACCTTAAGGACGAGCTCTAGGACGATCTCTATAGGAAGATTTCAAGGACGACGTCTAGGACGACGTTTAGGATGACGTCGAGGACGACGTACTAGTGGATAGTGTTAAAAATGACGGCTGGGAGGACATCTAGGAGACTCTCTAGCGCGATCTCAATGACGACCACGAGGCCACATCTAGGACGACCTTAAATATGACGTCAGGAACGACGTCTTAGAAGACGACGTCTCGGTCGACCACTCGGGACAATATCAAGGGCGACTTCTAGGACGACGTCCGTATACGCGCAGGGCCTCCACATGCGCACGTCCTGCGCATGCGGAGGTGCAACCCCGCCGAACGGCGCCTCCGAATATGCGCGGCGCATATCCATACGCTCACAGGCGTATGCGCGCGCGTATGAGGAAACGCATGCGCGCGCCGCGCATACGCACGGCGCGTTCGAGGCCAGATACCGTATCCCAAAGACCTGGTGAAGAATCCGATACCCCTGTCAGACGATGGCCGAAAGCTCCTTTTCATTAACTACCCTTTCCACTAAAGGATATTCTACTACGGAAGCTGCTGTCACAAGGGCGGAAAAATACTATTAACCACCGATATTGGGTTCTTTTGGATTGGACAAACGAAGATAAAAGCGATACTAAAAATATTATACTAAAATTTTATAATATTTTAAAAAGTTATTGCTTCTTTTGCGAGGAATTTTTAAAAAAAGCCAATGATTCAAATAATGATAGAAAACATTCGCAAGAAGGTTTCGTGTCTTTGCCAGACACTGGCAAGCACGACAGTGCACTGAATTATAGCCTGCTTTTTGAAAACGAGTACCTTACCATAGTTAAAATCTGGAAATCATTTATATCCCAATTTATGTTTTTACCAACAGTACCCGAAGGAGGACTGAGCGCGCCAGCGAGTTGTTGAATAGACCGAGACGCCCGAGCAGGGAGAAAGTACAGATCGTCTCTGACACAATTAAAATTCTAATTATATAAAAGAAAAAATTCGAGGGTTCAGCACCGTCAGTCAGCACATAAAAAAAAACAATATTAAGTTCAACCATTCAAAGTTCTAACTCCAGGGAGACGAAGTAATCCGCCAGCTCTCCTTCAACGGTGTAAGCGCATTGTCCTTTCTAATAAATGTGCTTAAGCGGACCGCATGAGAGGAGTGTGAAGAATGCTATCTCATAAAATAGTATCCCACTAATATTGTTGCAGCTCATACAGTCCGCGATACCATAATCTGCGGTGGTATGACGTTGCCCAGCCGACTGCCAGCAGAAAATGGTAATATGTCACATGCGCCGGGAAAAACGCCCTTCGACCCGTTTACATAAATTTACGAAAAACAAAGTAGGGGCTCCAGTCCACGCTGTGAAAGTAATTGGCCAGAGGAGCTGTGATATAACCTGCAACGGTTGCACACTGCACTAGAAACCCTTTTTATGACAATACGCCACCAGGTGGTGCTCCAGTCTTTGACGTCACAGAGAACTTCCGGTTTATGAAAGGAATGAACAAAGGCCATCTTAACACTGCTGCTTGAAATGAAGATAAAACGTTTAACCATCAATTCTCCAGATGAGCGCCGAAAGAACGAAGGAGTGGGAGATATATTAAAATGTTTGGAGTATTCTTGCAAAACAACTTCCAAGATATAATATTGTACATATGAAGGCACGCGTTAAATCTCCAACTTTGCTATCCATGCGTCATTTATGCTTTCTAGCACTGAATACATAAGCAAGCTCAAGAGGCTTGCAAAGATGGTGCGACCGGGAGTAGCTTGAGACGCAAGCGGCAGTTCATGTTTGTAGACACCAAAAGTGTGTGTACCAAATGATTGACGAAAGTAAAAGCACTATACCAAAACGTTTTTATATATGAAAGACTTCGTACGCTGCCTTTGTGGCGGCAGCTTATGCAACCGCTATCTCTACCGAGAACGCATGCGGGGAGCGCTATGGATTTCGCATTGTTCACGCTCGCCTTATCATCTATCATGTGGTTTAGACACTAGTTTTCGGGTATTAGAGTGCAAATCTTAAGCGCCAGTTTCCGGCTTCAGCGGCGTCGCCGTCGCCGTCGGTGTCGCCATCGGCGTAACCCCGCGGTGCATTGTGGGAGGCGTGACGTCACTGGTGATGTCACTGATTACGTCATCAGTGACGTCACCAGTGACGTCACGTGTGACGTCATCACTGACGATGACGATGACGTCATCACGATGGTGCCACATGACCCCCGTGAGGTCACATGACCCCGGTAAGGTCACGTGAACCCCGTCAGGTCACGTGACCCCGGTGAGGGCACGTGACCGCCGCAAGGTCACGTGACCCCGGTGACGTCACGTGACCCCCGTGAGGTCACGAGGGTCACGTGACCTCATGGTTACGCCGACGGCGACGGCGACGCCGACGCCACTCGGAGGGAGTAGTAGCAGGCAGGATGAGGAGGTGAGGAGGAGGTGGGAGGAGGGGTATACGCTCCCCTCAGTACCCTTCCCTCCTCCTCCTCACGAGCTGCGCTCTAATTCGGTATTACAGGGGGTTGTAAGCGACTTTCATTTTTAGAGCGCAGCTCTTAGGCGCCCGTTTCCGGCTTGAGTGGCGTCGGCGTCGCCGTCGGCGTCGCCGTCGCCGTCGCTGTCGGTGTTGCCGTCGGCGTAACCGCGCGTAACCCTCGTAACCCTCGTGAGGGTTACGAGGGTTACGAGGGTTACTCTCGCGAGGGTTCCGAGGGTAACCCTCGGGATCCTCGTGAGGGTAACAACTCTCGTAACCCTCATAGCCTCACGAGGGTTACGAGGGTTACTCTCACAAGGGTTACGAAGGTTACCCTCACGAGAGTTACCCTCACGAGGGTCACGAGGGTTATGAGAGTTATACTCACGAGGGTCACGAGGGTTACCCTCACAAGGATTACTAGGGTTATGAGAGTTACTCTCATGAGGGTTACGAGAGTTACCCTCACGAGGGTTACGAGGGTTACCCTCACGAGGGTCACGAGGGTTATGAGAGTTACCCTCACGAGGGTCATGAGTGTTACCCCCTGAGGTCGCGTGGCCCTCCGCTGTGGTCACGTGACCCCCCTGAGGTCACGTGACCCCCCTCAGGTCGCGTGACCCCATGAGGCCACGTGACCCCCTGATGTCACGTGACCCCCTGAGGCCACGTGACCCTCCCCCCGCCGAGGTCACGTGACCTCAGGAAGTCACCTATCCCTCAGTACCCTACCATCCTCCTCCTCAAGAGCTGCGCTCTAATCCGGCGTTACAGGGAGTTGTAAACAGCTTTCATTTTTTTATTGAAACAAGTGGCAAAACCACATGACAGATCAGATCAGATTCAGATTTTATTTCCTCAAGGTATCCTGATTGGGATACATTACATGAGGGTGGAATAAATACAACATTCAGTGCACAATAATAAAAGGTAAACAGCAAAGCAACAACCAAAAACATTCACTAATCACACTTTACAAATAGGAATTACAAATGTCGCGAAATTTATTTATATCAGTTTCATGGACGATGTGAGCAGGTAAAGAATTCCAGTCGGCAATAGCAAGTAAAAGGGGAGAATTTTCAAATTTGTTAGTTCTAGAGAAGAAAGGCTGAAAAATGTAAGATGGCTATTGAATATAGAGGCTTCGAAATTCCGATGATGATTAGTAGATGCCATGAAGGAAAGCAAGACGGGCTAGTTTGGTTCTAACGGTTAGAGGTTTCAACTCCAGGTTATGTTAAGGCGCGTACGAACGATGATAAGGCGCGCGTTGTGTCTTTCTGTCGACTACTGTTCTGTCGACGGACACGGAAAAACCCGACCAACGAGTCATATACGGCTTCGCTGTAAAACCTATCTCGGGAGTATAAATGCAATCGACGTGTTGCTGGCGCATTGAGGCCCCCTCTTTCTAGGTACGCCTCTTGCAGTTGGTGTGCTTTATAATTCTTGCTCCTACCTAGAATCTTGTTGACACCGGGGCGTGGCTCACATATACAAACCCTACAGTGCGTGAGCACATGTGCCCCATAATTTGTCTTTAAATGTTGTGCATGCTCCCTCAAATGATCTTTGGTGCACCTTCCCAATTGCACAACGTAAGATTTTCCATACTTTAGGGGGATTTCCTACACGACTCCCGTGACTCATTAGATATACGACCTGGCGTGCTTCGTACCACATCCCCGCTCCTTTTTGCCTTCACTAGCGATTCGAGGACAAATTTGGCCGAGTTTCTTTGGCGCTGAAAACACGGGAGGCACTCCATACCTGTTCGCAACCTTCTTGATGTTATGCGACATTTTGTGTACGTATGGTACTACCTCAGGCCTCATGTTACTGAGTTCCGACTGCGTCACTTTCCTGGCTGTCTGGCCTTTTCCTGTTTGTAGCATGGCCTCTGTCACATTCGTCGAGACCGTATGAAGGAAGACCATCAAAAATAGTCTATACAATTGGTTGTTAAAGCTGGCCTGCATACGGTGAGCACACGGCTTTTTGAGAACTGACTCTAGGCAGATAGCTGCGGTTTCTCTCTTAACCACTTTACAATGCGCAGAGTCATGTGGCAGGAGCTTCTTTTGGGACCATGGGCCATATATCCAACATAAGTGCCCTTCCACTTACTTAAGCTAAAAACTAAAACTGCAGCGGAGCCTGGTTAGGCAGTTCGTGTGTAAAATTCAGGCCTTCACTATGTCGTCTAAAAGCATCCTAAATTGAGGTCACCCCCCCATGATACGTCAAAGAACGTTGTTTCATGTATAGAACCAAAATGCCGTCTACATATATAAAATTTTTAAAGCCTTCAAAGCATTGAGCATCAAGCGTTCGATTAATAGCTGCCAAAATATGTTGCAAAGTAAGGGTGCTACGCAGGACCAAATACAGATACAATCTTTTTTGCAAAAAAAACTGATTATTAAAAGCAATAAACGTGGTGTTAACAACATACACTTTAAGCAAGTTTAAAGGATTATTAACAGTCATTCCTGCCACATTCTGGAAAGGAATAACTTCATTTCCTTTTATGTAATACCTTACAACCTCAGACAATTCACAATGCTGAAATGAATAAAACAAATCTTCAATATCAACAGAGAAGGCGTACCTTAGGCACTGGTCGCACTCAAGGAAATCAACAACTTCCTCAGATTTCTTAGTAAGGAAATGGTCTGTCACTTGCAGGCTGTCCAAAGATGTAACAAAAAATGACTTGAATTTAGCTGTCACGTGCCCCTCTCACTAACGATGGCTCGGAACGGTATATTCGTTTTATGTGTTTTGGCGGCGAAGAATACGCTTAACGCGTCACTTTTGCTTTTGGAAACATCCATCGCCACCTTGGCCAGTTCGAAGGTCTTACACAAATTGACAAAACCACTTTTCGCTTTAGACGCTTTTACTTTAACCATGGTAAAGTTTATCTCTATTGGCTTGGCCGCCTTTTCATTAAAAAAAAAAAAAACTTTTCGCGAGTAAAATTCAAAAACCAGCGAGGATGTGCTACGAAGCACGCCAGGCTGCATATCAAATGCGTCACGGGGGCAGTAAATGATATTCCCCCAACGTGTGGAAAATCTTACGTTGGATAAACGGGAAGGTGCACCAAAGGCCGTTTGAGGGAGCATGCACAAATGTAACGACAAATAATCAAGCAGATTTTCCCACGCACTCTAGGGCCTGCAAATGTGAGCTACGCTTCGGTGACACACCAAGATCTTGGGTAGAAGCAAGAATCAAAGAGCACGGGAACTGCAAGAGCCGTACTTTATCAGGAAGAGGGGGCCCTAATGTGACAGCGACACGTCGCTTGCATTGTATGATGCCGAGATACGATTTTTTTATAACTTTCTGTAAACGGGTTGAAGGGCGTGTATCATCGCGCATGCGTAGCCTCTGTGTAGATAGGTGCATCAACATATGTATTCAGTCTTTTTTTTAAATTAACAGATTTGCTTAAATAAAATTGTAAAATTTACACTTATGCAGTTTGTGCAGGTGAGTTATACGGCCAGGGGGCTAATCGTAATGATCAGTTGGCTAATTAATTAAAACTTCTTAATTAACTTTTAATTAATAAAATACACACATGGTTCCAATTAGAAACTTACTGGGCATCATCGAAAACAACTAAATCTAGTATTTTTATGAATATATAAGACGGGGGCAGAATTTTACGGCGTTCCGAAAAAGCGCCCAGTTTGGACGCGTTTCTAGGTTTCGGTTCCTTATCGAAGCGCATTTTTGCGGCCGCGGTCCTGCTCCCTGGTGGTCGCGGCGCGAAGCCACCCTCTTGGCTCCCTCGTAGGATGGGGAGAAGTAGGTCGTACGTGCGTTTTGCTTCTCAGCAACTGGGGAACTGGACCGTGGGCCCAGAGATGCGCTACGATAAGAAACCGAAACCTAGAAACGCGTCCAAATGAAGCGTTTCTACAGAACGCCGTAAAATGCTTCGCCTACGTTATATTTTTCTAAAAATATTTGATTTAGAGTTTTTCGATGACGCTGAGCAAGCTTCTAATTAGAACCATATGTCTCTTTTTATTTTCTAAAAAGTTAACTAACAAATTTTAATTAATTCACCGACTGATCTTTACGATTAGCCCAATATTCTACGCCTCCCTGGCCGTATAACTCACCTTCACAAACCGCATAAGTGTAACTTTCACGACTTTTGTAAACAAATTTGTTAGGTCTAAAAACCACCCTGTATATGTACTTCTCACAGTCATCACAAACTAACCCAAGAACACGCACATTTGTACTCCAACTTCTTTTTTAAGCACCTTAACGTACCCGCGGCTCCCCGCGTGCTTTTGTACGGCGCGATCAAGACGCCGCTAGTCCAGCTCATTTTGCCACCCCGCGTTCGTAAGGACGATCAGCAAGAAAAACTTTCTGTCCATTGTTCCGTGAGCAAGTTGACTTTTTTAGCCAAACCATCGGTTCCGGTTTATTCGTTAATTGAATCGCCCCGAAGAGTGCAGCGCTTGGCTCACCGTGTGATCTAGATAAAATTAGGCGGAAAGAATTTTAGAAGCATGAAATTGAAAATGCTCCACATTGTAAGAATTTAAATATTTTTTATTGCAAATATGGTTGATCATGCCATTAAAGAAGCGAAGGAGGCAGTGTGGGAGCATTGCAAGCCAAAGTTCTTCTCGGATGTGTATTTCAGTAACTCATTGTTGTTATGGAATTGAAAATCGGAGCTATAAAAAAGGTGTAATATTTGACGAATATGATGTGTATAAAATAAAAAATGTTCACTTAAGTTCTCAAACGAATGGACAAGCCATTTGAAATGTACTTGCTAAAATCGAAACTGGCATATTTTTTTCACGAAAATATGTATGCACTATTTTGAGAGTAACTCAAAGATAAAATTTTTATTTATTCATATTCAGATAGCGGTATACCTTTCAAGAGCAATGTTTCTATAATGACAGATAATGCCTAAGAGAGATGAAGCGTTTTTGCTTCGTGATCATGGCTCGCTGAGTAAAAGACATCCCTTAAAATCGAGTAAAATAATATCTTTTCTAAGCTGTTTAAACATATAATTGTTTGCAACATATTTTACTCATAAGATGACAGGTTTGAACAATCCTTCATATATGTTGCAATATTATATGTAAATCTACGTTTCAAGTCTTTCTAATGAGAAAATTCACTTTTTATGTAATTGTAAAACTTTCGGGAGCAGCACACTTAACATGTTACTATAGAATGCTATTTGAAAAAAAATTCACGTGGCTTTTATAGTTAAAAGGTGCACACTATGTTGCCTCAATATATTCTGAAGACATAACAGTGCTATGATACAAAAACAATTGCAGAAACATTCTTAAAAGAAGTGCTCAAAAGCGTCGTATCTTAATCTTCGTTGAGGTCAAAACAAGCAAAATGTAAAAAGGCTTGCATTTATAGCTACCTTATTTTTCTGTGTAGAGGTCGCAGTTTTGTTTTGTTGTCTCAGCGTGTTTTACACATTGGTGCGACCTATATATGTTTTAATGGAACCCCCCCAATCCCAAAACAGTGTCCGTCCTTCCCTGCATATTCAGTTAAATTTAGCGGGTGAACTGAATTGGTGCTTAGGTCACGTGACGTCAATTGGTGTCACGTGACGTCACGTCACGTAATCGATACACCAATGAAGTTTCCCCACCAAAGTTGGCAGGGAATCGATAAAAATTAAATTCTACTTCTCTTTTCTTCTCCAGTTCTTGCTGACGCACTGTGCTATGGTGACTGCATGAATCGTGACAGGACGAATGTGTCTGCCTTTTGCCCTGTTGTCCGGAGAACTTGTGTCCAAATAAAGTGCCCCTTATATACCAACTGTTAGTCAAAACCATTATTTATGACGTGTGCGATTTATACAAGTGTACGGCAAATATAGAGGGAATAACGTATAATACTTCATTTTATGACAGTCGGCTTTGCTTCTGCATTAGTACTTTTTCAGGATTGTACTATTGAAGCATGTTGTTTGAGATACGAATGGATTCATTCACTGTACTGCCAAACGATTTCCCGAATAGAACAAAAAGAATGACACCGCAGTTAGGGTTATCTAAGTTTGCTATGACTTGCAGTGCTAGACTCCACCGGAAAGTACCCGACCGGCTTATTTCAAGGGACCCAAACAGACCTGGGTGCCTTCGACGAGTGCCTCGAGACAGTTGTGCACGATGAGTTCGGGCTCGAGAAGGTGCGTGCCCAGTACTGCAGTGTGTACATCAATGTTGTCAACGACACGTCATTTGCGGATGCCATGTTGCCCGCCATGAAGATGTCCAATGCACGGGTGAGTTATGTTTGGAAAGCGTCAACTTTGACACAGAACACTCGGATGACCACTAATTGCGATGTACTGAGTGTGCTCAGTGAATAGTGAAGACGGTCGAAATGTTTACACCTAATAATAAAATATCTAATCCTCATGTAAAGCAAACAGTTCGATGCTAGCCCAAAGAAGTGCAGATTGACGAGTGTGTTGGCTGAGGCTACGAACACCAGAAGATGAAGGCTTTCGGTGTTCCGCAACAAAGACCAAGACGGACTAAAAAAAAAAAAGGGATGAAGGACGATGTACAATTTCTTTCGAATTGTACCGCGCCCCTCGTCTCACCTTTTTCTTATTCTTTCGGTGTTCCCGAAAGACATCGTTGTGCATTAATATTGTTCACTTAGATTTTAATTTGCATTAATAAAGCCTGCCAGAGACCTGCAGGAACACGAGCCAACGGCACTTTCGAAAGTTCTTAAACATCCACTTAGTAAAATTTACTTGAACCATAAAATAATTTGCGTCGTATAAACCATGCATATAGAATCTCCCAAAAATACTTTAACCAATTTATAACCCAACCGGGGCACACAAAATTGATAGTTATCTGTCAAGAGTTAATATGGTGTACGAAAATATACTGGCTTTAAATATTCATATGTTTTTTTCAAACATCACAAAACTTTAATTCAATGATAAAACAAAATTCTCACTCCGTTTTTGCTTCTCTAAAATATTTTTTTTTATATCTCCTCCTCCCTCAAGCAATAACACATTCCCGAATTCACCAAGTTTTAGAACAGTATTTAACGCAAATATAAATAATTACGATTACATGTATTTTCCGCAAAGATTACACAAAACGCATGAGTCTATCTTTGCTTAAACTTCCAAAAATTATTATTGTGAAAAAAAGTGGCAAGTGAAAGAAGAGTGGCAAATATTTAACTTAACTGAACTGGAGAACTCTAAAAAGAAATTCCCTATTTTATGTCACTGGGATAAATATGTTACATAGATGTTTATTATAATGTGGTTTAACTATTAATTATAAGATGGCTAATCATAGGCGCGATATTAGACACAGTATTTTTGTTTTATTTCAAGTGTGAACAGTTTTATTTTTTTATTTTTTTATTTATTTGATATTATCAAAATTGAATGTCCAACCGACAATGACGTATTAGAAATTGAGGCTCAAATTATAAATGCCTTCATAATTTCTAAAACAGGCGGAAGAATTTCTCAAATTTGCAAGTGACCCCCGGATTGCAGGAATTAACCTCGGTATCTGTATGATCAACGACTGTAGTCGCGATGACCTACAGGCTATTGCGAATGCCGGTAAGCAATTTTAACAAATGATTTAGCAGTGCCTCTTCGATGCAATCAATGTATAAACAAATTCAGCGGTAACTTAGAAAACACTGGCAATAACTTTTTTGTGTGTTGTATGCCAGTTAGCTTATGTAAATCAGTTTATATATAAGCACAAATATCTTTGGTTTGTGATATTCTGTGCAGATAAATTCTACGAACGTATTCAACATCGATCTGTGACTTATGTAAGTGACCTCTAATTTCTTGAATAAGTTAAAATATGTTTTTAAATACAAGTATTGGGCCGTTATCATGAGCCGGATGACAGCTCAGATGTAAGACTGAAGACGTATCAGTAAAGTTGTTCCTGCCTTGCATTATTAGCAGTGCACACAAAGTATATACAACATTATGGTTGGCATACATATGTTTTGTTAGATGATTTCAGCGCAGCAACATGAGAAGCATCTCAAAATCCTGTTTCCCAATACATTTTGAGCATTAGAAACATTATTGATAACTGATTTTTTGTTATAGCGCAATTGTGTACACGAATTTTCTGCTCATATAATTATTGACTCTATCCGCGACTCCAACTAACTATAGGTGGCGCCACTCATTTTTCAAAATGGCGGTTTTAGTGAGGGTCGGAGATACGTGCCGCTGTTGAGCCAGTCTAGGGTGCTGGCTTCACTGAGCGACACAAATTATTTCTGGTAATACGAGGAAGCTAGGGTGTTATGAGCGCAGGTCACCTTTTTACCCTGAAAACAAGAACGGTGTTTAGCGCAATATTTACGCAAGGATGCGCGTTTTAATTCTGGAGCGAAACCGAAACTAACCTCTATTTTGAATTTAATTTCTGGATATAGGTTTTAATTTCGGATACTTTCATAACTCAAGATGTGTCTCACATCGTAGTTATTTAGTTAGAGAATTTGTTCGCGGAAACTTTATTTTGTGCCATACATATTCGATCCAGGCTGATATTTGTAGTAGTTGTTGAAAAAAATCAATGCTGATATTTGTGCGTTCTCGCTGCCTTTTCTTGCTCAGACAATTGTCATGGCAAAGAATGAACTGCGGGCCTCTTATTGGGGTTTTGGGTATTTCGATGACTAATTGGTTTAAAGTTATTCCCAGCACAAGAATAAGAGAATAATTTCAATTTTTAAAATATGTCCACAAAACGTATAAATTAATAAACGCTGTTCTCACTGCAACAACCCAAAGACGGAATCCGAGTCAGACAGCTGAAGTGTGTGCGCGTTTTTTATCACAACGCGTGACGCATAGGACTTTATATTACATCCTGTGTTTGACTGTTTGTCTATCTTGATAACGATGTCAGAGTTTTCCCCCATATGCTAAAAGAAAACAAAATTAACCTTTCTGGAAAGACTATTATGGCTAAATGTCATATTTTCGTGATCTTGGCGTCAATTGGGGGCACACATTACCGCGATTTGTGTTAATAATATTAATATTAAAATTCAGATATTTTAATACGCAATTTTTCAAGCTCTAATATAATTCGTTGCATATGATCCAATTTCAAACGAGCGAACAAATATGACAATAAAAAGTGTGCTAATTATCATCACGGGTGCCAATTGCAACATTTTTAATTACCAAGTAATAAAATAAAAATAGTCTAAAATCAATGAGAACATTCTAGCTAATGTGAGAAATCCATGTAAAATTACATTAATTGTGGTTAAAGTATAATTTGCTATCAAAGTCGCGATTTTTGACAATCAACAAAATGTCCGAAGTCGCCGCCAATATCCTTCCAGACCAAATTTCCAAAAGTAAAAAAAAAAGAATAATTGTTTTTATTATTTATATTTTTATAACATATAGTTACTTCCATTTTTACGCTCCGTCGTTCTGCCAATCTCAGCCTTTCCAGTTCGAAGGAACGCCTACCTACTTGCACGTCAGCTCACTGGAGCACGTTTCGTTGGCGTTGGAAGCCGGTGAAAAAGTAGCGAGTTTTAGCATTGCGTATACCAGCGAACGTAAGCGCTGTGTGTTTGCGTTAGCTTTGCGTGTTCCACACTGCGCGTGCGCGGAGCCCAAAATTGAGGTCTTGGATGGAGCATGGCGATGAGGCGCAGGCACAACGTAGGGCACGCAACTCTAACACAAACGCTCACCGCTTTCGTTTGCTTATATGCGCAATACTAAAACTCTCCAGTAAGGTACAATCCATACCGGATGCAGCCCTACGTTGGGACAGTGAAGAGTGTTGTTTGCATTCGGAAATGACATTTCGCGAGCCATGATCGCGAGCAGTTCCGCCGTGCCCGCTGAGCAGGAAAATCGGGGGACCCTCACTAGGGCGCTTCCCGTTTCCGCCGCGGGAGGGCGAGCGTCGAGCTGGAGACGCGAATACTTCATTAAATAAAAGGCACAAAAGTTAATAGTTTTATAGACTACATCATGGAAAAATCTACTATGCATCTCCCCTCCATTACCGTGCTGAATGTGACGATTTTTTGTAGTGTCTGGAAAAAAGGTGCATCTACTCATACATAACTGCGTGACAAGCCAGTACGCAGCACCAAACAAGTCACAGACAGCTGCTATGTAAGTATGGTCAAGCAACGCTGTTGTGCAGTCATGCAGATAATACATAGCTCCACGCGAGCGGGCGCTTTTCTTCTACTGAGGAGAGCCTTACTGGTGGCTTACGTTCGGACTAGGGCTGACGTCAGAATTCGTCCATGTGGAGCAGATAGGGAGGAGCCCATGAACACGAACCTCCATTATCCTCTGCGCCTATGTCACCGTGGCGGGATTGAAAGGGGCAGAGGATTCTCGAAACGGCAAATGGTAACGGCAGTTCCCTTTGCTGGTCTTCCTCATATATGCTCCACGTGGTCGAGTCCTGACGTCGGCGCTAGTTCGAACGCAAAGCCAAAAGTCTAGCGCTCCTCAGAATATAAAGAACGCCCGCTCGCGCGGAGCTAGTTCGGGTCTGCATAACTGTACATTCAATCCCACAACGTGACGAACATGTGCACTTTGCGTGCCGAGTTTTATATTTGTACTGGTTGGAGCGTCCTCGCTATGCTTACCGACATTGTGAGCTGCATCGAAGAAATTTCTTCAATGTCGTGCTTAGTTTTTTTTGCCTTTCGGACCATAATTACAACAGCAACCAAACTTTGAGACACGAAGGATATAATATAACCGACAATACGTGTCTTAGGGTTTAGATTATGGTGTTTGTTAACCAGCTCGCATGCACACGTTTGCTTCTTGCAAATATTACAAAAGGCGTGTTTCTGAATGTTACCTTTTTATTTCGTAATGTAACTGTTTGTATTTGCAGTGTGCATAATGTTTGCATAGTGTTTCGTTTTACCTGTAACAATTGCTTTGTTAATGTGGGTGACCCTTACATGGGTGCTGATTTAACTTTGTATTTAACGGGTCCGGTGGATATCAGCAGGGCAATATTTATTACCATCCTTCTTCCAATTAACAAACAACTGCTCAATGGCCGTTTTAAGCATTTTGTTTTATGCCATGTTCCGTTTGCAGTTTCAAAGCAACAAACTAATAACCGTTAGACCAATTAATACAATTTTCGAATCGGCAATTGTCTTTGAGACCTTTGGCGATACGTTTTGAATGCTTGACAGCGATTCAAAAAGTGAGTGCACGAAGCGAGCCTAATTATCAAGGTACCCGTGCCGATCACCTCCTTTTTTTATTGGCAGCGCGTGGTTCATGGAGACGTCGACCGGACATTGTCGTGGTGACGAAAAAGTGCCCCTCACTCTTCTCCGCACAATTTATGGCACACACCCTGAATTATCAGCTGCGCTTCTATGCCCGCACTTTCTGAACTGCCAAGAAACATGCAAAAACTGATAGATGAATATTTAAAAAAAAAATCATTGCCTTTTTTTACTCTGTCTGTCTAGTCACTATCAGCGATTGGCCTCAAAGCTGAAATTGGAGTATGACTCATAAACGAAAAACCTAAAAAGCTTACTAGTCGATTTTAGCTGATTAGCCGTTGGACCGGGATGAATATTGCTCAGCGTAACGTCCGCCGAGCCCGTTAAGAATAGAGTGAAGAGATAACTCATGTAAGAGCCCCCTCCCCTCTATTTTTTTAAAATGTGTTACAAATAAAAAGAGACATCGTGTATACATACATGTTATTAAATGCCTAGGTTACAGTGCCTCCATGTACGCTTTGCTGAGTGTGGTGACATGTAATAATCATTTTGTTTCGAATGCTGTTGTTTTTTTTGTTTTTTTTTTTGATTGCCCGATAGGTTGTTTTTTACACGGTTTTTTGGAGTTGACTAAGGACTAATCTGTAGCAGCAATTTGTTGCCGGCAATTTTTTTCTGCGTGAGCGAAGCTTCTTAACATCGTGTACCTCAGTTAGGCATGGTTTGATTACTTCTGCGCAACTATTCCAAATGATAGCGCGAATTTATTAAAAATACACTGGTTTCCAACATTGAAACGATAATTGTAGATCTTCGATGTTTTCGACAGCGCCAACGAAAAGATTAACCCAAATTCTCACCTATATGTCCAGTATTACCCTCAAGGAGGCACTTCTGGAAAAGATACAAAAATTATCTTGACCTATGTCTCACAACTAAAGGTGGTCGTACCATATAACATATGTTTTACTTCTTTGCCTTTTTTTCAGAATCGGATTCGGTATCATTTCCTTGCTGCTGGTTTGCAGCACAGCGTTTGACGCCTACATTACTTATTTTGGGACATGTACACAGCGCAATCAAGGTACGTTTGTATTGCTTTAACAACCTTAGTTTTCATTCAACGGCCGCGGTAACACCTTCGCATAGATATTTTAACTCAGCATTTTATACTCGCCTCCGCCAAGGCAGAAAGAACATTAGATATCATATGTTTAATTTTTGACATACAGGACCTCATATAACGTGACCCCATTATTTTATTTGTGGTTTTCCTCGAAAAGCTATCGCAGCACAACGAGCTAATATCCTTGATTTAAAGATGACATCGAAAGCAAACTAACTAGTTCAAGTCTATAAATTGATTTTTCATACCTAGTACAACTGCAATGGTCAGTTTTTTCTTTATTTTTAAAAGTTCTCTTTGACCGAGGATGATATAACGTTTGCAAGAACGTACAATAATCTCTAGTTTGAGGTATTTAATAAAATTTGTATGATATGTCACGATTAGGCACATCAATTACAAATTTATCAAAGTACATTTAATCAAAGAACCTTTAACTCTCAGATAAGACTTCCCTGACTAGCTTATGAGGTCTCTGTCTTTTGCATTGTGTGTATTTCGTCCTTAAGGCTATGCAAGTTTGTTGTTGAGAACGTACTTCTTGATGCAATGGGTACGAGATAGGCCATATACTTTCCGGTTTAATTAAAATCACCAATAAACATTTGGTGGTGTCAAAATGGAAAATGGGTCAGAAAGGTTAACGACTAAATCGGAAAAACACTGATATCTCTACTTTGTTTCAGCTTAGGTCCGAGCGTGGCCGATGTTATAAGCCGATGGGTCAATCTAACGGCGAAAAAGGCACACCGTCATGGCGCTCTCCGCCGCTGATTGAACCAACGGTGTTAGCCGACTTCAGCTCTCTGTTTTAATGAGCTCTTTTGAACAACGATCACCGTTTTATTACAAATTAAGGAGTGTTTCCTGCTTATTATACAACATCAAGCACTTCCTGCTATTCGTTATCCGAAAACTTATAGCTAACTCGTTAGCTTATAGCATACTCCGCTATGGCATACGATGTTTTGGCAACTTTTCCGGATTATGGCACAAAAAAGTCAAAAGTATCTTAAAACGAATCATGCGTCATGTTCTTCACAAACCCAGGATATCTTGTTTCGACACTTTCCAATCCCTCTTCATGCCCAATTTTCACTCCCTTTCCTTTGAAACAGTCGTACTCACCCACTACTGGAATGAGGGATTTAAACCGAGTGTCTGGTCGTTAATTACGACCAGACCCTCGGTTTCTTGTTCCCACGTGTAATACACGTTATGGTAGCACATGCGATGTTACTGTGTTCATCCGATTATTGACTCGCTACCATCCAACTTTGAAAACCTCACTGGGAAAAATAAACTAGAAACCAAGGAAAGCTGTACGTCATCACACTTTCTTAAAGGGAACCGCCTAAACTGCATGTTCTCTTTTTCTTTGTTGGTTGCGGTTTATGTCGGGTTTAATATATCAAACATCTCTCCTCTTTATGTTTTTAACATTTATTGTACTTATGGTACACAGCTGTGTCTTCGTTTTCTTTTACTTTTTGCTTTTTTTTTAACTTTGTGAAGGTTTTGTGAATGGAAAGGACCAAAGACTGATATGTATGTACATACCAGAGCTAATTGATCATAATAGTTGGTGCTCCAGAATACACTACCATTCTTACGTACAACATTTGACATTTCGATGTTGCATTACTAACCCCTGAAACTTCACGAACTTTTTTCAAGACTGTGACAAAGCTGGCATATTTTTTTCTCAGTACTCTTACTGTTAATGTGACACTTAAACTTTTTTTTTTAATTTTTATATTACTTCAATTGATGCCGCTGCGGTGCTTCGGCTTCTGTTTTTCTAATACTTCACTCGATGGTACTGCGACGCTTAAGTTTTTTTTTTCCTAATACCTCACTTGGTTTCACTTAAACTTAGGCTCTGTTTAACAAGCCCTTGATGGCTTTGACGGACCTGCATTATATTTCGACTAGTCTCAAAACCCAGCAATAAATGTATTAATATTATTATTATTAATCGACACACATCTTGGGACATAATGATTTTGTGCACGTGTCCTACAATTCGTGTTTAACGATATCTACGTTGTCGCGTCTCTGACTTCGTCGCTTCTTTGTTTTCTGTTTTTTTTTACGTTATGTGTTTTTTTGTAAAATGTTTGTTTGGATCAGTCCTACAAATCTTTAGGACTTTGACGGTCGCGAAATGCTACTTTAAGGACCTTTAAGCACGTGCAATAAATTATTATTATTATTATTATTATTATATTATTATTATTATTAAAAAAGTCAAATTTGGAGGTTTTCCGTGCCAAACCAACGACGGGCATCTGGCACGCCCCAGCGAGGACTGAGGATTAATTTGGACCACCTGGGGATCCTTTGACGTGCAACCGAAAGCTCGGTTACACGGCGCCTCCTCCGCAATAACCCTCCGTCAGATTGCGGGCACCTCGGCCGGGATTCGAACCCGCCACATTGGGATCCGTAGGCCAGCGCTCTCGCCTCGGAGCCACCGAGGCGGCTCATTATTATTATTATTATAATTATCAACATCATCATTATCATAAGCTATGGTCGCCTTGTTAATAGCCAGAAAGGCGAACGCAGCGGCTGAAGCCAGCTACAGGCGAGACATTTTACGTATGCCGTCCTCTTCCAACGCGGAAACGCTAGCTTGTGCTCCAAGCTAAGCTTCCATATGGACCGCGCTAAGGGAAACTGCCCCTTGCTTCGCTAGGCGAAAGTTAAACAAAATCTCAAGCCCGAGCTTCCACCAAGCCTCGTCGGAACACCCGCCGGTCTGCCAGGAGACAGCTTCTCGTTCTCAGCGTCGAACTCCACAACAGCGCGTCCGACTTTGCTTAGCTTTGCTGCTTTCACTTGAGCAGAAGGCATTCGAAAGATGGCGGCTGCCGTTGCTGACTTCCGACGCTACGATCCCGCGTCCGTTCATAAAAAAGGCACAAGGTTGCCATGATGACGCTGACAAGATCAGATTTTGTCGCGCGGAAGTAAACGGCCGGGTGAGGAAACCACCTGCGCACTTGCGTTCCTTCGCCGTACTTTTCGATGGGCGGAGTGTTAACAAAAAGATTTCAAAATACCGACTCAACGGCGATGACCGAATTTTTTTTAGCGCCTAGTATTTTGACGAGGTTTAGACGAAAACTATATGTTTATAGGTTACCATTTGACCGTAGAAGTCAAACTACCGATGTGTTCAAGTCTATAGCTAGAATGTTGGTATTGTCTTTTGTAATTTTGAGCAAACAATATGCAATTATTTCATATTTCAGGTCTGGTGGGACTCCTGGTGTCTTTCTCTGTGATTTCGAGCACAAAAACTCTTTTCTTGATAAACGATGACAAGCAGTCTGAGTCTTACAAGTACAGATTCCTTCATGGCATCCGCATTGTGAGTGCCCTTTGGATTGTCGGTGGGCATTCGGCGATCATATTTGGAAACAATCTGGGTAAGTTTCACAGAAACACTTTCTACGCAAATTACACATGCGTATAAAATATATTTAAGCGGGGTTTATACTTAGAACAACGTGAGCGACCGTGCAGGCTGTTCTATAAACCGCTTGCGTGATTATCACTTGGCATTCAAAATGCAGGCTGCATAGTGTCGCTCAGCTTCTATCGCAAAATCCTAAGTCATGATTCCGTTCTGCAGGGTTGCTTCTGCGTCTTTCGCCCGTGTTCCGTTTATAAAAAAAATATTAAAGACGTTCACAATTTTCTGTTATGCCAAATTAGAGCGCAGCTCTTGAGGAGGAGGAGGAGAGGGGAGGGTATGCCCGTGTGGCCTCACGAGGGTAACATCACTCGTGACCATCGTGACCCTTGTGACGTCCCTCGTGACGTCCCACGTCACGTCACGTGTGACGTTACGCGGTTGCGCCGACGGCGACGGTGGCGCCGCTCACCCCGGACACGGGCCCCTAAGAGCTGCGCTCTACAACGTAAAAAAAGCTTCGTCAAAGAAAAATGAAGGCTATTCTTTTTCCAACGTTTGATGCACCGTGACGGATACGGTATTACGCGAAGCTATGTTTTTCTGCTCGCCAATTTCTAATAAGGGAGACTGAGAATATCGTCGCTTGCCCTGACGTCCTAAAAATAATGCTTAGGTAGTGAGTCGAGTAGAGACACCGTTTGTTTCGGAGAACTTGGGGTCGTGCCTCGCCTTCATATCTTTTTTTTTTGCCACAAATTATAGGTCATGCGAGGTCCGAAAGTATGGAGTGATTCGTCAGAAGCAATTTTTAAGTAACGCATTTGCTCGCTGCCACTGTGACTGATTTCTCAAAGTTGTTCCTCTGTGAACTTATCGCGGATGCCAGCCCCTAAGCCGCACTTTGGAGAAGTTTTGGGACTTTTCTTACTAAATATGCTTCTCTACAGCCCTCGCATTATGTTGAATATCAGCTATGAAAGCCTGTCTCTTTCAATGTTTCCTTAATCTTTCGAGATAAGAAAAGTTAAATGAGGTCAATTCGGGAAAGTACAATGAAGCGGTCCAACACGGTCATATTTTTCCAGTTAAAAACTCTCTCGCCAACAACGCCGTGTGGCGTTGTTGGCGAGAGGAGGCGAGGCAGGGGGAGTAATTGGCGAGAGGGGGCGAGGCGGGAGGGGGGGGGGGGAGTTGTTGGCCGTATTATCAGAATGCGAGATCCATGAACAGTTTTTAAAACGATCAGACCGCTTTCGCCTGTCCTGTTCACATCACCTTTTAAACACTTCCAAATAGACAATCTGGTTCGCATGTTTACTGCTGCGAGTAACCAGCAGTGTTGCAGCCGTGGACATGCAGCGGTGAGTTAATTAAATTTACTAACATGCGTGGTATACTGCATAATTGCCGACCGACGCCGAACGATGCTGGGGGCACTGATTTCGGTGGCAACATTTGGCACTCGAGTTTTCATTGAGGAAGCTTAAAATAGCTCCACCACGCTCGCATTTCCCTTAGGTAGAAATAGTCTTCAGGTTCAACAATAACGCAATATGTTAAGTCCGTGCTCTGAAAGGCTGAATACCCGAAGAAATCCTTACAGGGTGACAGCCGCGGCAGAATGGTGGCGCTGTTAAAATATATAACACAAATCAGGATACTTGATGCATTACTCAATGGGAGCTGTAGACAATGTGTCATATTAATGAAATCGCCAGACTATGATTAACCTTCAGATACAGACTCCTAGATGTGCAAGGGGATCGTCGTTCATGCGTTCGTGAAGCAATACAGGTTCACGCATGTAAGCCCGACGCTTTTTACATAACAAGGTCCTAGTGCTGGATTCTTTATACCGGTTGCAAGTTGGGGCGCCTGTGCTGCATTCACATAAAGGCGACAGTAGCGCATCAAATTCAGAGGAAACCAATCACACGCACCCTGTCGCTCTGCCTCAACTTCTTGTACCCCTTGCGGTCGTCACATCTCGAATCGATGCGCTACAGCCGCATCCATAGCCTTGGATATATGGATTTGATTATAGGGCCTCAAATCAAGATACGACAATTGTGCTTATGTAGAAGACAAAGAATCAGAAGGGCTGGGTGCGTGTGATTTGTTCACTCTGAGTAGATTTGCGAGTACCGCATCTTGCAGCTCACGCAACCGTGGCAACAAACTGGACACGGGTACAACGTCGGAGTTCGGCTTCAAATAGTACCACAAAGGCTTAACACGTGCATTAGGCGAACGCTGACGCAGCTTTTCAGGTTTGTCTGTGCACCGCACTGGACTCTAGTAGGCGACGTCGAAATCTAGCACTAAGGCTGCAAAAAGACATCCGGCACTTTATTCGCAGTCAGCTTAGGAAGCGCAGGGCGTGCTATTATGACCACGATGCTTGCTTCGTGATCCGTCTTTATGCATCGCTCTCACCGGCTGATGCCGCAATCCTATTGGCTGCTGATCGATAGATAGATGCCACTCCCTCATTTTCGTGAGCAGTCGGTTACTGTAGGTGGCGTTGCTGTATGTACCCCCAAGAGCACTCCGAAAGCCAATCACCTCTACCTATGGACAACACAGTACGTTACAGCCTGGCACTGAGATAACACCACCGAAAATAATCAAATTCATGAGCACTAGAACTTCGACGTAATCACACTCAGATCGAGCGAAGACATAGATTGGCTGCGAGTGCTGCCTCGGAGCTTGGTTGGGCGTTTTGTTTCCAATCAACACGTCGAAGAACGCTCAGCGTCGTGCTAGGGTCCAATTTCTCAGTTGGCGCAATCTGACTGTGAGGACCTTTCAAGGAAAAAGAGGGGGGCGTTTTGAGGTCTTCATAATTCGAGATGGGGTTGACTGAGCACGGCACCAACTAATCTGACTCCCTGATATCACCTCCTGTCAAAATCTTATCGCGCCTCAATCACAGCCGTTGCATCAAACGCGTAACAGGCAAAACGCTAGCCTTTAATACATCATTATTTTCTCCTGCTATAACTATCTAGAACTTTCTTCCTGAAGAAATCGTCCTTATTACTTACCCATCCATTGTTCGCCAATCTGTGACTCCACATATCCAATAGATTTTAACAAGAGGTAAATGCCGTAATGTGACTATTCATTTTACATCGATTTTTTTATGTGTTTTGTCCCATTTTTGTGTTTATATATTTTGTATTACCCCACCAGCTCCCCCCCCCCCCAACCCTTATGTAATGCCCCACGGGGCCCTTAGGGAGAAATAAATGAAATGAAATGTAATGAAATGATAAAGTCATGCGTAGTGACGCGACACTAGCTCATAGTGATTATTGCTCTCCGAGCGCTTACTGAAATTCAGATTTATGGCCAATTTTAGAGCATGAACTAAAATAAGGGCGACAACTAGTCAGCGCGTTTTTCTTGCCTTAGCTGCGATCATAGTGATTATTGCTCTCCGAGCGCTTACTGAAATTCAGATTTATGGCCAATTTTAGAGCATGAACTAAAATAAGGGCGACAACTAGTCAGCGCGTTTTGCTTGCCTTAGCTGCGATCATAGTGATTATTGCTCTCCGAGCGCTTACTGAAATTCAGATTTATGGCCAATTTTAGAGCATGAACTAAAATAAGGGCGACAACTAGTCAGCGCGTTTTGCTTGCCTTAGCTGCGATCATAGTGATTATTGCTCTCCGAGCGCTTACTGAAATTCAGATTTATGGCCCATTTTAGAGCATGAACTAAAATAAGGGCGACAACTAGTCAGCGCGTTTTGCTTGCCTTAGCTGCGTCGCTCGTGAAACAAATAGAGATAACCGGAACTTTATTAATCGTATTTGCGTCTCTGTCTGCTCAAATGCGTGACAGCCGTAACCGCTCAAGCACAACTGGTAAAAAAAAAAAAAAGTCTAACAAGCTTTCTTGAAGCTTTTCCGAAAGTTGAGGTACCATTTAAAAATTAAGAAGAAGCTAAGGGACTCATTTATTTCTTACTTTTTTTGTCTTCCACCTAAAACGTTCAGGAAATGATTTTAATATTTAACAATAAATATGAAAGTAAGATACTTAACAAACACAATTTATAGGTTAGTCAGCTTTTATCTGATTTTGGTGCTATGTTATTTGGTGCTGGGCAGAAAACATTATGCTTAAGTAGCATCTACGACGCCCAGTGATTTAGCTGATCTACCAAATAAATGACCGACATCCGACGTATAGAAAAATAAACAGCTCCCATAAAGCTTGAATTATTTTTTTTTTATTCTGTTGAGAACCAAATACGTGAGCTATATTTTTTAAAAACACATTTGGGTTTATTTTACGAATTACGGCAGCAGTCAAGCGGCAGCTAATATTCCATCAATATCTAAACTGTATTCAGATAAGGCCGAAGCAAACCATTTATTTCAGGCTGAAAAACGTACAGCGTATATATTTTTGCAATCTGCAAAGAAAGCCACGAGAGAGACGATCCCCAGGACATGTTCGTAAACAAACGTGGAAGGGTTAATTCACTTGGGGGAAATTAAACGACCGCAATAATAAGATCACGATAGTAATATTCTCAAGTGCGAGAATTATTTTCACCGTTCTCTATAAGCTTTGACTTTGAGTGCTTTCCAGAAACCAGAAGAGTCTTGGCCATCACACCAAACATTATTCAAATAAACATGCTACAAACCTTTTTTTTTTTTAACATAGTCAAGTTAATCGTTTTAAAACCTCTTGAGACTTTGTGGAGAATACGAAAAATTTAATCTGGAAGAAGAAGGAAGAGATTGAGAGACACACGGCTCGACGTTGTCATGCGTCATTCTGCTCCTTTCTCTTCCACTTTAGAATCTTTGTATTCTTCACCCAGTCTAAGGTTGTTGAAAAAAAAAATGCTAAATCTACACCAGCTCACGTGCACCATCACTGTTTTATATTAAATTTATTGTTTGATACTTTGTTAGGCAAGTCACTTCTTCTGGTTCGCAATTTACTAGAACTTTTCAAACTTGCAGGAAGGCGACTCAGCGTGCTGCATTTTCACGAGGATATATTCGCCTGTTTGGTGACTTGCGCATTCCTAAGCGTGGACACCTTCTTTTTTATGAGGTAAGTCGCTAAATACGAACGACAATTATTAGGTTGTTGCCTTTCGTGGAGAAGCGGGACACGCATATGGATGACGTCTGTTGTAGGCATCTCAACGAGCATTGATGAAGCTTTAGAACTATAGAAATTGAAGGCAAAATCCCATTTAGTACATTTTATAACCCGGATCCCAGATGAATGGGAAAAATACACGCACTGAAATTACTCAGAACTAAATTCATATTGTATGCTAAAAACAAAAAAAAAACTGAGAAGAATAAGTATATTTTTTACGAAATAATTATTTCTATACAATGAAAAAGCGAAGCAAAATACAATTGAAAGGTGTACCTTTCTGCTTGCCGGCGTATCTCTACTTTTTCTGTAGTTTTTAGCAGCGGGTTTTCGATTCCCATTTCCTTATTGCGAGGAAAACAGTTTATATATATTTTAGCGTCTACAGATAAAATTCCAGGAATACACACTTCATTACCGAGGCGCATGAATGTTTCAACGGCCTGTATAAAACAAATTAAGGACATATTTAGGACGAATGTATATTAAATTAGAGATGCAAGTATTAAAGAGTTTGTTGTTAATAATAATTATAATAATAATAGTAATAAAATTAAAGACGTTTACAAATCTCCGTAACGGGAAATTAAAGCGCAGCTCTTGATAAAAAGAACGGGAGGGTACGGAGGGGAGGGCATTCCCTCCTTTTCCTCCTCCGCTCCTCCTCCCTCCTCCCGTCCTCCTCTTCCTTTCCTCCTCCCCATCCTCCTTCCATTCTGTGAAGGTCAACGTCAACGACAACCGTAAATCCAAAGGCGCGACATACGCAGGGTTTCGGTTTCGTCTTTCTTTTCGTTCCTTGATGACTTTAAAGTGAGTGACGCGGCTGTGGCTCGGGCGAGACTTAGGAAAAAAAGAAGAGGAAAGAAGGAGACGCGCGAGGGTCGTGAAGAACATCGGTCGGGCAACGATTTGATCTGTATTGTAAATAGACGTTTCTTTTTATTTTTCTCCTTGATGAAGTCCTGATAGTCATGTTTATGACCACCAACATCTGCAGACCATCGACGTTCTCAGTCATTGGGTCCCTGGCGCAATCGTAAGAAAAGAACCAACCTTCACTCATTCTCCTCCTCCTCTCCCCCTCCTCGTCCTCCTCCTTTCCTCCTCTTCCGTACGTTCCCCTCCTCCTCCTCCTCCGCACATGACGTCGATTTTTCCGCTAAATCTAGAGGAAAAACTGAATTCGTTCATAGGTGACGTGACACGAAGATATGTGAGGACATTTTCTCCGCTTAATTTATCGTGGAATTGAACTGTTGTTGAGGTCACGGGACGTCAATTTAACCAATCAATTTGGAGAGGTTATGCTGACGCCGAAGGAGCGCTGACGCCGCGAAACGCGAAAACGGGCGCCTAAGAGCTGCGCTCTAATTATAATAATATTAATATTGTTAAGAAGAAAAAGAAGGGACTTTTTCGTGAGGAGACAAGAGAAGAAGAAGAGGCAGAGGCAACGAGCTTTGAATGATTGTAACCGCCATCTTCAGTCTTCACCTAATGTAAATTAAATCATTGTATATATTCATCGTAACATCTTGGTGGAGGTGCGGGGAAATACCAATATTTAATAATTATAATTAAAATATTAATATTAATATTTTTAATATTGATCATAATAATCATAAGGAAAATTTTATTATCACAACATTTTGCGAAACAATAGGTAACGCGTTTGTCTGAGCCAATATAGGCGCGAACGACTGAAGCCGGCGGGTCGGACAGGCGAAAAACTTCAAACATTTGACGCAATAACAATGCAAAAATAAAGCTAAGAAAAAATTTAAAAAAAGACCATATAATTTGCTCCAAAGTCAACTAGAACAAACAAAATGACAAAAAAACACGAACAATACAGGGATTATGTTAAAGCTTCTAAATTCTCTGAAACATACACACGAATCAGTTTTTTATTTAATTTAGCTTTGCCCGTGACATTACCAAGGTTGCGGCGCCCACAACAATATCACGAAACAGAGTGCCGATATTCTAAGCGTAGCTCATTTTGTGGCTCTAGTGTCAGTGTTTGTCATCGTTGGGATAGTCCCAGAGGCAGAGCATTGAAGACATTTGGAACATAAAAGTGACGTATTCTTTTTTGTAACTGGTGACGTATATTTTGCAACATCCTACCTAGGAGTTACACGGAGCAGGCGGGTAGGTTTATAGCCATTTTTATATTTGTCATTCCAAAAAGGATGAAGCACTACAGTTTCAGTAAATAAATTAGGCAAAGACGGCATAAACAAAATTAAAAAAAAAATTCTTCACTAGATTAAAACCCAGAATTATATGCGACGCTACGCAATATGTCTTTGAAATATTGTCGCAGATGGAAGAGAGCTAGAAAAATCTGAACTGAAAATATGGGTTTAATCGGCAAACTTGTGCCAAACAAAATAAAGAACGACCGTCAATACAGAATAAAAGACGGCGGCGATTTGGCGTCGCAATAGGAAGCGATTGCGAGACTGACTGGACAAGGTCACGGGCAGTTCCTTGTCCAGAGTGCGTCAGCATCGCCAAAATTGGGCCCAGAATGTTTGAACATAGAGCGTTCAGGGTGAGAATGAACAGGCACCTTCCAAGAACAAGACACTAGGGCGGAATGATAAAAGTTTAAGTTACGCCCCGAGTAAGAATAAACGCGAATCTTCTAGAGTTCCGTGACCGAGCAGTGCTTGTTCGGCCATGCGCGCGGCATTTTACCCCCCTCTTTAGAAGCGCATCATCCCGATGCGACGCGAAAGGAAAGCCAAAATGGCTAATAAAACGGTGATACGAAATAAACATGCAGCGTCACAATCCGAACGCGCGTAGAACGGCTTGGGTCGAACTGCGTGGACCACCTCGGGTCGTGGCTGGCGGCGTCCTGATGGTCGGTTTTCGTCTGCTCCATTTCACTTTCCGTCCAAAAGTCCATTTCACGGTTCGCGGTTCATTTCACTCTCCGTCCAAAAGATTAGCTCGTGGAGAGTGAACTGGACAGCGAAAACCAAACTTCCACAGGCTCTGTTCAGATAAGATTGTGAACGCGAGTCCGAACGTATGTTTTGTTTTTTGGGGGTTATTTTTATGTGTTATTCTTAAGACGTGTAGGGAAATTAATAAAAAATACTGTGCGGAAAACATAATATTTAAAGAAAAAAAATCTATTTGACTGCGCCTGAGGGCATGCTCGACTTTCGAAGTTTTCGTTTATATCATGTTTAGTGACACCTAGTACGAAAACTACCAATATCAGAAATTCAAAATATTTGTACCTTATAATAGATTCTGAGAACTATAAAGTGATGTATGTACAGCATTGTAGAGGTCATACTTTTCGTGTTAGGAATGCGCGAACATGGTTCCTTTGACGTTTTGTCATTAGATTTCCGAGGGGCTATCTCCAAAAATTTAATAGCTACAATATTAAAATGTATGTGATATATATATATATATATATATATATATATGTGTGTGTGTATGTATATATATATATCATTAAAACATTCTTACAATAGATATATAAATAATTGCTTTAGCTCGACGATTGACATTTTTATATCGCTTTAAAATTTTACTAAATTACAAACTTTTAACAAATCAGAAAACATTACAAAAAATTAAAAAAAATGTTTTACGATTATATATATATATATGGATATTTCTCCACAATGGTGCTGTGTGTATTTATATAAAAAAAAGAAAAAAATGTTCCATCATTTTGTTTCCCTCAAAGTTAGTGATGCAAAGTGTACGTTCTACGCCGGCATTGTTTTTCAATGCGAAGAACGAGGTTATCTTTTGACTCTGTGTATTTTATGATTAGATATATTCTTGTGTGCTGTATTCGGGTATTCTGCCCAACTTCAACTATTCTACTAATTAAAGCAATACCCGCGATGAATACGCGGGTAATCATCGCTTGTAATCATCGTGATTTTTGGTAATCATCGCGGGTTTGGTTATCATCGCGGATACCCGCGATGATAACCAAAAATAACATTTTGCCCTTCAAAATGTCAAGTTCTATGAGCTTTACCTTAACTTTTCTCTAGCTCCATCATCATTAAAATTACTACTTTATAAAACACTGGTGCGACCAAAACTTGAATATGCATGCTCGGTCTGGGATCCCGGTGCAGAAAGCCTCATATCAGCGCTTGAAGCCATCCAAAACCGGTCAGCACGTTTTATATTATCAAACTACCATCGTACATCAAGCGTCACATCCATGAAAGCTAGTTTCTCACTGCCTCTTCTTTCCACTCGTCGCACTATCTCTGTTTATTTCATAAAATTTACTATGCCAATTCACTCTTGAAAGAGCAACTAGTCAGTGCCCCCATCTACGTATACTCTCGCCTCGATCACTGCTGCAAAGTTGGTATACCCACTTCCATCTCAAATTCTTTTTTCAAATCTTTCATCCCAAAAACATCAAGTGAATGGAACGGCATTCCCTCACCCATTGCGACCATTGGCGATTTTGTTTTGTTTAAAGAAGCACTAACAAGTTACTATTCATGATCTGTGCCGGACTAACCATTTTCAGTGTTTTTGTACTTCCGTTGCCCACCCCCTCTGTAACGCTTCGGCCCTGAGGGTATAATAAATAAATAAATAAATAGAACCTTTTCCACAGAAGCGGGACGAAAACTTGAAATCGCTGCTACTAATTGCTTTTCTCTTTTTTTACAGGAAGTGGTAAAAAAGTAAGTACAGCGATAAACGTTATATGCGAATATTCATACCTATATTTTCGATGAAGTGGGAATGTATGAGCCACGTCGCAAGCTTAATTGTTACACTTTTATTCATGACGGTTTTACGTCGGGCTGACCAAAGTAAACCTGTGACTTCACTGGCACTTTCAGCAAGATGTCCGTTAAGATTGAAACTATTTGTAATTATTTATGTTACTAAAATTAAAACAAATTAAATAGTAAAAGTAAAGAAAAAAGAAATCACGAGTAAATTAAACACGCCGGCGTTGGCTCCTGTGGATGATAGTATATTGAAAAAATATGTTGCTTAACACCGGTGCCGCCAGCGAGTCAAAGCGATAGCTTGTCCCTCTGTGAACTGCGTGCACATGGAGAAAGGGTTATATCGGATGCCTTTTAAACCTGGTAACTCTAAAATAGTGTTTCATGGGTGGTCGTGTGGGTTTTTAGACTTAGCGGTTTTGCATTGCTTTCTGATCTGTGAGGTCGAACGATGCAAGGTGAGAAAACAGCTTCCAAATTGGTAGAACGCCATCCTTTAAGTACATCGACAACGTAATTATATCGACCTTTGCCGGGATAAATTCAGGCCTAGTTTTGTCTGCTGTTTCATGAACAGCTCGCTGTCAGGTCCTAAGCTAAGGCAATCAAAGAGCCGGAGTTCCACCTGCTCCACAAGGGCTTTCGAATTCTCCTCCCGGAAAGCTGCGGCCGTGAGACAGCGTCAATCAGCTCGTGCATTACCTATTTGCCGCATTCGGAGTTGACGGATCCTCTCGCACACGTTGAAATTATTGCATTACATGTGAGTGCTCGGAGACATTCGTCAGTCTGGTTCAAGGAACAAAATACAAACTTTTAAATACGCCCTCCTGCCAACCAACGTCTTGCTGAAAGGGCCGGCTAGTGAAGTCGCGGATTGACCTTGGTCAGCCGGGCGTACAACCGTCATGAATAGCAGCGTAACAAGCTTGGTCGCTCAAACATTCCCACTTTATCTCAAATATAGGTATAAATATACACATATCATTAGCAGCAGTGCACCTACTTTTCTACTACTTTCTTTATAAAAAATATAGTATTAGCAATTACAAGTTTTCGTACTTCTTTTGTGTGAAACGTTCAGCTAAAGCTCATTGAACTTGTCATTTTAAAGGGAGAAACCGGGTTATTTGTTAAATTGATAAAAAGAACGAGCCTCGAGGGTATTGTTTAAGTTAGTAGAATATTTTAACTTGAACCAATTACCCCAGTAGAGCTCACACAAAAAAAGAAGATATCTAGTCATAAAATACAGAGAATCAAAAGATAATATTGTCCGTAGCATTAGGCAAAAATACCGTCGCGGAAGGTACAATTTGCAACGCTGTAACTTTGAATGTAACAAAATGATGCAACATGTTTTTTTATGCATATGCACTAAAGTATGATGGGTAACTATCACTAAAAATTTCAAAAAATAGAAGACTGAGATTTCTTTAATTGTTTTTGAAATGTATTAACTTGTTTTTAAGTTATAATAAGTTTGATGCGACATATAAATGTCAATCTTCGAGCAAAAGCAATGATTTATATATAATTTGTTAACATCTGTATATGGGAGCCGGTTTAATAAATATTTTCTTATTAGGTTGAGTGCCCTCCAATCACATACTTCAAAGTTTCCTGAAAATGATATTTTGAATTGAATCAAGTGCCTTTTAACCAATAACCTCTCCTACCTTGCACAGTTGCTGCTCAATATTATGCATTATTCACTACTTTATGCTCAATAATGCCATTTCCGTTGGTTTTTGCTTTGAACGCCGTACTGTTACTTCGCGGTATTTTTTCTCAAAATAAGTTTAAGAAACGTTAATTATCAACCTGCTCTGTCTTTTTTTTATGTGTAGAATTGAAATAGGCCTAGAGCTGTTTAAATCATTTGGACCCCCTTCATTGTGTAATACTGCTACACTTTCAAGATTTAATTTATCTGAAAATATACTGATACTAATGACTAGGGTACTTTAATGCGAGTAAGGTTGAAAAGAAATATTGAACTGATTTTATAGGATGAGCTTTAATGCCACCTTCAACGCCTGAGCTATTATTCCTTAGTTTTGTATGTAAGAGACTGTAAATGTCTGCTTCAGCAGTAGGTAATAGAAACAAAATGTTCTAGATGAGATGAGAAGTTCGCAATCAGCACTATTTGAAGCGTGTGCACTGAAGGCGCCAGATTCCAAGATATTATCATTAAATTTGTAAGCAAAACTGTTTTCTTTGAGGCACGTTCCTTCAACTCTAACTGCAGTAACGCAGTTTTTTTTTCTTGCATTGACATATGATTACATAGACTTCAAATATTTTCCTGAAATTTTATAAATTTCCACAAATTTGCTTTTATCATTACGGCACCGTGCTCTCTTAATGTCGTTAAATACTTTTTTCTATCTTTTTCTTAAATTCGGTTAGACATTTTGGTTGCCTCGTTTTTTATAAAAGAGGCGTAAAGCCTATCACGCTGGTTTGTTCTTTTACAAAGTGCGACGTTTACTCAAGGTTTCCTTGATTGTCTGCTTTTTTTTTTTTATTCCGCCACAAAAACCGTTTGCCCATATAGGCATTTTAGTTTTATGATAAACAAGCCGTATGCTGTAGCGGGGTCAATCGACTGAAGAACATTGCACCAGTTTACTTTCGGCATGAAACTTTGAAAGAACTAGATCTTTTGATTGTTTATCAGTGTATATGTAACTTTTCTCTTTGCTGATTTGTGATGGGTTGAGTAGGGTGTAAGAAGGATAAAGATCGGCAAGTGTTCACTAAGATTCGTAATTATTATACCTGCATATTAGTCCATGTGGCAGTTCGTGAAAAACACAATCGTCATTGTTTTGGACATATTCTTTATTCCTGCCGCTACATTACCTACTAACGCACGACCAAAAGAATGGAATACATCAAAATGTTTTTGCGCTCTCGGGTCTGAATATAACAGACATAGATTGAAATTACCGCAAATAACGACATCAATGCCAAAAGCAAGGGTGCAGGCGAGCTGGGTTAATACTGACAGGGTAACCCTAGAGCCGGGGAAAAGAAGGGATGTTAGACGGACACAAAACTCCAAACACAGCTGAGCTGTGTTTGGTGTTTTGTGTCCGTCCTACGTTTCTTCTTTTCCCGGCTCCAGGGTTACCATGTCAGCATCAACGCCTGCTTGTGTACAATGTTCTAGCATATCTTTGAGATATTTTAGAAACATGGGTACTCTACCAGATGGAGCCCGTATACAATGATGAATATTGCACTGGCATATTTCACCATCGAGGAATTGTAGTTCAGTGTTATCAAACAATACTCTGTTATTATATCAAATTTATTATTTCTATATATAATGCCACCTCCTCCTCTCCTACACTTTTGGGTTATTGATGTAGTTCTGCAAGCTAGAAAATGTACAATGTCTATACTATTGAAAAACCGCGTCTCAGTAAAATCCAAAATGACAAAATCATGACCTAGCTCATTTAGAAACAAAATGCAACAAATTGCTCTGTGTTTTTAGAGTCTGAGCGTAGTGGGAATCACGAGCAGAGTGGACGTTACTGAAACCGCAAGCAGATTTCTGCACAAAAAAACAACACCCTGTGCATTTTTACACATTTCAGCGGATTCTTGCTGGCCTACAATATACAGCCGCTAAAATCAAACCGAGTTCTCATTGTGGTGGTGGCTATTGTGCGGCGTCATATCAGGTACGTAACGTTTTTCTCTAAGCACTCCAGTTAGATTTGTTCAATGTTACAACGATTCCATGGGACTTCAGTGCGTGTTTTTAGTAAGAGGCCCGTATTATTTTTGGCGAATCGGATGTTTACAACACAAATATAGAGAATGTAAAATGTAGCAGCACCGCTAAGCCACCGCCCAATAATAGTTTGTATTTATTTCAGAACGACGGTTCCTTTGCTGTTCGTGATTGGGTTTCTTTATCTACTTCCATTGGCCACATCGGGGCCGGGCCTGGTCGAAATGATGGACAGGTTTTACCACGAAATGGACAATCACCTTTATCAGCTGATTCTCCAAGTACGAAACTTCGGCAAAGGACTTGATAACGTGAGTGTCAAATGGGTCGTCGATGTCCTGGATAGATTATTTCTAATTTAAATAATTCCACGAATTGGCTGCAAAAAAAACGTTGTTCTAAAAACGACCCGGTGATCTATAAACAGTCCTATCTTCCAAACCCCGGCAAACAAATCTTATGTGTATCAGAAATTTCGTTGTCCAATAGATGCATATGATCTTATTAGTTCGTATAAAGGCATACAAGAACCATAAAAGAGCATATAAGAACAATTTACCATTATATTAAAAGTTATAAGAAACTGATAAGAAGTTTCTTTGGACTTCTCATATCATCGTATATTGCTCTAATACGTTCTCATACGGTTCTTATGATCTCGTATTATTTTATTTTGTCATATGCGTTTATTTGTCTCTTTTCCGGAACCCCTCAAAAGGACAAGGGAAGGGAAAAGAAGCTGTTGCTTTTGCTCCATTTTCCCCGTCGAAGCCACCCAGGGACCCTACGAAGGGTTTTTTTTTTCCTTTCTCGCCCGTGCAGACTAATGTACGTTACCCCCCCCCCCCCCCCCCCCACACACACACACACACCTTCCCCCTCCCCTCGGCCCGTTGCCGGCGCGTTGGCTGTCTCTCCAGCTGGGCCAGGCGGTTCCGCACATATGCAAAAGTTCTGACCTAGGGAACTTATAAAAAAAGGGTTCCGTCCCAAGGGTTGTTCCGGGCGACGTTGTTCGAGCTGGTTTGAGCTAATGTTACTATAGATCGGTTCAGTTGACAAGCTCCGCATGAGCCGCGCTGCGGAAAACTGGCCCCCTCCGTTCGTGCGAGCATGGTGGCGCTTTCGTCGCAACCCACCCGGTCCACAAGGCCGGCCTAGCTCTGGGCAAGCTTGGGACGCTGGCTTTTCCTTGCGAAATAAGGCGGCGTTTGCGCACTTTTTTTTAGAAATAGACTCTGCAAGTAGATTCTGCAGAAACCTCATGATTGTAAATATGACACTCACGATATCTGTGATTTTAGACGGTATAACGCCTATAGCTTCGAGTCGAACTTCCGAGTGCAATTTCCGGTTAGTGTAATATTAAAATAAAAAAGGATCTATATCATAGTTGATGTCTCTCATATTCGTCTATGACCAGTATCTACAATTAGGAGCTCGCATGCGCTGTTTGCGCCGGAGTTCTCGATCAACGCTCCCATATATCTGACACAGGAAAACAAACAACATAGGTTTTCTACCTCTTATTTGTTGCCACACCAAATGTGTCGCAATGTCAAAATTGTAGATGAACAGTGGTCAACATTCTTTTTTTGTTTTCTATAAAGTTTTCGAGCAGAATTCCAAATACCAAGGCTGAAGATACCCGTAGTTGGCAATCACAAGAGCTGGGCCAAATAGTGGGCTATCTTGTTTACAACTGCACATTCTCCGTCCTGTCTAACTTTCGTTTGGTGTCTCTCGGGTAGAGTTGCATTGTGTTGCAACAAATAAGCTGAGTAGTTGGGAAGTAGATTTTTCATTGTGGTCTTTGCTAACAGTAACAAGAAATCCACCAAGCAATATAGGCTTGCTATGCAACATAGCAAGACTATATTAAGCCCTGCTATGTTGCATTCTCAGGTACTCACAGTGAGGTAGCTAAAATGTCTTGATTTTGGCTTAAAAAAGACCGCAGAAGCGTCGTGAGATCAAGAGAACAACACTGTCATGAATGTATACTCAGCACAACTGCAACGTCCGAAAAATAGCAGTTAACTTGGAGAAAAGTTAAATTAACGCGCTCATATAAACACTTTAGCAACCATGCTGCTGTGCCAGACACCGAATCAAGCGTATATGCTTAAACAAATGATATAATTTCACATGAACAATGAGAGTGTCACACAATTCGTACTGCTGCCGTGAAGCTGCAGCAGGTACTGTAAAAATAACGCCTCTAATACCGACCGCACGTCAACACGGTAGTCTCCAATGTGTACACACACAAATTCGCGCTGATCAAATGATCGAATGTGATGTATTGAAACTATTACCCCTTACTCGTACGTCTCCAAAATGACATGAATATGCGAGGGACTTAGGCCGTCACATACGTAAAGAACACATGCGAGGAACAACTCAGCCGCTTTCACCGCCTCTAACGTTCTAGTAGTTCACCTCGACTTAGCCGAATACAACAACGAAAACAGTCTGCTCCCTTGAAATGACAGAGACGTCTTCAAATTCGCATTTGTTCCTAATGCGGCTGTAGAATGTATGCAGCAGTCTATGCGTGAGCTCCTGACAAAAGCGCAGGACACCAGAAGAGGGAATTTTACTATATTTCAGTACGCAAACGACTAAAACACAGCGTTCCATGAGCCGGAAATCACAATAGACGCAGCCATTTCTCCGAGCTTGCTTGTCTTGCTGTCGAATGTCAAAGAGTGCCAAAACTACGAAAGCCCGGCGGACATGGATTGAGCTTAGAAGTCCCAGGAAATGTCTCAATCCGGCTATTATTACACTGGCAATAGTTTGTTGATAATACACTGTGAGCCCACTCGAAAACGGCGTGCGTCTCGGCATATCCAAGGGTTTCGAGGCGTCAGAACGAACATGCCAAGCGGGCAGCGGCAACTGCGTCGCTACGCATCGGTGAGTGGCAGCGCGTCCCTTTTTTTCTTTTCGGGAGCTTGTCAACTTAGCCGATCCAGTAACGTTGGTTTGAATTGCCTATTAGCCACGTTCATTGCCAGTGAATGGTGCAGCCGACTTTCGCCTCGCTTTATCTCGCTCAAATCGCAAAGACTAAGCGTTGAGCTGGCTCCGCTGGCATTGCCAGTGAATGGTGCAGCCGACTTTCGCCTCGCTTTATCTCGCTCAAATCGCAAAGACTAAGCGCTGAGCTGGCTCCGCTTTCGGTGAGTGGCAGCGCGTCCCTTTTTTTTTTCCCGGGTGCTTGTCAATTAGCCGATCCAGTTACGTTGCTTTAAATTGCCTACTAGCCACGTTCATTGCCAGTGAATGATGCAGCCGACCTTCTCCTCGCTTTATCTCGCTCAAATCGCAAAGACAAGCGCTGAGTTGGCTCCGCTTTAAATATCGTCGTCTGATTATGCCCGTCCCTAAGCCTAAAGAGACGCGCTAACCATAGACGTGGCAACGTCTCGCTACTCCACAAGAATATTAATAATGGGCAGGAGGTGGCGCCGGTATTCTCAACATATGGAGCGAAGTGCAACCGGAGTGTCTCTTCAGTTTCTCGGCCAATTAAACGATCCATTTCCTGTAAATGTTTTTTTCTATTAATTTTTTTTTTTTCATTTTTTATCGCAGCCTCGGGTAATTCTTATCAGGATTAGGAAACTGAGTTACCGGACGCCGCCATGTAAATTGGGGTCAAACAACCGCGTCTCCATGAGATTTCTGTGGCAACGTGGATGAGGCCCCACCATAAAATGCTCTTCAGTATTTCGGGAATAACATCATCTTTTTTCTGTTTTGTTTTTCACTATACTAAGTTTCCCATCTTTTACCGCAGTCTCGTGTAATTTTCATCGCAATTAGAAAACAGAGTTTATGGTCGTCGCCATTAAAATATGGGACAAACAACCACTTTGTCATGGCTTTGCCGTGGCAACGGGCTGTTGGCCGAGAATGTAGGGACATTTCCTTGTCCACGCCTACTTCAGTTACACTTTCCTTCATATATCGAGAATACAAACGCAATTTCCTGAACATTATAAGTTATAAGCTCCTTGGCTAAATAGGAGCGCTGTGGATTGAATAGTTTTGGGCTCAAAACACGCAACAGTATTCGTGCTGATTTTCATGTATGAAGATGCCTTTTTATATTTCCATTTCCATATCGGAGATTGATTTTTGTTTCAGTCGGGTTGATTTTGGTTTACCTTAACAAATATTCGTAAACAAAAACTACTTTTAACGCCCACATGTTCTAGGTTTTAATTTTTTTTTTATATTACTTTCGTTAGCCGAATTGGCGGTCCTAGCACGAAACGCAAGCGCGCCGTGTTGCGTTGCGGAAACCACATTCTATAAGCCTACGGGGTCAACCTTGTTGCATTTGGGTCCCCCAATGTCTTAGGGCAGCCAAACAGTGGGGCACCCTATTCTAAAACCCTCTAAACCTACCTAGCCTATTACAAGTCAGGTTGGAAGCTTCACGGTTTTAATATTCTCAGTATTTATATATAGCCGTATAACTGATGTACTGCATTCCATAACTACTTCTAAATCTGCCTACAATGACTTTGTTATGATTAAGGGATTAAGGGATTAAGGGAACTTGATTAAGGGAATCCATTATGCATTACGTTCTTTACTGGGTAAACTGATATCTAAAATCGTATTCCAATTATTTCTAAATACTAGTTAACTGTAGCAGTTTAATAAACTCCAAAAAATGAAAGAACACTACAGTAAAGTAAATATATAGACCGCTTAAGAGAACACATGCTACCAATACATTTATTAGGATCATTTCCTCGTTGTTCAACCTGCCACTTCAACTGCATGATTTGACCAAAATCGCTAAAATAAAATTTGGACGGTACCAATTTGAACACATAAAATGTAGCAATCTACGCTAGGACAAATATTTCGAACACTAGAATATTGCACTATTGCTTATTTATCACGAATGTATTGTAGAGATCCAAAGTACGGAACCATTTACTCTCTGTGTTTCTCACGCCGGTAATCATGCAAAATGTCCTAACATTCTATAGCGTATGTGCCCACCTAAGCTCTTTTTTTTATGTGGTTTCGCAGCGATTGTTCCTGGAAAGTATTAATATTTTAGATTATTTTTATTGACAAAAGAAAGGCAAGGAAAAAACCATATTTACATGCAGCATGACGAGACCCACCTTTTTCTCACAATATATCAGAAGACAGCGGAATACAATTCACAAGGAAAATCATTTATGAACCAAAATGTGTACCCCTTGGTAATCATAGAAAGAAAAAGTAACGTTAGTTTTTATTGAGAATTAAAGAAATTCTTCAAGAACCAACTAACATTCAAAATACAAGTCAACAATTAAAAAATCAGAACCATGTTCGTATCACTAAGGACCATCGAATAAGTCATCCAAGACGCACCTTGCTTTACAGCAATACAATGTTTTCTGATTTGAAGTTTATGAAGAACGGACCGCAATAATTACACCGAGGATGTTAGTACGGGGAGAGGCAGCAAAGAGTAATGTGCTACCACTTAATGACAACCGTTCATTAAGCGCGTCGAACATTTTTTATAGCGCAACCGTTGTATCGAATGCTCTATGTTTCCAAGTGCATGTTTTTAGATACGCGCATTAGAAAACACACTAAACACTTTCTAGACAAATCTTTAACATATGTAATACAATTATTTGCCAGGTTATGCGAGTCTTTATATATTGCTTCGTTTTTCTTCTTTCTGAAATAGTCGGGCTGCTTCCAGCATCTGTGGTACATATCTGCGGATTTCCAACTTTTTCTCGTGGGCCTGCTTGTGTTTCAATGTTTCAAAGGGTAAGTCAATTCTTGCGTGATATATATGGAAAACTCAGGGTGCCTTTTAAAAGATGTAACAAAGCCGATTCTTATCTACATTCCTCCACAGTGATCAAAGAAACAAATCTCGAAATATACGACAAAAACTCAGCAAATTACGATGCAAAAAAAAAAAATATTTCCATCGAAAAATAGAGCTCTAGATTTCACACTGGACGCGACATCAGCACGCGAAATATCCTGCTTGGTGACTTATTCTATACCTCGTTCAAGACAGCCGACTTTACGAGCTAATGGAACGAATCTAAGAAAGTCAAAAGCGCACAATCACGGTGTGCGTCATGTTTCTGCACGTGTTTTATTATCCCTAAATCAATTATAAACAGAAAAAAGTGACCTGTTCTTTTGACGCTCGTTGATTGGTCCCAGTAGCTCGTAGCCTCGTCTGCGTCTGGACTTAAGCTGAAACACAGTTTATGCTTATTTGTTTGTGAACCATATATATTTTTATTACGTCGCTCGTTGAGCACCCAGCGTAGTTCGAAAGAAATGCCTATGAGGGGGACTATTTAAAAATAAATACGCTCCCAGTCGTTTTCTTTTTTTTTTTAATAAAAGATATATATTTTAAGGGCACTGTGCTACATGGCGGGTTCCAGCGGGGCAGGAAGTCTGAGAAATCGACGCCGTCTGTGATTGGTCAACGGAAGGGGCGTTGACCAATCGCAAGCTGCGGCGATGTCACGGACTTTGGCTCCCGCTTGGTCCCGCTGTGTAGTATGGGGCCCCCCAAGATCTGGAGCGTCTATTGCACACACCTCCGCAATATGAAAGACCTATTAGAAAATGCATTTTGATGTGGTTCTGCCGAATTCGCTTTGACAAGGACAACATTTCTTAGTACGAGAAACTAAATTAACCTTTGTTCTTTTTCCTCCCCCAAAATTACGTGTGTCTGGCATGTGTGGGCTTAAAAGCAACGTATAAACTGAATAGGCGAATGAGTCTTTTATATTACGGGGGACTGTACAGCAAGGCACTTGGGAGCACGAATCGCTGCAATCTGGGGAAGGAATATGGCGAATGACGAGGCTGATAATACGTTGAGCTATGCTTAGCCCCGAAGAAAAGGTCTGCGCTGTAACACTGCGTGATGTTTCAATATGGTCAGTGCCACAGCGCACACAGTTTCTTTTGGGCTTAAACATATTTTACGTCTCGACATTCGTCGTGCTCCCTCCAAAGGTGGCTGCAATTGGCTCTCCAAAGTACGTTGCGGGAAAGTGGACGCTCGAGATTTATTAGAGTGTATACATAGTACCGATGTTATGTTGGACTATGTGAAGATGTTACAGTGCGTTTCCTCGGTTAATATTTGCACCACGACTATTCGTGATTTGAGCGCGTAAGCATTAAAGACGTGCTTTTTTAGTTTTGTCATGGCCAGGCTCAAGAAAATTTTAGGGGCGAATTTTCGTAAGTGTTAGAATGAAACACGAAAAAAAAAAAGCCTCTGGTGATTTCACACAAGAGGCTTTTATTTATATTGATAATATAGTCGCCGGCTCTTTTTTATTTGCACACATTAAAGGGAAGCTGAAGAGGTGCTTGAAAGAAACGAGTCGGGGGTGAATTTTAGCGTATTTTGTCGTATGAATTTTAATATCGCAAGCATTTTACCCGAACGTATCAATAGACGCGAGACAAAACTACAAACATACCGCTGGGTGTGACGTCGTACCCAGAGGTTTCAACTGCCTTGCGCGTGGCGCTTAAGGGTACGCCGAGCAGTCAAAAATATATTTTTGACTGCTCGGGTAAGGCTTGCGGAAAGCGCGGAAATGTCGTGATCTCCGCATAACAGGTCATGATTCCTTCTTCGCACCGAATGCGACGGTAAGGAGGGGCTTTAGCGCCATCTCGAAAGCGCTGCTCTGGCTACTTGGCCCATAGATCTGAAGTATCATTCTTATTATTCGTTATCCTAAAAACAAAAACACAACAAAAATGTATGCCTTTTTTATTACATAGTTGTTCCAGTTAGCCTTTAGTAATTCCGGAAATGTTTACGCTCGGTAGGCGGTAACTAAGAAACGTTGAGAAATTTAAAACGCCTGACGTAAATAGTTAAAACAAAAACACTAACATGAACCTTCACTAATGCGTGTGTACTACACTCGGATTAACGCCGAAAGTAGAACATGACAATGAATATTCTTGACTGCTTATCAATCTGTCGCTTCTTAAAACGCTTACAAGTGTTGCCCTTTGTGATGTTGTTTCTGATTGTAGATGGAATGAATCACGCGAGACACCCGGATGTATTCGGGAAATATTCATTGTACAATGGAAGAGAGGAATTGAGAAGCGTATTATTTGCACAGGAGTAAATACACGAGGCAGTTAAAGAATGCTTAATAAATGTCAGCTCTTAAGATTTGAATCAGAGAAGTTTACGGGCTGATAGTTTTTCGAGCCCGGTTGAAGGATGCTGACAGTTGGTTTCATGTCGATGATGGAGGCTGGCTTGGTGTTGCTGATGGCAACCAGTGGGAGGGCTTTAGATGTCACTCGTTTGGCAGTCGATCAGCTGAAGAGCGATGAAGCGTCGAAGCCTGGTGGTGGTTGTTTCTTGTTGCTGATCGCGTCCCGCGCAGTCGAATCGAGTCGACCTCGGACACTCCGGCGCCTGGAACGCTTCGGAGTTAGCAATGCTGAGCCTTTCTGGGCCTGGTCGCACTGACGAAGGTACAGATGCGGCTCCAGCCTTCATCGCTGCCTGTCCCGAATCCTTCGGCACGCCAACCCCGCTCACGCGCATTTCTCCCACGGCTTGCACTCCTCTTACTTCTCTGCAATGTTTCGGAAACGACCTTGACACCTCCAACGTCTCGGTCGCCGGAACTCAATATTTCAAAGTTTCAATATTTGGTCGATTACGGTTCACCAAAGGCCCGCCAAGTGGCCCTGAACGTTTTCTTAAAAAGACGCGGTGCGTGTAAGTTGATCATTCCTTTTAAATCTGTTTCAGTACGGGTGCCGAAAAGTAACGACATCATTTCCCCCTTAGGAAACCATGGACTGTGATTGGCGTGTTTGGAACCCTCTCTCTACTCTGCTGTTCTTTCTCGGCATGGCAGTTGTACGGAACGCACTACTACCCTTTCCCAGTTGTCATTGGCGAAACGTTAGAGTAAGTATTTTAAAGTTTTATCTTCCGTCCAAAAAAAAATCGTGTGAGATGCTCCAACACACCCAAAGCTCAAGAACAACCTAACAACGTAACTAAAATCTTAATCGGCTCAATGTTGCCAAGCAACAAATAAGCTCCGGCCATTCAAACCTGCCCCACAAAATTCTGTTGCTCGTATCTTAAGACAGCCTTGGTGCTAGTACGCCTCAACGGGTGACTTGTCGCTTAGCTGTAGATGACATAATTGGCCACTGCAGTGCAACCTAGACCCTGGGATTTTTAATGTGCACCATGCAGTAGTGATTACACGAACGCGTTTTAATGTATCTATACAAAGTGTCAATGCTGTAATTGACTCCCCTTTGTTACTTGGTAAAATTTTGTTTCATGTTCCCCGACCACAACATAGGTACAATATACTTTTAATACGTCAGCATTATTAAGCTACTCATTGCAGACATCTCGGTCTCTGGCCTCTTATGTTCCCCATGACATTCAGGGGAATGTTTACGCCACGTGACATATACACCAATCCAGGTTTCCTGATAAATTTGGCGAAAAAACCGAAGTCAAGTGACCTACGCACCAAATCAGTTTCCGCGCTAAATTTCGCGGAGAAATTGATGGCACGTGACTTGTCCACCAATTCAGTTTCTCCGCTAAAGTTAGCGGGAAAATTTACATCACAGCCTTCGCACCAATTCAGTTTCCCCGCTAAATTTAGCGGAAGAATTGACGGCACGTGACCAATGCACCAATTCTATTTCCATGCTAAATTTGGCGGAAAGCATTGATGTCACGTGACCCAACGTCACGAAACATAAAGACAAATTGAGGTTCCCCGATAAATTTAGCAAGTAGCCCAAACTTAGCGGGCCCCGTAACAAAAAGCGGTAACCATGACGAATGCTATCGCAATTGATAGAAGACCAGCAACAGTGGTTTCTGCAGCCAGTTTTTGACCCACTCTTCTCACAATCTGGAACTCCCTTGATTCGTGTGCAACTTCTCAATAATAAGTCAACTATCGCTGATATCGATTTTTTATGCCCCTTAAAATGTTTAAGTAAACTGTACGACCAACGATTGCTCAAGAGGTTGTGGCTATATTTGTTTATCTTCTTTTTATTTTTATAGACTATGTGCACTTACGTGCAGCCCAATTTAGGCGTTTAAACTGATGGCAGCCCCACAAATAGACCCAAATCTAAATCTAAAGGAAAACTGAGAGAATGCGCAGAGAAGGCGCGATAACGAGGCAGTGAAGCGCGCGCCGTCATTGGTTGATATCGGGGAGGAGGGAAGGGGGGAAGGGGGGGGGGGCGGAGACAAAAGCATATGGGAGCATGCGTAAGGTGAACAAACTCGGTTGTTCACCCCCCCCCCCCCCCCACCCCAAAAACTTCCTATTTGCTGGGGCCTCCTTTCTTCCCTGCCCCTTAAAACATTTTGTCATGGGCGCCCCTCCCCCCCCCCCCCCCCCCCCGAAACAAATTCCTGGCTACGTGCCTCGCACCAAGTGCGCGAAAAAGTGACTGACTTCCACGCCGTGTTTGCCCGAGTCAAGCGTTGCCCATTCCCGGTCAATCCTCCGCAATGAGCCTTGAACTCAGGGTTCACCCAGTAACAATTGGACGGCCGGACAGGAATTGGCAACAAATCTAGAAAGTACACAAACATTTCGCTCGTGTGCTTTAGAGCCTTTTTGTTTTTGTTTTCTTCATTTTGTTCTTGTTTAGATAAAAGGGAGAGGCGAGAGCTTCATTACGAAACAGTCGCCAGAATAATGAAAAACTAGAAAATTTAAAAGCTATAAACTAGAAGAAAAGCTACATACTATTGAAATTACTTTTTGTGAAAGGAAAGCTTAGAAAGGAATACGTTGATGCCATAAATTATTCTGAGTCGGACTGAACAACAGCAAAAACGGGCTTGCACAGCACGGCATATATTTCGTAACCGTTACAGACGCATTCCCTTTGAGACAATAAATAAAATATCCCGTTTTGAGGATTTAACGTTATCTTAGTATATATGGCGTAGAAAATAGCATAACCAGTCGTGTGCGTTAACTGGAGCTATATATTCTGACCAATGCATGTTTTTGCGCAATCAAAAAGTGCACAGTGAAATAAATACTGGTACCCGATGCAGTTGCGCAACGAAGTGATAGACGATTACTTTCACATATTTTTTTTTTCATTGTATAGCTACTGCAACAACTGATAAAAAATCCCACCCCACCGCGGAATTTCTTTTCATGTTTCGTTAAGTGTTACTAGAAGCAATGTTCGCAGGCTACCAGGTTTACAACCTGCGTTGTTTGGCTGTAACCCTGAATATTATGCACAATTAAATACTAGTAACCTACATACTTTAAAATTTAAAAAAAGAGTACAATATTGTTTTTTGCTTTGAACCACTGAGTTATCTTTAAATTTCTGAGGACACAGTGGGAATGTATTTCAAATCGTGCGTTCGAACACAACAAAATCTCAAACGCAGCTCAAGAGCTGCGTTTGAGATTTTGTTGTGTTCGTCCGTTTTTTTATCGTTCCCCATCTCAGGGTTTCCAAGATGTCGATTAATTACCAGCTCGCCTGCACTCTATCACTGTTTCAAATAACAACTCTAGGTACTGCTGGCAGTACCTAGAGTATATGCAGAGATGCTGTAAGAGGAACGCCCCGGACATATATTCCAAATCTCAGAGGACGTCCTAAATCACCTCTTCCTTTGAATGCCCAATATGAAAAATAGAACGCTGAACGACGTTTATGTTTCCAAGTTTTCTTAAAGGGAAGCTGAAGAGCTTTTCGAAAAAAATGAGTTAATGGTTGATTCTGACGTCTTTGTGCCTGCTGAGTCCAAATATCACAACCGTTTGTCCCAAAACAATCCCTAAACGCGAAAAAAAAGCGAATAAATCAGAAGCGATCGCCGCAGCGGCACGCCATTGGCTAGTCACGCGTGACGCGCCACTACGTCATAAAAGGACCATCTTGATTCTCGTTTGCTCCTTCGCTTGCGGAAATAGCCGGGCGCCGGGTCTTCTGCTCTTGTAAAGCGGGTTCGGCTTCTGATTTTTTGAAATATTTTGGTAGATCCGAAAGGGGAATATGTCCAGACGTCCCTCGACGTGACAAAGTACGCGTTCCAACCGTTGGCAAAGTAGAAAAATGACCCCACGCAGTAATAAACGCAGACACGAGGAACCGCTTGCGCGGACGCGACATGGCCTGCTTCATACCTTCAGGAATTTACTGACTGCTACTTATTGTAACGTAAAACGTTGACAATAAACGGAGTGCTATTGACGGGACGCCTCAAGCCGGATTAGCGTGACCCTCCCCAAAACGGTCGTCAGAGGACAAGAATTCAACACACATCGGCCTTCGTGCTTGCCAGCTGCTGGACGCGTGAGCGTGCAGGCTGCATTGTTCATCAAGGCTGAAGTAGTTTGAAGGGATAGTATAATCGGCTTCGGGCGACGGGGGAGCTTCCCCTGAGATGAGACGGGTGATAAGCCAGGGTCGCCGTTCTGCCACCGCCATGTGCTTGCCCACTATGCGAATAACTGCGTAGAAGGTTCATCCTTGTGATAGCGGTACCCTCTGCTGTGTTTACTTTGTTTGCCACAAACAATTACGTCATTATAGTTTTAGAAAAAGCGGAGATGTGTGTCCGGCAGCCCTTAATTTGATGTCGAAATCGTGAAAGCTTCCCGGGCCTCTACATTCGTATACTTCTACCAAGATTTGTTGACTGCATCACACCACCACCAAGCATTATCATCGTCCGATCGCATTTCTACGGAACAAAGAATTGTTGCATGACACAAACTTTATACGGAAAACACTGCGTAACTTGTAAAAAAAGAACTCAATTCAGAACAGAAGGTCACATGCTTTGTATTTCCGAAAACCTCTCCTGAAGAGAATATAAACCTTTGGAAGGAAAATTTAATAAAATTTATGTTCACATTTAAAAAATATGTGAGCTCAAATAATGTCAGCAACAGAAAAGAAGTTTATGCTAAAACAAGTTTCACCGTGAAGTCGCATTATGAATTGCATGACACACTTATTAGAGCAAGCCCTCCTCTCCAAGTGACGGGGTAGCCAGTAGATTAAAGCAAAGAAAATAATCTTGGGCTACCCAAGATTGTTTTCTGTTTCCCAGATTTCCCGCACCAGAGTCGTCCGGAAAATATAGTCACTTCAACAATATAAGAAACCAACACCAAGACACTATATAGACGTTAACGCAAGAAGCCATGAAAGCCTACCCGCTTCGCTAATGCGCGCTTTTCTAGCACAACAATTCTAATAACGTATTTTTAACGCGCAGACAAGGCGCGATAACGAGGCAGTGAAGCGCGCGCCTCATTGGTTGAGATCGGGGAGGAGGGATGGGGGGGCGGAGGAGACAAAAGCATATGGGAGCATGCGAAAGGTGAGCAAACTCGGTTGTTCACCCCCCGCCCCCCGAAAACTGCCTATTTGCTGGGGCCTCCTCTGTTCGCTGCCCCTTAAGAGAATTTTGTCATGGGCGCCGCCTCCCCTCCCCCCCCCCTCCCCCCCCCCCCCGAAACAAATTCCTGGCTACGTGCCTCACACCAGGTGCGCCAAAAATTGACTGGCTTCCACGCCGTGTTTGCTCGAGTCAAGCGTTGCCCACTCCCGGTCAATCCTCCGCAATGAGCCTTGAACTCAGGGTTCACTCAGTAAAAATTGGACGGCCGGACAAGGATTGGCAACGAATCTAGATATTACACAAAAATTTCGCTCGTGTGCTTTAGAGCCTTTTGGTTTTTGTTTTCTTCATTTTGTTCTTGTTTAGATAAAAGGGAGAGGCGAGAGCTTTATTACGAAACAGTCGCCAGAATATTGAAAAACTAGAAACTTTAGAAGCTATAAACTAGAAGAAAGGCTACATATTATTGAAATTAATTTTTGTGAAAGGAAAGCTTAGAAAGGAATACGTTGATGCCAAAAATTATTCTGAGTCGGGCTGAACAACAGCAAAAACGGGCTCCCACAACACGGCATATATTTCGTAACCGTTACAGACGCATTCCCTTTGAGACAATAAATAAAATATCCCGTTGTGAGGATTTAACCTTATCTTAGTGTATATGGCGTAGAAAATGGCATAACCAGTCGTGTGCGTTCACTGGAGCTATACATTCTGACCGATGCATGGTTTTGCGCAATCAAAAAGGGCACAGTTAAATAAATACTTGTACCCGATGCAATTGCGCACCGAAGTGATAGACGATTACTTTCACATATATTTTTTTTTCATTGTATAGCTACTGCAAGAAATGGTAAAAAAAAAATCCCGCCCCACCGCGGAATTTCTTTTCATGTTTCGACAAGTGTTACTAGAAGCAATGTTCACAGGCTACCAGGTTTACAACCTGCGTTGTTTGGCTGTAACCCTGAATATTATGCACAATTAAGTACTGTAAACGACTGAATTTTCGCGAGGACCTAATTTTCGCGAATTTCGCGAATCGCCTACAATTCGCGAAAATTAAGTCCCGCGAACAATTCGCGCAATATGGGATTGCTTGGGAAGCTACACTCGATTCGCGAAGATTAGAACCCGCGAAAATTAAGTCGTTTACAGTAACCTACATACTTTAAAATTTTAAAAAAGAGTACAATATTGCTTTTTGCTTTGAACCACTGAGTTATCTTTAAATTTCCGAAGACAGAGTGGGAATGCATTTCAAATTGTGCGTTCGACCGTGCATTGAACTTGCGCTGTGTTACCCTGTTACCGCGTCTGAAGTAAGAATAATAGATCCGGGTATTGCTCGTACGAGGAATCAAAATCGAGACTTGTTGGCTTGCTCGCGATGAATTAGAGCTAAACAGATATTAAGGAACCTACTGACCCAGTTTTGCGTCCATGTCTGCTGTAGAACATCGCTAGAATTTATTTATTTTTTTCATTTATTTATTTGAAATGCTATCAGTTCTACACAGACCAAGATAGGAGTGGATTTGCAGAACACAAAAACACGCGCTAAATATGCACAGATCAATAACACGTATACAACACAACGATGAAATGACAACTCTAGGTACTGCTGGCTGTACCTAGAGTATATGCAGAGATGCTGTAAGAGGAACGCCCCGGACATATATTCCAAAACTCAGAGGACGTCCTAAATCAGCAAGCCGAGAACAGTCTACAGCAATGGGGCGTCACACTGCAGTCATTTTAGTGTTAATATGAAGTAGAGAACTAGGCAGTAATTTGGATACGCTTGTTTTCTGTGCTCATTTATTATTAATTATTTATGCCTGTAAAATTACATTTCTGGCGCAACAGAGAGCCTAGAATTGACATTTTTGGAAATACCCACGCTTTCTCAGCTCTCCGCCAATCTCAAAGTCAGATAATTATAAAAAAAATATATAATTCTCCCGAGTGTCTTTAGAAGTCCTGAAAGTATTGCTTACATATTCCGTGTAGGCAGTTTAAAAAAACCTAGCTTTCTGGTTCTTTTCTATAGATGTATTGACTTATTTTTTTATGATTACGAAGTATTAGCCTTATACGGACTTTTTGCAGAACTGAAAATGCATACCTTAAATTAAAACGTGTCTAATCACGGATACGGATACTGAAATGGCGATTTTTCAAAATGGTAAAATTTCTTCTTTTCTTTTACGCTTATGAAGCAGAAGTTCAAATTAATAGAATATGGACAACTAATGTTACGCCGTTTACCTATCTATGTCGAGTGGTAAATTGACGACAACATAAAAAAAAGAATTATGCTGTGCATCACTATCTTCAGACGTTTCAAACTGTTTGTCTCTCAATATAGCTCTGTCCTTGGAACAATCAACGACATCTACGTGCTACCGAGTTATCATGCTGCCTGCTACTTTGCGGGAGGAATCACTTACCTGCTAATAGAAAAATACGGCAGTGCCAAGATGCCCAAGGTAAGTAATGCAGCATTGTCGTTACAAAATGCATTTTTGTGGTCGATCAGTTCCGCTCCTAAATCAGGGAGGCCCTTTATTCAACATTTCCTACAAGTTCCAGCCGTTTTAGTATTGTAAAAGTAATCCATTCGGAACCAGTAGGAATCTTACTTGAACATTGCAAAAAAATATTACTCATTCAAAAATCTAGCAGAGCTTCACGAAGAAAAAAAAAAGTGGTGCGAGTCAAACCGCAGCATTCTTTCACTTGTGTGCTCGCACATTCCGAAACGAGGAGAGTCAAATTAAATGTTAACATATTCCGTCATTGTCACGAAAGTGTTGCCCTGCGCGCCAGCGATGGTTTATTGTTTATACGAGGGGTGTTTTTGTTTTTCAAGATTCCTTTAAGCAAATGAAAAAAGAGTATGAAAAACATTTCAATATAATTAGAAATAAGGGCCCTTGGTAAAATGCAATACACTAAAAGTATACTTTGAGTAGGAAAGCCTACTGGAAGTAGGCGTTCAGGTACTTGGGATATTTATGACATGGGGTGAGGGGGCATCAAAATGCATGTGTATATTAAAGGGTCGGCTAGATTTAGTAAGTAAGTGTTGTTTGGGGGGGGGGGGGGGGGCGAGCACTAAAATATAATCCAGAGACCATATCGTATACAGAAGAGACAGGCATGAAGGTATTTGACGCATTTAAGGTTGTTCAGCTTTTTTCATTCTGGTCTTACATAGAGCTGCAACAATCGTTATGCTTTCCCATCGAGGGACGACTTCACGCCGCCACAAAAGAAGACCCAATTTTCTTTGTTGATACTCCGCATGTCCCAAAAATAACATTTTAATAAAATAACTGTTAATTCTGAAACTTTCGCATCTGGTTCGGACAGCTAAGGCTACATGTGGACGAAGAATTACTGCTCGATGATGCGTAGTTTATTTTTACGGTTAAAAAAAATCCTGTATTTATTTTCTTTGTTTTTTTTTTGGAAAGGGGGGGGGGGGCATCTTGTACACATGACTGGCCTGGGATGTTTCCTCTAAGAGACATTGTGTAGCTCTTCATATCTCGGATATAATACTCTTTTAAAACATGGGGAATTGGGCTCACTGTTCAGAAAAAATGACGAGCGGAAATATGAGGCTCGCGGGAGAGGACAGCGTACATGCAATTTGACAAAAGATAAGTTCACAACAAAACCTCGACGATCAAAGGCTTCCCAATGTACATATCTCAGGCCGGCGGCAAGGTATGTAGAGCAGAATTCGAAAAGGACCGAGGTCACCTTTAACGAAAATTTACAGTTTCTAAACTCCAGGTTGCCTGAACTACAGAGCGACTTATGCTCTTCGAATCATACCTCGAGCAGGCTCTCTTGTTGTAATGCTAAAGCGTTGAATGTCTCATGGAGTGAATCAGGCAAAAAACGAGACCTAAGTTTCCATTGGCTGGGCGAAACGCCACCTAAATTCCATTGGCTGAGCGAAGCGGCACCTAAATTCCCATTGAAGAAAAAAAAAACACAGCAACGCAGATGCCTCGTAAAGGAAACCGGCAGATGCGCTCAAGGTCCAAGCGGGCGCGCTTCAGAAATAAAACACGAAGAAAAACATAGCCACGCAATGCTTCGTCCAGGGAGCTGTCGTGAAGCTGGCAGGGTTCAACGCGCCTGCGCAGTAGGGGAGCGTGATGTCACCGCCGCAGCGCCGGGTGCAAGAGGAAGCTATCGCATACGGCGCTCTGGCGCATTCATACAATCACCCTGATTGTAGGAATGCGCTGCGTGTAGGAATGCTTTCGCATTCCTATACGTAAGTAGTCTTAAGTGTCTCTGCCAAATATTTATACGTCTGCTCGGTGGCTTGTGCTTGTCAGTGCCTCTCGAGTTCCTACCGAAGTATTTTTCTAAACAAGGCGCCTCAGATGTGGAGTGATACGTGCTAACTCGAGCGTGAAAGAGACTTAGTTATACATACAAGTGGTGGGCCTAAAACTCTCCTCTTCTTCTCTCTTTCTCTCGATGAAATAAAGTTAGATACACATAATAACCGGCGGAAGCGCAGGTTTTTACCATACTTCCCGGCCGAACGATATCACCATCCTCCGGAAAAATCAAGAAGACACAAAAGAAGGGTGGGACTTGAAGTAAAAACTTGATCCGGGTCAAAATCTATTTTTTAATTAATTATAAATTGATCAATCGGTTGCCTTCGTCTGCAAACATAATACCTAAAAGGGAGCCAAAGGTATACAATTGCTTTATTATTTATTACTATGTCATCCATAACGGAATGCGCGCTTTTCATTTCAAAGCTGACGGTGTACCCTCGTGAGAAAGAAGAGAAACATATTAAATTTTAAATATTTTCACAATATTTTGATGCCTGATAATCCCCCTGAACTATTATCATACATAATGCTAAATTGCTTTACAATGAAATAAAAGACTGCTACCTAATAATATATCTAATCTTACCCAATTACTAAAGAAAGCATCATTGCTTTCTCCACAAGGGTTTTAGCTAAAAACTCAACCAATGAACAGGTAAAAATTGTTATCGTTATTCAAGCAATAATTAATTAAGCGGCAAATCAATCCCTCAATTCCCCACCTCTCATAAAAAGGAGAAAACAATGCGAACGCCCCCCCCCCCTTTCCCGGGGGGGGGGGGGGGGGGGGGGAGTATGGCATGGCGCAGGGGAGAGGCGACTGCGGCGGTGGCGGGCGGGAGAGCTTTGTTAGTTTGTTCATTACCACACGATACATACCTACTGTCTGGCGTGATGATGTGCATCCGCGTGAACAGGTAAGTCTCTTCCAAACCGTTTTTTGCTGCGAGATTTTGCAAAACATATGACAACCAGTGTTTCCATCCTCTGTGACCAAATATTATTATGATGGTTGCTATTTCTAACTAGAGTTAGATTCAGATTGAAAAGGAAAGAGAAATGTATAACTTAGTAATACCTTGTGTGTGCGCGCCAGTGGTTTCGTAGTTGCGGCATAGACGTAATGTACTTTTTGTTTTGTTTTTTTCAATTTGCATTTTGCATCTTCGTGCCGTGCACTAGGTTGTGGATTATGCCTTTGGGGTTTGATCAGTTTGATCGTGAGTACACACACTTTACAAGAGACTTTTGGTGAGAAGACGAGCGCGCTTCGAGTCATTCTTCCCGCTTCAAGAACTAAAGCTATTGTTTACGACGAACTCTAGGTTTTTCGTCATCGTGGCGCTGTCATATTGCTTCTCGCCTTAAAGGGGCGATGCAACAAATTTTGAACTTTGCGCAAATACCGCTTAGAACAAATCCGTGACGTTAATGCCCTATAAATTACGTATTCGTTTTTCACCACACGCGATCGAGGTTGCAGAAAAATGTAAAGGAAAACGTGCAGCTTTCACTCCCTCAACTCGCAGCCAGAACAAGCGGCCACGCGATCTGGTGCTGATTATATGCCGCCTCTGTTGATCATAGCCACTTGCTCGGGTTGGCAAAGCATATGACACGCGCTGAGTTGCAGACATTGCTATGGTTCGGATATTGTCAGTCATTGCAGCGATTGGACACGGGCCACCATCCGAATGCTTCTCCAGCTATCGATTAACACAAGTCCAAATCGAGTGCGCACGCAATGCTCGGGTCCAATCTACGAGCTGCATTCAAATACCGTCACCTGGGGTACTATGCCGACAGTGCGACCCGCTAGCTTTTGTCCTCGAAATTACGCCGCAACAAGGGAGTTTCTTGGTCAGTGGCTTTGCGTGTGAGTATCTTTGAGTCCCTCTAGTGCCAGTAAGCTCGTGTAAATGAAACGCATTTCAATTGTATATCGTCGCAAGAGCTGCAAGCGCGAGCACCTTGCTTTCGAGTACGCGTCTCGAGATAACTTCGCACCGCTTTTATTTACTTTTCAGCGAGCTTGTTGCGCGAGTGCCGAAGAGTCCTAATAGCGAAACGTATCATATATGGCCTCCTCCATACTCACAAAGCCTGGCAGTTCGATGACGGAACCATAGAGTGCCCGGTCGCAGATTTGGAGCGCGAGGATCTGGTAGCACAGAGCATTTCTCGGGGAGTCTGGTATTCAGCGCACAGCTTTTGCAGCGGCGCGGACCCGAAACATGGTTTTCAAACCCGACGAGAAAAGACGCGGTAGCCCGAGGAACGCAAGAAGAACGAGCAAACATTCCATTGCTCGTGACAAGTTTGTTTCGGCGTCTCGCCGCAGCCGGGCGCCCGCTACATGACTCTTGTCTGCCGCTCAACCATTTCACTTTCGGCGGCCACGTCAAGTGACAATCTGCCAAGCTCTGTCAGTATAGAAACGCGGTATTATAGAGGAGCCTACGAACGTATGCGCCAACGGGAGGCCCTGACGTCAGGCTGCTGCCGAGGCGCTGGTATTGACAGGACGGATGCGCAGACAGTCCATTTTAATAGAATCTGCTTCCTGCACACGCGCAAGGCCTCGTGTGAAAGCTGCGCGTTTGCCCACTCCTCGAGTGGGCAACCGCGGGCCTATTTGTAAAGAGAGCGTTGGCAAGTATGCAATCCTTTACTCCGTTCACCGGTAAGCTGATAGTGCAGTGGAAGCTAAAACACTCCTTTGGACCAGCCACAGGTCCATCATTTGCCGCGTTATCAAGCTCTCCTGCCTATACCCAAGCGCAGAAACAGGTGGCTCAAGCGACGAAAGGGAAATGGTTGATTAGTCGGGCGAACGGGCACCTTCCAACGCACTTTCGGCTTAAGGGCGAACGGAGTATAGTTGCGGGTGCTGCAGCATTTTTGAAGTGAAACGTGCGCGTGCATAACTTAATCTGATCTGCGATCAGGCTATAAAAGATGGTTCACACATTTGCAACTGTTGCGTTCCCAAAAAAAGAACGACAGAAGCGACCAAAAACAGCGGAACAACCGAGACTCATTGATCGCTTCGCGAAGCTACCCCTGGCATCGATTGCCACGCTGTGTGCAGCGAACACTTGTTCCGGTGACTCGGTCGTTACGGTGGTTAAGGTTGCTGCGAACGCAACCGACGCAAATATGTGAACCAGCCTTAAAGGGGCCATGAAATGAATTTTGGGCTGGGATAAGTGATTTTATATTGGAACTTTTTTAATCGCATGTCGGTTTGTGGGCCGAAAGAAACAGGGTAGAAAGTTAAAGGACAGTTTTTCGGTACGAAGTTTCGAATAGATAGCGGACTATTTGGTACTTCCTTTCCTTCGAAATTTCTTTGTGTTTTCACTGATACATCTCCGGTACCTAGAGCACGTCAGCCAGCCCCAGCTCACGAATTGGACAAGAAAACTGCTTTACTCGGACGCATGGGCTGGTCAACAATCAATCCGTCGACGAATATTTGGAGTCGCGTTTCGTTGCCAATGAGTTCCCTGACGGAACTTCTTATCAATTCCGAAGAGAAACTTCTATGGTGTGCTTAAAAAGCACGGTGGAAGCTTGGAGTCATTGTACCGGTGCCCAAGCATGTCACGACCACGTGACTTCTGAATTCGCTTGTGAGATGAGGATTAGAGCTTAGGAGAAAGAAGTTGAAGAATCGTTACATGGCCCCTTTAATTGAACTATATTTGGTTTTACACTTGGTGTACAACACTGTCGAAGCTACTGCATTGAGCGCGTGCTTATGAAAAGATAAATGAAAACACAGGCTCGCGCCAGTAGCTTTCTCATCATCGTACTCAACAAATTAAACGGTGGGTAGGTGGGTGACCACATCATTGACCGCGTAACCTCAGAAAGTTATCCTTGTGTACGTAAGAGCTATGCACACGCACTCACTCTATACAAAAGCCGTAGAACGTAAAGGGATTTTTGGAGCTCAGCGTTCTTGTGTATGCCGTAAGGCCTTCTCACTTTCCGAAACGACGTTACATACTTGTTGGCCTGTGGAGAAGGCGCATCGGGCTGTGGACTTATGAACATTTCATATTGAATAGATAGACAAGAAGCGACGGGACTCAGCTGTCAGCTGAACCGTTTCCCCCTGCCTTTCATGTCTCGCGCTCAAGGGTGTCGTACTCTCCGAAGCGCGCAGCGGTCAGCCGGAACGCGAGACATGAATGGCATGAAAACTGTACTTCTCAATCTGCCCGCTGACCGCCAGCGATCCACTGCTCACCAGTGGTCAGCGGTCAAAGCATAAGGTACAATTTTAACGTACGTTACGTAAGCATAAGACATACTACCTAGCATACGTTAAGTGTTTTTAAAAGTGTGCTTTTAGTATGTCTCATCCCACTAATATGCACCTTTGGTTTACCGAAAAGGGAGCTATAGTGTGCCTCTAGAACACTATAATTGTATTGATACTAAAATTGTTTTCTGTTTTATGAAAGTAAGGAAGAAGCATGTTTGAATACATGCATAAGTGCAAAAACAGCATACTTTTAGTGTACTGCCTGTCTGCCTGCTTCAAAGGAAGAGGACACAAAACAGAAAGACGGAAAAGTCTTCCTCTATTTCGTTTATTTACCGTTACCAGCAAGGCTTCCATTTCAAGTACTTTTAAGATACACAAAATGTAGACACGTACTTTAGATATTTCTCCAAACAATCACCACATAAATTTTGGCAGTTATTAGACTTGGCTCAAGTTTTGTATGCTCTCACCGACAAATGTAGCCGCCTTAGTTATCAGTCGTTGCGTCAAGAGTTCAACAGGACTTTCTGTTGCCACAGACGTTCTTTCCTGACCCCAATCAAAAAGGACGTCTTTCCGTACTTGCTGAGACTTCGTGCAGCCTTGCTAACACATGTTCGAATGACTAAGAGCCCCGGCGGCAACCTTCTTCGTGGAGGGCATTAAAAACCTTCTGGAACATCATAATAAGTGCCTTCTTGTGTGCGGTAATTGTGTGAAAAGTAGAAAGATCATAGTGTCGCTCCAGTGAATCTTAACGTTGTAAAAGGAGCAAGAAACATTGACATCTCAACACAAAGAAGGAACAGTTGTATGGTAATTCATAGGGGAGCTCACTGCTGTTTGAAACTAAAACGGGGTGCTAAGAACGAAAACTTATATGACTAAATATCAAGAAATAGAAACTATGCCAGATATGCCACCGCGAAAAGGAAACTATAGAACATGTAATTTTAAGGTGCACGCGGCTTCGTCCCACCCTCTTGGGGTGGGGGGGGGGGGTGACTACGGATTTGGAGGGGAGCACTGGGGATTTGCAGACATGGATGGACGAATGGATAGGGAAAAAGTTGCGGTAACTAAGAGGAGATTGGAAGATTGGTGGAAAAGATCTAAGGAGGGGTAAAAATGCACATAAAAATAAGCAATGGAAACGTTTTAAAAGGGGGGGGGGAGGGTTGTGTTAGAACAAATTTTATACAAAATTTAAGATAAAAGAGATTACGAAATGTTAGGCTAAGTGGCGCACGCTGCCGCCCGTTACAAAGTGTATAGCCATTACCATCCATCCATCCATCCAGTTCAAAGATCCACCGAATGTGCTTTTGAGGCGGTGCAGTTTCGACGATGAAATTCAAAGGCATAGCTTCATTTCTCTGAAAAATTAGCCCAACAAACCTGCCATGATCAACGACGAATAGCTTTGCAGACGACCGAATTAGCGATGTTTGCAACAAGTGGCGCCATCTCCCGATAGGCACAGCGAGCAGATGATGCACTCTGTCGTAAATTTCAACTGTATGTGTTGGCATTTTATGATGTTTAATTTTAGTGAGAAGGTCCGAAGCTTCGCCAAGCAGAAGCACGAGGGCGTTTTCGGGCCTCTCATTCACCACACTTGTGCGTATTGTGATCCAAAATATAAACTTAGCGTTGTATTGCGGTTTATCAATTTTTTTTCTTCTTTCGTTGCGGTTCAGGTGGTCACCGGCGTTCTCTGGACCGTCGCCGCTGCCTGTTGCCTGGTCTGCGTGTTCGTCAAGTACGACTGGAACAGGGGCCGCGCGCCAAAAGTTGACTGGCCCAAAATGGTGGTGGCATTCTGCGACAAGATACTCTGGGCGTTCACACTCTCTTGGACTGTGTTCGCTTGCGCGACAAAACGCGGAGGTGAATATTCCTTGTTGCATTATTGTACAGTATAGTGCGTCAAGCCGGCTCGGCGAAAGCAAGTTATCAGCTGTTGGAGTCGCTTTGTTTTAATCCTAAGCAAGTGGCGGTGCTGCTTTTCTTGTCGCATATCACTCCTACAATCAATGTCTATTCGGGACTCGATTGGCGTGCATTTCATTCCCGATTCTCGGTTTCGCATATTCGCCGCCTGGCCGCGGAAGGTTTCGCTGCACATTTTCACAGGGGCAGGCACTTCCTGTTCTAAAAGGCACAGCTTCGCCTCTGGGTGGCGTCACCCCCTCTGAAGTTGCGAATAATGTTGACTGTTGTGCTTATTTTTTCCAATAATGTAATCTTAGTTCATGGAACATTATGTAGGTATAAGACATTTCATGCTCAGTGCCAAGCCGTTGACTCTACTTTTAGGTTGGCACATTTTTTGTTCAACCTGATCATGCACCAAGCAGATCAAACCATCGTATAGGTTTTCTTATAGTTTGTATTAACTGGTTTCTTGCATTCTCGATGCAAACGTAAAGATTCGGAAGTGTTTGGGTGTGTAGTAAGTAATCAACTCCCCGAAAACCTTTTGTAGGCACTAGTAGGTTTAAACTTTAAGGATATAGCCATCCCCAATCCTCTTGGCATTATCGCCATTACAGCCCAAGACCCTGCAGTTTGCCTCTGTCCTCTCCCCTATCCGCCGTTATTATCAATAAGATGCGAATCGTGGATCGACAAAGGGGTGACAAAGATGACCACGCCTTGTCGCAAGTGAGCAATTGAGAATTTTAGCAATCTGTGTATAATTCAGATAGCCTAGGCTTAAAAGAGGAAGCAACTCAAACCACAGAGTCCGTTTGGAATTTAATTGCGATTGCCTCCTGCACGCATTGGTTGCTAATGCTCATGCTTGCGTTGCTGTGCTGTCAAGGAGTGTGTCAGGGGCTCTAAACTCGTCAAACACAACGTTGGGGACGAAGTTCACGGAGCGCACCGATTGAACTATTCCGACGATGAATTCGCGCTTTTGTCGCCGGCGTCCAATCGGCGCGGTCTTCGAACTTCCTATTCTAACTTTGAGTTTGACATGTTTAAGGCCCCATGTGGAGGGGACGAGGAAAGCTTGGAGTTCTTTACTAGGAGAACACATTCTACTGTTCGCATCTGCATTATTGAGCGCGCCTAAAGACCCAAATACTCCCCTAACAAAGAGGAAACCTGGCATCCGAAAGAACGAATACGCTTCGCCATGTGTACGCCTTTGCGGTTTCGCGCCGCGCCGCGAGAGAAGGCTGCTCGCTGGCGCACCCAGATAGCGGTTTCATTAGGAACGTTTGGCAAATCTTTACCATGTTCCGCGTACAGCGGAACACGGTACACTTTTAGCATTGGTTTGATTTTGTGGGAGGAGGAAGAAGCGGACTCGAAATATTCCTTCCTCTGGGATAAGCTGTGGCCAAGCCCTAGTACCGTCACATCGATTTGCCCCATTTGTGTTTTTGTTTACTTTGAGGATGAAATGCAAGGTATGCAACGAAAACAAAACAAATGCGACGGGACGAACAGAAAAAGACGCGTTGAGCATGGTCCAATTCAGGAGGTCCAAACGAGAAGTTCGAAACGAGAGCGGACTCAAATGATAAAATCCCTGGCTGCCGCCAGCCCGCCCAATTCAAATGAAAAACCCAAAGGCTGCGCGCGTCCAGCCTCTCTAAATACGCAAAAGCTGTCGGCGCCATGGCTATTGATTTTCGAGGTGTAAGATGTATTATTTAGTAAATATTTGCTCTCACCATCTCCTCGTAGTTCGTAACATGAATTGCAAAGACTGCCTATAAACCAAGTTACCCAAATTGAATATTGGAAACAACTCTCAGAAATAGCGTTGTATTGAAAGTGAACGTTTGCAGTATTACTTGTGTTGGTAATTAATTGAACAATACTCTTCCACAATCCAGGTTTCGTGCAGACACTTTTGTCAATCAAGTTGTTTGTACCACTGAGCAGGCTTACGTTGGGTATTTACATGATCCACCTGCCATTCATTCTTGCTGTGTACAACACGTCCAGAGAGCGCATTTATTACTCCAAATTCAACGTGGTAAGTGGCCCAGCGAAACACTGTGTGTTTATTTATGGATACCATATCCAACGAAAGACATATATTGTGCTATAGAAATTATACTTTATAATACCTAATGTGCCTCAACAGGCGCGGTGATGAATATTCCGCATATTTTCAGCGATGTCTGTGTCTAACGTTTTTTCTCGATCATGTTTTTTTTTTTGTCTAGTAATATACAAACATGCCAAACTAAACGCGTTGTGAGATGAATTTCGTTTTTTATGTTTGATAAAGTACATTGAGATGTACCACGAAGCACGACGAAAAAAAAATGAACGAATCAATTAATCAATATTAATAATAATAATATTTGTTAAGTTAAATAAAAATTAATCTAACATCACGTTTTAAAATTTTATAGAATGATATTTGGAACATTAATAACGTTTGAAGTTCTAAAGATATTGTTCTTCAGGAATTCGAAAATGGAAAGTTTTAGAGCATAATTCAGACGCGACAATTTTACTGCAGAAGGGAAGCAGAAGCAGGATTAAGATAGCTTTTGCTACTCTAGCGATACGATACTAGTTGACGAATATGAAACGAACGTCCGATTGTTGAAATCCGAGGGGTTAACTCTGAGCTTCATGTAACGGGAATCCCATACATGTACGGCACTTCCCAACTCCAATATATATCTTTGTACAAGAAACATTTCTTATATCATTGGATGTAATGTGAAGTTGACTCTTGAAAAGATACAGCATGAATCGACGTTGGTAATAATTTGATAAATTTTAACAAACACAAGATTCGCGTTGTGATACCCCTACAAGAAACTGTAAGCTTCACTAGTCACGAGTAAGTAAATATTAGCAACTTTGGCAGGCTTGTCAACCACATGAAACAACCCCCAGGAGTCGGAGGAGTGTTTCACACTACTCCAGTTTTTGGTGCGATTCCCTTTGGGTGCTTTCCATTCCATGCAGTCTTAGCCTCATGTTCGCACTGCCGCAACTAACGAAATGAGCCACAATCGTAGCACGATCAATATATATATATATATATATATATATATATATATATATATAATATATATATATATATATATATATATATTAAATCTAACTCATCTGATTTACATGAACAATGGGATTATAATGTTGAAGTGGAAAATTCCCACTAGAAATAGGCAAAAGTTTTGAATTTCTTTTAATTTAGTCATTAATTTTTTTTTTAATGACCGTACCCTGACGTCCGCCTTCGTCAATAACCTTCCTCTGCAGAAATATTTTCTGATATTTCAATGTTGTTCTTGTTTTGAATCTTTGCTGTCTAAGGAAAAAAAAAACTTCCATGTATATCAAAATGCACAGGAAAATACTTGAATATGCAGGGGGGAAATATGAAACAGTGTAATTCTTCGGCGATTTTAAAATATATAAAACTATAATGGTGAATTAACCTCAGACTGGGGAGATCTAGGACAACTTTTCGAAAATCAACTCCTCGAAGGCCAACTCGTTGGTGGCCTATTCGTCGAATAGGCCAATTCGTCATAGGGCAACTCGTCGAATGAAAACTCGCTGAAGAGGCCAGCTGGTCCCCTCTATTTCAAAGTTAAACTATATAAGTTTTGTCCTGGAACTTTAAAGGGCAACTCCGGCCAAAACTCAAAATGAAATAAATTACTCGTATCGCTGTAGTGACCCAAAATACGACCCCAGCCAAAACATTACGTCCGTGGGACGCCGCATTCTCAACTAATGCCGATAATAAAAATGCGACCCGCCGCGAACCGCTGCTCCTTAGCGGGTGGCCAGCGGGTTGCCGATCGTTAAAGCAACATTGGGCCGTGACGTCAGTATCGTTCTCTTTTTTTGCCTCCGGTCCGGGCGTTCCGCGGAGCGCGCTTCTTTGAGCCGCTATCCACCGCTAGTTCGGCATGTGATTGGCGTGTTTAGCCGTTGCTTTTATCTGTAGCCCATGTAGCTTCGGTATAGCCTTTTGTTTATTTGCTTGTGAGGACTCCAAGACTCGTTTTAGTGAGCAACTCGGTGCGCCCAAGGCTGCCCAGCTGTTCCTGGAAAGATGCCGAGTACAACTTTTAGCGCTGGCTCAAACAGCCCGCTGCGTAACCCGGAGGTGTTTTTTCACAAGTTTCCAACGGACCGGGAATTGGAGAAGGTGTGGGTGAACGCTGTTTGACGAGTGGACCTTGGACTTCGGCTTTTACGCGCCCGAGGAAAAAAGAACGAAAAAACAGACGTGTACAGCCCAGCACACATGTGTTCGGGCGCCGCGGCCCACGCCGGAGAGCCTCAAAGCTTCGTGTCTGGGACTGTCCCGCAGCGCGAAAGCGAGAGGGCCCCCAGTACTGTACGTCACTGGCAGCGCGGCGTAGAGCAACGCCGCTCCATCCACGGATCCCCGATGACAATTTAGGCCTAGCGACGAGTACGGAAGACCGCACGCACGACCGCACGCACGACGACAGCCGCCGAGTGCGGCACCGAACGAGTTCACTCGTTTTCCAGTCGCTAGCTTTTGGGTATACAAGCGACGAGCACGGCATAGCGCACGCACGGCGGCGGCCGCCGAGTACGGCACCGGACGAGTTCACGGGTTTTCCAGTCGTTAGCTTTTGGGTATACGCACTAACTCTTGTTACATATGCTGGATAACTACCACGTATACAGAACGAAAACAAAATCAGCTTACCTCCTATTTTTAGACGGCTAGCGCAACAGAGGTAGGTGCCGCTCGGCCTGCGTACTCGTTGAACGAGAACGATCCTGACGTCACGTTCACATAGCGGCTGATTTCCAGTGTTGCCGGGGCCTCGAGCGGCTAGCTTCGGTTTTGTTGTCCGCGCCCCAAACAGAACTTTGAGGCGTCGAAATCTTTAAAACTTCGCACAATAACGAGAAAAAAATTACTCCTTACGGTTCAGGGACGCTGACTGCGTTAAAAACAGTCATAATCCCAAAATCGAAAGTATGGACCGGAGTTGCCCTTTAAAGCAAGTACTGCCATATAGTAGTCCGAAAAATCGCCGCAAGGTAATTGACTTCAAGTGTACTCTTTCATGTTGAAGATAACAAATTTCCGCTTTCTCCGCTTTTACGGTGCAGTGGGGACGGTCGTTACCCTAAGGGCGTATCACTGGGGTACATGTTAACCTACCCGGTCAGTGGTGTCGGAACAGGGGGGCTGGGGACGACCGTTGTTTCCTGAAACTTAAAAATTTTAATGTAAGCAGTACGGGAGAGAAAACGCAAAGTCGTCTTCGACCCCCTCCCCCCCACCGACCACCCTCGCCCTTCCATCTCCTAAATAGCTCCAACGCCTTTGTACCCTGCCCACCCGCTCACGGCGCTTCGCGGCGACATTGTGCTGCAACTTATTACAAAAAATATCAACCCACCTGCCCCCCGTTCAAGCCGCTTCGCTGCGACAGTCTGCGGCGGCACATTACCAATAGTAACAAAGAAAAGGAACAAAGGGACGTTCCAGAGATAACACATTTCTCAACTTCTCTCAAGGTTTTGTCCCGTCTTCGCACTCTTGTAATTTTTCTTTGTCTTATAACCTAACAAGAGCGCTGTCCCTAGTCCCAACACAAATACATATTTAGGTAAAAATATAAAAAGAAACCACGAAATTTTACCTCAGACCGTCATTCCACTAATGTAAACGGCTTAATTTTCGCGAGGACAAAATTTTCGTAAATTTCGCAAAATCGCCTACAATTGGGGAAAAATAGGTCTCGCGGACAATTCCGGTAAAATTTAAACACATTAGAATCCATATTGAGATCCCACCGCGTCGCGAAAATTATAACCCGCGAATTATTCCAAAACTTCCGCTTTGACGTAAATCGCAAAATATTGAGCCCGCGAAAAATAAGTCACTTACAGTATTCGTCGAATCACCCTTCGACAAACTGCCCCTTTCGACCAGTTGCCATTCGACGAATTGCCCTATTACGAATTGACCTGTTCGACGAATGGGCCGTTGACGAGTTGGTCGTCGACAAGTTGGCTTTCGACGAGTTGTCCGGATCCCAGACTGGGGTAGAGAAGAAACATCAAAACGTAAAAGGAACAGAAGAATAGACAAGACGACGTCTCAAACTCAGATAACTCGTTTATTCAGTTCACTTCCTTATATAATCTCAATCTTAAGGTCATCTCTCCCAAGACAAAATGACGAAGTCTTTTTGTCTTGATGGAGATAAATAAACGCCACAGTCTCCATGTGGCGCTTGACTGTTGTGACTGTGGCGCTTGAACTGTATGAACGTCGTCCTTTTGTGTATGCGGAGATGGCCTTGAGATTAAGACTACCCAGGTAGCACGCCAGAGGAATGCCCAACTTGGGCAAAGGTCTGTCAAACATAAGGGCCCAACTTTGGCGCAGTTAGGTTTTGCACCATGGCACTCATCAGTGCCAAAGTACGGTGCCTAACTATAGCCTTAGTTGGGCGATCCTAGGGCATGCCAAAGTTTGGCTTTTCTCTGGTACGCCAGAGGAGCGCCAAAGTTGGGGCCATACTTGAGCCATAACTGCCATAGTAAATCCTAAGCTGGGAATTCGGGGCACGCCAAGGTTTGGTGTTTATCTAATACGCCACAGGAGTGCCGAAGTAGTGCCATACTTGAGCCATAACTGCCAGAGCAACGCCTAATTTGGATATTTTGGACGTGCCAAAGTTTGGCTTTTCCCTGGTCCGCCACAGGAGTGCCGAATTAGTGTCATACTTGAGCCATAACTGCCAGAGCAACGCCTAATTTGGGTATTTTGGACATGCCAAAGTTTGGCTTTTCTCTGGTCCGCCACAAGAGTGCCGAAGTAGTGCCATACTTGAGACATAACTGCCAGAGCAACGCCTAATTTGGGTATTTCGGACATGCCAAAGTTTGGCATTGCTCTGGTCCGCCAGAGGAGTGCCAAAGTTGGTGCCATATTTCAGCCATAACTGCCACAGTAAATCCTAATATGGGAATTTGGGGCATGCCAAGGCTTGGCGTTTCTCTGGTCCGCCAGAGGAGCGCCAAAGTTGGTGCCATACTTTAGCCATAACTGCCATATTAAAACCTAATTTGGGAATTCGGCCCAGGTACCACGCCAGAGAAATGCTTAACTTGGGCAAAGGTCCCGCAAACGTAAGGGCCCAACTTTGGCCCAGTTAGGTTTTGCACCATGGCGTTCATCAGTGCCAGAGTACGTTGCCTAACTATAGCCCAAGTTGCGCGATACTAGGGCATGCAACGTTTTGCTTTTCTCTGGTTCGCCACAGGAGTGCCGAAGTAGTGCCATATTTGAGCCCTAACTGCCAGAGCAATGCCTAATTTGGGTATTTAGGACATGCCAAAGTTTGACTTTTCTCTGGTTCGCCACAGTTGTGCCAAAGTAAGTGCCAGACTTTAGCCATAACTGCCGAAGTAAATCCTAATTTGAGAATTCGGGGCATGCCGAAGTTTGGCTCTTCTCTGGCTAGCCAATAGAGTGCCAAAGAAGTGCCAAAAGTGCCAAAGAAAGCTCAGAAACCTGCCGAAGTTTGGAATTTCTCTAGTGTGCAACAAAAGTGCTCTTTCACGCGCTCCAGAAAAAACAAATTAAATAAGCGTTGGAAACACGATGGTAAGATCTCACCATCTGCGTTCCCACGCAGCACGGCGATACTTGGTAGTGTAGTGGCAGTACCGGCTGAAAGTCGGTTCCAATATCGCTAAATGTCTAGTCTTGCACCACCGTTCAATACCAGGCAGGTATTGCTATACAGTCCTTTTGGCTCAGTCTAGTGTTCGCGTAATATCGTGCGAATACACTACGATGCGTCAGCTCTGTATTGGCCGCACGTCGTGCAAGTCTGTGTTGTGTAGGACGGTGTATATCATTTGTCACATATCAATAACATACACGGACGAACGATATTTTTTCGAACGCTCCCAGAAGTATATTAAATCACTATCATTCCACACAACGTAATCTCGACATATTTACTAAGGCCATACTTTTCTGTAAAATGAAAAGCAAACGATAAAATATAATTAAGACAAATTTCATGCCAAGCAAAACTCATAAATTAAAACACAAAAAACTGCGAAGATTATGAAGAAAGCAGAACAACTATCAGAAGCATACTTGCATTGTACTTACTAATAAAAGCGATATCATATAATCCTTGATAGATGCATAATCCGACTCGGGCAGCCCAAAAACACACTCGAGACAGAAGGTTGCGCACATTCAACTGACGCTTTGTGGTCGGCGAGAAGCAGTTTTTGTTCGAAGCGCGTCCAACAAACACAGCACAAGAATTCCACGAACGTATTCCGACCGATTACAAGCCAAAAAGAACGGCCGCGTCTGCCACGCACGAAAACAACAGAACACTGAAGAGCCCGTTCGGAAACCGGACCTACGTGGCTCGCCTATTTCTATAACCTGTACTATTTGAGCTTGTTGGTGCTTTTTAAACATGTAGAAAGTGGAGACACATAAGAGACGATACAGGCCGGACAATCTTTCAACTTCAACAACATTTATTTTCGGCTTCAAGCTCAAAGCCCGCCCGCTCCATGGTAGTACGGGAAAGGGAAATCTTCGGGGGAAGGAGAGGAAGCGGAGGAAGTGAGGAGGTTGCCAAACGAGGAAGGGAGAGGAGGGAAGGGGGCCTTTTCGCCTGGAGGTGCGGGATAACCGAATGAAAGGAAAGGCCGCTTCTGCCGGTGACCTTGTAGCCTTGCCTAAACTGTCAGCGTTCGGCTTCCATTGTGGGCCTCAGAAAGGTAATCTCCTTTCTTGAGAGCGAAATGGAAGGTGTGCTTATGTATTGCGGGCTTGTCGCCATCCGATAGGCCTCAATTATTGCTCTCCCGACTCGGTCGCAGTGGCCTCCCATGGCTCTCGTGCCGGCGAAATTAGGAGCGCAGCCGGGACACTTTCTCCCGTGAATAACCATCGGGTGCTGAGAATCCGAAGCAGCTCTTTCGGCGTCCATTTGATGTTCTTGGAGTCGGTCGTTGAGGCATCGTCCCGTTTGCCCGATGTACCTGGCCCCGCAGGACAGGGGGATCGCCTACACTTTCTCCGTCATGCAGGCGGTGAACTTGATTGCGCATTTTTTGATGCAGCTGGATTGTAGGGGTCTCTCTCTGTTGACGGCCCTACACATGTCACCGAGTCTCGATTTGCACGTGAAAAGCACTTTTGTCTCGTATTTTGAGGCGAGAACTTTAAGGCGAGAGCTTTTAGACGGGAGGCCAGCCTAAGCCAACAGTGCGCACGGCTTCGGAGGGCAGGCTACCCTGCAGATTTGTTTTTGGTTACCTCGCAAAAATTGGCTACAAACTCGCAGGCCAGGCCGACCTCCGAGACTTCACCGGTCACCAGAAGATCAGCCTGTATTGAATACATCAACACAAAATCTCACCGCCTAAAAGCTCTCGCCTCAAAATGCGACACAAAAGTGGTGTTCACATGCAAATCGAGGCTCGGCGGAATGTGTAGGGCCCTCAAGAGAGACACCCCCACAACCCAGTTGCACCAAAAAACACGCAACCAAGTTTGCCGCCTGCATGACGGAGAAAGTGTACGCGATCCCCCTGTCCTGCGGGGCCAGGTACATCGAGCAAACGGGGCGATTCTTCAACGACTGACTCCGAGAACATCGAATGGACGCCGAAGGAGCTGCTTCAGATTCTCAGCACCCGATCGTCCTTCACGGGAGAAAATGTCCCGGCTGCGCTCCTAATTTCGCCGGCACGACAGCCATGGGAGGCCACTGCGAGCGAGTCGGGAGAGAAATAATTGAGGCCTATCGGGTGGCGACAAGCCCGCAATACATAAGCACACCTTCCATTTCGCTCTCAAGAAAGGGGATTATCTTTCTGAGGCCCACAATCGAAGCCGAACGTTGACACACTAGGCAAGGCGACAAGGTCACCGGCAGAAGCGGCCTTTCCTTTCATTCCGTTATCCCGCACCCCCAGTCGAGCCCCCCTTCCCTCCTCTCCCTTCCTCGTTTGGCAACCTCCTCACTTCCTCCGCTTCCTCTACTTCCACTAAGATTTCCCTTTCCCCTACTCCCACGGTGCGGGCTTGCTTTGAGCTTGAAGCCGAAAATAAATGTTGTTGAAGTTGAAAGATTGCCCTGTCTGTATCGTCCCTTATGTGTCTCCATTTTCTAAATATTTCTATAACTTGGCAAACGGCGCGAACAACAGTCCCAGAAGATCCAATCAGTGCGACAAAGAGAGTCACGTGACAAATTTTCGTCCAAGCGTTTTTGTACTACGCGTCCTACGGAGCGAGGTCACACGTTTCGCTCCACCCTTCTGATTTGCCTTATGTGGCCGTCGCGCTCGCTCACAGCCACACGAAGACTCAAGAGCAGGTGGGTAGTACGCTTAGCAAAAGGTGAGGTCGAAGGGGCACGAACAATGTAGCTAAGCTGCCTCTGCATGTTTCACTGAAAGAGAAGGCATTCCATGCCTCCTACCCCACCGCTTTTAATGTCACCTTTGGTTAGGGGGGAGGCGGGGGCGGGGGGGAGGGGTTGGGAGGGAGGAGTGAAAGATTGTGAGGGAAAGGAGTGTCTGGGTTGATGCTGTTAAATGCTTCAAATAAACATTAAAAAAAAATCATCCACGCCAAGATTCTATTTTAGTTCCCCCCAGTGTGAAGCGGGCGCATTACCACAGAGCCACTGTCGCTCTCGCTTTTTGTTATCGCTATGATTTGACAGTGCTCAATCGCAATGCAAGACACGCACAGAGCTACACTCGCTCTTGCAATGCGCCACCTATAATGATATATGTTGAGGAGACGTGCGCACATCAGTCTCGCGCAGCGCTTGCTCGACGGCACCAGTTTCTGCAAGGTCGAACCATTCTCACTGCGCGTCCCGATATTGGCGTGTTTACCTACGCGCGAACGCAACAATCCGGCGAAATCTGCGTTTGCAAAGCCTGGTGCAGCCGCGGCAAAACATTCAGCCTACCTTTGACCTGGAGAAATCAAGAAACACCCAAAATAAAATCAAAAGTTGCGAGCAGAATACAACTTGATTTCTGTTTAGGTTGCCAACCACCCGCGTACATCCAATACCTGATCAGCCGAACTGCAAGGCAGTATGCCTAGTTCTCGCACTTGTTTGGCGACATTGGCCCGTAGCTGCCAGATGACAGCCGAACTATCAGGAGGCGAAGCCTAACTTTGGCACTTATTGTTTGGTGACTCGGGCCCAAATATGCCAGATGTCAGCCGAACTACAAGGCAGTAAGCCTAACTCTGGCACATCTGTGGCGATTTTGGCCCGGAGGTGGCAGATGAGAGTCAAACTATCAAAAGGTTAAGCCTAACTTTGGCATTTGTTTGGCAATTTTGGCCCAAAAATGGCAAATATCAGCCGAAGTACCGGGCAGAAAGCCTAACTCTGGCATTCGTTAGGCGATTTAGGACCAAAGATGCCAGATGACAGCCGAGTTACGAGGCAGTGAATCCTAAGTTTGGCACTTGTTTGGCGAATTAGGGCCAAAATACCCAGACTCTTGCCAGGCAAGCTCAGGGTGGGCTCTACTTTGGCTTCTTCGGGCTTTTTAAGGCCCTAAACTCTCAAACAAAAGCCAAATTTTGGCCCAGAACTCTGTGCTACCTGGGTATATAAGGAGGTGGACTAAATAAACAAGTTAGCTGAGTTTGAGACGTCGTTTTGTCTATTTCCTGTCTCTTTTACGTTCTGGTGTTTCTTCTCTACCCCAGTCTCAAGTTAATTCAACACGGTTAATATTCACCAGCTCGCCTGCGCCCTTACTATATTTCTCTGCTAAAATTATCAATTGTGCCTCATTGCTAACGTACGCTCACTCACGTATGTGCATACGAGGCATACTAAAAAAAAAACCAGAAGCAAGCGTGAGAAAAATTTTGGAATTATGCCTTTTTATATTTTGTAATTAAAATATTTCTTAGAATACGCAATATTTGTTTTTTTAAAATATAGAGGAGGGCACATGCTTACAGACATACATAGCTCAGTTCTCACCGACATCGACACCATGAATTAACATTTTGCAGTTCCTTCGTGGAGCGTTTTGTCAGTCGTTTTATTAAGGTAGATTTAATAATCATACCAGCACGTTAGTTATAAAGAATTTTGGAAGTACTTTGATGTAGAATATATTGTAATGTGCGTCATATTAGATATTTTATGTGAGTTGTAATAATAATGTACAGGATATGTATTCTCAAAAAAGCAAGATATGTTTTTTTTATTTTTTTTTATACTGAAGGCCACTGTGGTCCAAGCAGGATTTGCAGAATTACAAGTACAAATTACCCGAAAAACAACAAGAAAAACATCCCGCAGTTCACACAGAAAAGCGACAAGACTGAAGCCGTACAACAAAAAACAGCAAACAAAACTTTTTTTTGTTGTTTGTGGTGTGTCATCTACTCACAATATTTGTTACTGCTAAAATGTCGTTCCTTCTACTAATCATATTATTCTATCGATGAATATCAAAAATCAGTAGCTTTCTCGGGAGGCTTATTCTGATTGTAACAAGCGTCACATCTGTTTTTTGTTTTGTTTTTTGCAGGCGTCTATGTTCTTCAACGTTTCAATATGGTCAATTCTTTTAAGTTGCATATTGTTCGTCGGCTGCGAAGTTCCAACGGCCCGTCTGGAAAAGATGCTGTTCACTTTCCAAAGTGACAAAAAGGAAAACGTGAAGAGGGAGAACCTTCAAGCACACGTGGTGAAGTCCTCTCGGCCACGTATCGACGAGAGGCCCGTAGTCATTTCCCATCGAACCAACAATGTTGAAAGCTCTTACAAATCACCGAAAGTCTACCATGTTCATCTATAGAAGGTAACTTGAACAGCTGAAGTTGCAAATCGCCATCTGTCAGGTCGTTTGTCAAGACGTTTACTCAGGTCACGCATGAAACAAAATATGTGAAGTTCTGCGAGAATCCAAGCTTTAAATGTTAAAGGGAGCGTGTAATACACTGTCAGTTGATTCTTAAAAATGCATTGATGGGTGTAGAAGAAAACTATACCTTGCTTGCTCCTAGTTCAATTTCTAGGATAATCTTCCTGTACATGAGAAGATAATAAAACAGATTATAAAAGTCTGCTTCACTTGTTTTACCTGAACAGATCCTTTGAACTTAAGGATCCCCTGTTTGACCAGCCAAGATTATTTCGTGTTTCATTAATAAGGCCTTAATAAAAAAAAATTCCACTTTTTAGAAAAGAAATACGTCGATAAAAACCGTCGCTAATAGGAACGTGAAGGAAAGAGTAAAAAGGACCGCAACAGCGGTTGGTCAGTTTCCTTCATTACTTCTATCCTCCTTGCTATTATAGCTGTTTTGATGATAAACACTTGCCACCGTTCTTAACTCTACATTATCTTGAATCGGCTAATAAGAAGGGTATTCGTTTTACGTGTGCCAAGTTCTTGGTTTTTAATAGTAAGATCTAGCACCACGTCGAACAGGGTGCGGCACAGTGTCCTACATTCATCCATGTCGTGCACAGTGATTTCTCCTCGCCAGCAGAATTTATCGGAAGTGTTTACAAATTTGATAGGCATTCTGAAAACGCAAAACGTGACCTTCAAAAGGTATTTTAATGTAATTTTTATAAAACCAGAAACCTTAATTGACGCAACTCACATTTTTTAGTGGATAACATATTTCTTGAAAACAGACCCTTAACCTTAATAGTCAATTAGGTGCTTTGAAGCCCACAACCCTACAACCTGTCGGCCTATGAACCATGTAAGACTTCCAGTTCAGCCGCTCAGCCTCTCGCCCTATTAGTGATTGAAGCAATGATTAATTTGGGCTTCAACCCTTCCAGTCAGGAACGCGTCATAATAAAGTGTGTAGAAAACATTTTTCCAATAAAAATACACTTTTCTCACCAATACAAAACGAAAAGGCGGAATAGGTTAGATGCAAGGTTGGGCGGTATTATGATCGAAATGTGTAACGATACTATTTTGTAAATACAATTTGTGTTTTATTCGCCTACCGCGATCAAATATTTCGTGAGTATTTGTGAATATTTATCCAAATACGTATTTGGGCGCATTCCTGATACCTATCTTTGTGCAATCAGAGGCTGAAGTTTCTCGTTATTAATTTCGCGGAATCCTTGTACTTAAAGAAAATCAAGCCGACGTGTTGTTGTTGTTCCTGGTTTTGTTGTTCTAACTGTTTTCGCTCGAAATAGTCGGAGGGAATTGCGAAGGGGGTGCTGAGACTGTGTGATTGCGCAGGCCGAAGTGCGCTTGGAACATTCTTTTTTCCTCTCGCAAACACAATTTTTTTTAATAAGAGGAAAAGAGATTACGAATATACTTTTGGATATTTTAGATGACTGCCAGCTTTTGTACGTTCCGAAATATTTAAAATGCTTTGTCATTATTCAAGCTTGCAAACAAAAAGGGAATCCTCGGTGTTCCTTATTATAATAAACCACGCCATATAGCACTACGCCCCTTTAAAAATTGATTTTGAAACCTAGGTGGGTGGGTAGGTATGGTGTCAGGTATTTATCTGCTCCATTTAAGCACACGCGACACTGACAGGTATCTAGCCAGTACAAGTGCCCGTGAAACCCGTCTAGAGGGAGTGTGAGTCGCCACTTGGAAAGGGTGGTTTCGGTTTCTGTGAGTAAAAGTTAGCTAAGCGTGTAAGAAGTAGTGATTGCATTCTCAAGGAAACAAAATGTTATAGTATTTTGTTTTTAAATTAAGGTTGTTTTAGATTGGTACAAATGTATTTACCTTGACTTGGTGCAACTAAGTTTTAATCAAACCAAATTGCAAAGCACTTTGGTCATATATTTTATCTTTAAATATATTTTTGCTCTGAAAAAAAAAGGATGTTAATCTCTACGGAAATTTTTGGAATATAATTTGGAATAATAATTCTAAAAGAATATATATTTTGGAATATAATTGTGAATTCACTTTACACGACGGCGGTTTAGAGGAGAGATCGTGACAGTTAAATTACACACCCACATTTTCCAAAGTAACATTTTTTCAGGTTATTTTTGTTTTCGTCATTGTACCTAGATAACAAAAAATAATATTTTCTGAATAAAATGCAAGCGCGAAAACAGGATAGTATAAATTAAACATGATAATAAAAATGTGTATACACACGTTAAAAATATTATATGCTTAAGACTCGAATTGTTTTTATTAATATATGTTTTGATACTATTAAATAGATTAAGATATAGAAAACTGTGTGTGGGTGGTCACTGAAATAAAAAAAAGCGTTACTCTCTTACCTGCATTCATGTTGTTATAAAAGAATTGGTCGGCCATTTTCATATTACTCCTATACATAAAGGCTTGACTGAATGTCTAAATAATTTTCTTGCCTTTCACTTCTGAGCTGAATCGTTTTAAAATACCTAATAATCGAAAGTGACATTGCGGTAATATTCCTCTCATACGGTGTGCTCTGTTCAGAGCCAAGCGTTAAAGTTTCAGAATGCACAGGGAATGTTTTATTGTTTTTTTTTTCTTTTGTTCCTAAAGAAGAGGTATTTTATCTCTAAGAAATAACCACGACGTCTTAAAAAATGCGCGCAGCTACGTGGGGACCAAAAATTCAAATTATTTTATCTTTTTGCACACCATACGGTGTGCAAAAATATAAAATAAAGCGAGTGAAACAAACAAAATTTAAATCAAGGAAAATAGCAACGCGAACGTTGATATCACTTGAACGACTTTGTACTCTTACTAGACTCGACCGGTTTTTTACTCCCTCTCCCTTTCCCCGGAAGCAATTCGGCTGAAAAAATTGGCCTTGAAAGGGCAGCCAAACACCTAGACTGCAGCAGATTCGCTATCGCTTCGTGTTATTTATTGAGGAGGACATTGAACAGTCACCCCTCTAGCGGAACGCTTCAGCTGTGGGGACAACAAAACAAAAAAGGCGAAAAGGTCAAATTAGTCGTGAGTTGTTTATACAGCAGGAGGTTAGTCTGCCAGAAGATGGCGACATTAAACCCATTGTAGATAAGCAAATTAACCAGTGCCGTACGACTGCTAGTCTGGGGTCTTTAACGTAAACCACGCAGTAGTGATAGACGACCGCACGCCGGTACAATGGTTATCCAGATCGAAACGGGCAGGGGTGGGGATTGAACCCAGGATCCCTGGGTTCTGCAGACAACAAACCGCGACAATTCGAAGGCCGCTCCTCGTGCGACCAAAGCCCTGCCCTGGCCGAAGCGCTCGTGCCCAGATCGTGCTATGCGAGGTTCAATTTATTTGTTAAGGTCTGTTATTAAACACCGGACTGTGGGGACAGCAAGCTCGACAAAGAGCCCCCTATAGTTTGATATCCTGTCCTAGAGGCTTCTCGGACATTTACCAATAAGCAGTTTACCGTATAGGCATTATACCGCAGGGCTTTCTTAGAGTGTAGTGCGGTTTTTGCAGAAGAGTTATACGGTAGAGGAGATAATAAAGGGAAATAATTGTGACGAGAAGTCAAATCTTTTACTAAAATGTGTAAATTATTTTCTTCCACTTCTGATAAACAACATGCGGTTGAAATAAAAATGCAAATGCGATTATCATCCGCGCTTTCTCATCTATCGCCAGCCTTGCTTTGCTGCACCAGTGCTAACTTTAGCACACTCCAGAACTTTACAAGCGCTCGGAATGCCTCAAAATTGTACTAATCAGTGACTTTTCATAGCGCTCAGCAAGTTCCTAATTCAAACCATATCTTTATTTTCACTAAATAAAAAGCTAAGTAAAACATTTTTGTAATTATAATACTGATCGTGACATTTACCCCATTATATTACGTCCCCCCTCGCCGTATAACTCACCTGCAGTTACTGCATAGGTGTAGCTTTCACTTGTTTTAATCAATTTGTTCGAATTAAGATTAAACACTGTATATTTATTTGAAAACTGAGTTTTCTAATAACTTTCTACAGTGTGTGGTGTTGATTTTCATACAAATTTTCTTCCGTCTTACTATGCTCATAATAATCAGTTTCTGTGCAATTCTGAAAGCAAGCCGAAAAGTATTGAAATGCATTCTTCTGCAAAATGCTGTCTTTGAGTCAGGTGATGCTTTCCTAAATGTCCATTTGTAGTGGGAATAGTTGCTGTAGAACACATTAGGGTAAGAAGACAGTGAGCTAATTTTCTATATTATGCGCCAGCCTGTGACTAATTGCCTCGAATTGCATTCGAGTTTTCTGTACAGGTCGCGCGCACTGACGCTAGCAACATAGAGTCGGTACATAGCACGTCCGTTGTTTACACTAATTGAGAAAATGCTTCGAAAGAATACTTCCGATTGACGTGTGCGTTCATGTATGAAATAATATTAGTAATAATATTGATTAATATTATTATAATTCTTACGATTACCACGATGTCCTCTTACGGAAGCTGTGGAAGTTTGGTTTCACTGGTTACTTTCCATTCACTGCAAGCTAATCTCTTGGACAGAAGATCACAGATCGTCTCCGTAGATTATGTTAGTTGTACTTTACGCATACTTCAAGTCGGCGTTCCGCAGGGATAAGTTGTATCTCCTTTGCTTTTTAATATTTATGTAAATGATTTGGAATCGGTTATTTCGGGAAGTAGAATCTTCCAATAAGCGGATGATACCTAATGGCTTTACGACATGTAGACTTTTTTCAGGCTGTCAATATTTTGCAATGTAATGTTATTAAACTGATAGATTGGTACTCTTCAAATTGTATAAAAGTCAACCCTTCAAAAATCAAGCTTGAGTGTTTATATATCCCTTAAAGTCGGGCTTTTCAAACGTCCCATTCTTTCTACACAATTCCGCTTGCAAACCATGTTTTGTACGCCATTTGCCTGGGCAAACTCAATTAGATATATGTGCCTTATTTTTGAATACGATATGTCTTGGAATAAACATATTACTCATGTCTTTAGTGTTCTTACGAAAGTGTCTTGTATGTTGTATAACGTCAAAGTGTTCGTTCCTTTTGGTGTAAAAAAGATTATCGTTCATGCACTTGTATATGGCGTTCTGCGTTGCGGGGTGACGATACATGCCCTTTGCACAGTGTCTTGGCGGGCTAAAGTTAATAGTAGTTTGAAAGGAATCTTGGACAGTGTAGCTTATAATTTACCGTTCTCATCCAGTGAAGATATTTTTTTTTAAATTTGCAGATGCCTACTTTGTTACAGTTATTTACTGAAACGGTTGTGCTCCGTCATTTCTGGTATGACAAATTCAAAACACTTCGTGAACCTTCACGTCTTCTTCGTGTGTCCCCTCGCTTTTAGATAGTCAAATTCATGACTAGATACGGAAACAAATGCGCAGCTCCTATGTCTCGGAGGTTTTTTATGCTCTCCCAGATGAAGTGTATGCTGTTAAAGGTGAAGCAGAGTTAAAAAATCGGCTCCGTTCGTACATTGCCGGGATCAAAGATGTTTTGCTTTGGTCCTTGCCTTGTTGTGTCTATTCCTATGTTTTTTTTTTATTCTTTTCATAGGGGGGGGGGGGGGGGGGTCACCTTGTATGTTTTCTAATTGCTACGGGTGTTCGCTTTGGCGTTTTTACAAGGCTATTTTCCTTATTGTGTTGCAAATAGTTTTTTCACCGGCTTTGAGTTTTGAGAGTCTTATGTTTTCTTTTTGTTATTTTTTTTTCTCTATGTGCATTTGGACCTTTTCGCCTGTCCGACTCGCCGGGTTAAGTCGCACAAGCCTTCATCGGCTTAAACGAACCTTTTACTCTATGTACTGGCAATCGCTGTGACAATAAAAATTATTATTATTATTATTATTATTTCTATATACACACGACCTGTGTGTACTGTAGTTTGATGTCTCATTTTTTGTCTTAGCATATGACGGAAAATTATTTTATTAGCAAACGTTTCTGTAGTAGGTCATAGTAGGCCCATCCAAGACGTGGCCCAGCCGCGCCTCGCATGTGCTCCTGCTTCTAAGTCCGATTTTGGATGACCAGGGCCATCTACGATCCCCAAACAGTCACCAAGGGCTTCCTAACGTTACGAGCTGTAAGCTGATACCACCCAAGCGGACCTCGGAGTGACTGTTTGGACAAAATTGCCACCCACAGCTCGACCACGTCGGCGGCCACGGCAAGGCTCCACCCCGTTAGGCATAGCCACCGAATTTCCGCCGGGGCTCTCGGCTCGCATCCAAAGCACAAGCCCCCACGATGCTCAACTCCGGTGGATACGCCATGGAGTTCGACGCCCAGAGCGGCCAGACCCTTGCACCACCCGGCCCCTGGCAGCAACTTCTGAGCGAACGTCGCAATCTCAAGAACCCACCAGCAAACCACAAACTCAAGAACCCACCATAGCCACGTCAGTCAACAAACCGTCCACCTGGCGCGCCAGCACCCCGACTACCTGACTCTAACTACAAGGTCGTCTTTCGACCCCAAACTGGGCTACGAGTGGCTGCCTGGAATGAACGCCAACTCACACACAGCTTACAACAGGCAAGCGAAATACCCGAGCACCTTTTGTACGCTCGAGCCACCGTGCAAATTCAAGCCTCGCAAACTTTAATCGTTGCGGGCACGCCCGAAGAAAACTGCGCGCTCACGTTGCGCGAAATTTCCACGATCCAACTGGGGGCAGCGACCTATGAAGTTCTACCTTACCTCAAACCGCTCCCAGAAATAAGACGTGGGGTGATCCATGGTCTGGACCCGGGCACCGCCACTGACCAACTCTCTCACGTCCTGGCAAAGAACGGCGCACGTATACTACATGCCCGCATGCTTGGCAACTCCACATCGGCAGTGGTCACTTCTGAAGGAATTCACGTACTTTTCTACACTAAAGCGTACGGACTTTTCACTCGCTGCCGACTATACCGGCAAACAGTGCAGTGCTGGTCCCTCTGTGTGGAGCTCGGACACAGGCAGGACGTCTGCCCAAATCCCGACACGACAATGTGAGCTCAGTGCCACACAATGAATCCCACACCAGACCACGACTGCACCCCCAAGTGCCAATTCTGTGGACTGGCCCACCCGACGGCTAACAAGAACGGACGCAAAAAGCTGCGTCCACCACCTCCTCCACTGCGAGTACGAGAACGAGCCCTCACCTCACAGCGGTGTCAACAACAACCCTCCTTGAATTTCCAGCCTCCTGAGCAACGACAACTCCCACCGAACCAGCCGAACCAACAACAGGTGAGCTGGTCAACCATCGTTGCTTCCCCGCCCACGGCTCGTGACCAACTTCCCCTACTCCCCACCCGTCCCACTCAACCTCCTGACCCCCGCATCCAAACCCTCTGACAAGAAAACACGCTCCTCAAACAGTAGCTGGAAGCTACGAATAAACGTACAACTACACTCCAACAACGTATCCAGCAACTTCTCATGCAAGTGGAGCTGTCAGTCCAGCACTAAATTCAGCGCCCTCAAGACCCCACCCTTGATAGGGACCCCGATACCACGCCACTTACCTCTCGCGCCCCTACTCCCGTTCCGACAAATATTAGCCACTTTGAGCGCATCATCTACGAGATGGGAGAACGCCTCGACAACCACTTGATCACCCTCGATCAGCGCATCCACGCCAACGAAGAAGCAAAGCGTCATGCCCGAAAAAGGCCCAAACAGTGCACCTTATTCCGCACCTCCGGCGACATGTCCCCTCCCCTCCAATTCGACGATGACTAACCCCCATTGCCCAAGAACTCATTCGCACCCCCGCCACTGCTGACCGTATGGCAATGGAACTGTCGCTCGTTTCGCAACAAGCAACCACCGCTCACTCTCCTAGCCCTTCAACACTCGGCAGACCTCATCGCACTTCAAGAAACAAATACCGACAAGGTGTCACTCCAGGGTTACACAGCATATACCACTGATCCAACATCCCGAACAGCCGTCCTTGTTTAAGCCACCCAAACGGCCCAAACGCACACTCTACCTACCATGATAGATTATATATTCGTCGAGCTCCTACCCCGTAAAAAGACAGAAGCCAGCCTGTACGTCCTTAACATCTACAGTCCTCCAACACAGCCTCTCCCGGCGATCGACCGCCTTTTACGAATCGTCCGCCAACGTACCAGGGGCAACAAACTCGTGGTCCTCGGGGACTTCAGTGCCCAGCATACGGCCTGGGGTTACCCCAGAAGCAACAAAAAGGGTGCAACCTTACACTAAGCGACTCTACAAAATCAACTTTACCTATGTAACTCCCTCCTCATTACAACCAGAATCGGCAACAGCGTCTCGCAGGATACGACCCCCGATTCGACGTTTACGTATAACATCAAACAGGATACATTGTCGCCTGGACGAAACTCTGGGCAGCGACCATTACCTAATACAGCTCCAAATCCCGCAACAAAGGGCCTGCAGCAAAACGAAATTGCCACAGCACGCATCACCAATTGGAAACATTTCCTAGAAGCAATTACACCGGTCCCATTAAAAGCCTCGAGGATTGGACTACCCAGCTCCTTGAGAAGGCATGGAAAAACACAACGGAAACTTTCCCTTACGCAGGACAATCCCGCCATCTCCTCCACCTCTGGGACGCCCGCAACGGGCTCCTCAGACGGTGGAGGAAAACAAGGCATACCGCAAGCTGAAGACCCGCATTGCAAAATTAATGGCAGAAGTGGAAGCACACGCCCACCAACTAAGCCAGTTAAACTGAACCCAACTTTGCAACAAACTCCAGGGAACGCTGGGGACCCGCTGAACTTGGCACCTGCTACGCTCCCTGTTGAGGACCGGCGAGTCCAAGGCGGTCACGACCCACCAACTCCGCCGATTAATTCACATCCACCTGGGTACTTAAACCGAATAGTTAGAAGAACTCAAACAACCTTTGGCGGCCCCACCTCACGCCCAACCCAAGCGGGCACCCGACTACACGGGTGACCCCAACCCTGAAATGGACGAGCCGTTCTCACTTGCTGAAATCGAGGCGGCAGTGTACACTTTCACCCGTAACACCACCCCGGGTCGAGATAAAATACCCAACAAGCTACTTCAAAACCTCGATCACGTTGCCCTGGAAAACTTGCTAGACTACAACCAATGACCAATGACATCAATGACTGCTGGCTGGCGAGCTCCCTGCACCCGCAGTGAAAACACGTGTATGTCACTGTCATTTCAAAACCCGGCAAACCCCTGAACCCCAAGAATCTCAGGCCAATCTCCCTCACTTACTGCTTTGGTAAGCTGTTCGAACACATGGTCCACAACCGGCTCTCACCTCATATTGAGGACAAAAGCTACTTCCCCCACACTATGTATGGCATTCGCCCGCATTTTTCCACCCAAGACATACTGCTTCAGCTCAAGGAGGAAGTGCTGGACAGCTTGAATGACCACAGCAAGCGGTCGATCATGGCCCTAGACATTAAGGGGGCATTCGACAACATATCACACCAGGCCATCCTTCAAGGCATCGCATCCACTAACTGTGGCGAGCGCACATATAAATATTTCGCCTCATCCCCCATCAACCTCACGGAAACAGTGGGTATCGGACACCTCCGATCCGACACGTTAACAACCATACCAAAGGGCACGCCACAAGAGTCGGTGACGTCCTCCCTACGTTTAATATCACCATGAAGGACTTGAACGCCCTACTACCCTATCGAAAAGACCATCAGGGAAAATCCTGATGGTCCATCAGGCTGATGGTCTGATGTATTTTGGGACATTGATGGTCTGATGGTGTGATGGTTTGATGGCTTGATGGTGTTATGGTTTGATGGTTTGATGGTGTGATGGTGTGATGGTCTGTCGTATTTTGGAACACTGATGGTTTGTTGGTCGGCATGAATTTCCAATCACATATATTTACCGGCAGAAGACAAAGATTCCAATACAGTCAATTGTGAACTTTATTCTGGGCCTATTATTATTTCAAAAAGGAACATCCGAAGCGTTAGGGTACTTTCCAAAATCCCCGTAGAAATCTGAAAACAAAGTTTGTATTTAGGTTATGGCATGTTATTATTTCTATTTGGAAATATTTGAACATTGAATTATTAAACCGCAAAAACAAAATGGGCGAGAAAATGTGTTTAATCCGCTCACTACTTTCGAGACTCCACGACGCGCAGTAATTTCATCTGTGTCCGTTGCGTGGCTATCTACACTCTGTCCTCATCGTCCATGCTGGGCATGACAACGCCGTGCGACAGCATGCAATACACTAAGCCTCGTTGGCGCGAGGATGCAGTAAGCCTCGTATTACCGCATTCGCGGCTTTGTAAACGTTTTTTCACGCGAATATTTAGTTCACAGTACACGTGCACCTAGTAAATTAACTTCCTATCAAGCAAAGTGCGTTTTTCGGCACATTTGTTTCCACTTAGATTGTACACATCGCGACACTGTTAGCGCGAACACGACATCGGCGCATTTTCGCATTTTACTTCTAAATAGTATTAGCGAGCACGAAATTTTATCGCTTACATCATAGAACTAAATGAGCTCTTTCCGTAGCAATAATAACTTGGATGACATCCCTTACTTTCAAAGAGAAAAACTGGAAAAACCGGCGATCGCTTGTTCGCGCTAACAGTGTCGCGCTCTGTACACATGATCTACTTGACATACAAAGCGGATCAACAAATTGTTTCACCAACGGACAATAAAACAATTTAACTATGGTTGCAAAAACATACCTTAGTTTATAAGAATGTGTCTTCGTTACCGTTCGAGTATCCTAGGACAATTGTTGAGGCGGATTATTACGGATTGAACACACTGTTATCGAGCCACACCGCTGTCAGCTTTACACACCGAATGAAATTCAGGCACGCGCAACGACGTGAGATTACTAGTGCCATCTCTCGGCCACTTCTGTAACCTCCCGAATATAGTCAGGTTCTTTTTACCACCGCAAGATGTCATGAGAAGCACCATCAGCCTTTTTTCGTTCTGGTGGTCTATCGATATATCCTGATGGTCTCACCGGGCGACATGCATCAAAACGTTTCGATGGTCCGTCAGCCGCCGCAACAAACGTTTTCAAGGTCTATGAGTTACAAACAGAAGACTTTAATTGTCCATCAGCCACCATCAGGAAATGTTTGATGGTCTATCAGGCACCATCAAGTAAGCCTGTCGGACAATGGACAGTTAATTCTGATGGTATGAGCGGGATTACTAATACTGTGTTAATTGTCGTTACGAATTTCTGGCGGATCATCAAACGCTTTGATGGTCCATCAGGAAAGTCTGGTGGACCCATTGGAGCTCCTGATGGACCATTAAGACGCCTTTGATGGTCCATCAGATGCCATCAAGGAAGCGTGATGGACCATCAAAATCCCTTTGATGGTCTATTTGGACGGTCTGATGGACCATCAGTCGCCATCAAGGAGGTCTGGTAGGCCATCAAGGAAACCTGATGGGCCATCAGGGAAGTTTGATGGACCATCAAGGAAGTTTGATGGACCATCAGATTTTCTTGATGGTCTTTTCGATCGGGTAAAGCCATCGCGAACCTACACCACGCCATCTAAGCAGACGATCTGATACTCTGGGTCTCCACCGGATCCCCAGGGGACCACCAAGACGCACTTCAAGCAGCCATCCAGGTGACCCAACAATACCTGCAACCCAGGAGACTCAAGTGCGCCCCAGAAAAATCTGCCCTTCTAACGCTGTGCAAGAGAACATACAAGAAAAACTCAGACTCCCTACCACATCCAGAGCTCACCATTGTCAACCAACCCGTCCCCAACGTCCCACACCTTTGTATCCTGGGCCTCAACATACCAAAAGATGAATCAGGCGCCCAGATCATCCTCATCCTGCAGCGCGCTCTTACCCAACTCATGCACCTCATTCGCAGAGTCTCCCATCGCCACTTTGAACTACAAGAAACTGACGCTCTACGCATCACTCAAGCTATCCTCATCAGCCGAGTCACGTACGGAACACCGTACTTGGCCCTAAAATCCGCGGAGAAGGAGACACTCAACGTTGCCATACGCCAAGCCTACAAGGCCGTCCTGGGACTACCCTCAAAGACGGCCACACGAGAACTCCTGCAGCTCGGGGTACATAGTACATGAGAGGAAATACAAGGAGCCCATCGAGTCTCACAATTCACCCGACTCAAACTCACACCGGCACGCAGAGCTACGCTCAGCCGGCTTTGCTACACGCCTCCTGCAGAATGCGAGCAGAAGAAACGCATCCCTCTCGCCATCCGACATTCCACCGAAGTCGCACCTATCCCAAGAAACATGCACCCCATCTACAACAAGGCACGCCGAGAAGCCCGGATACGAGCCCTCAAAATCCAATACGAACACTCCCAGGACTCCTCTTTTACTCGTTATACAAGGATGATTCCCCGTACCCCCAACAACCAGCTCATGCCGTGAGCGTCACCGAGGCCCGTTGCAAAGAACTGACGGCAGCTACAATCCCCACTACGTCAATCGAGACAGCAGAAGAACTCGCCATCGCTTTGGCGGCCACCACTGGCGACGAGAATATCACTGTTCTGACCGACTCTCAAGCCACCTGCCGCAACTTCCTACTAGGCTGCATATCACCAGTGGCCCTCAAAGTTCTACAAAACGTGCGCCAGCTTCCGGAACTCCATATCGTCTGGACCCCCGCAGACAAGTCCTTCGAGGGAAACGAAGCGGCACATGCCGCTGCCCGCGCTCATACACATTGGAGCGCTTCTCAAGAGGGCGACGACACGCAAACCCCATGCACCTTCAAACCCACTCCTTTTCAAAAATACACGAACATCCTCGCTCATTACCGACGCGAAAGACGACAGTTCCCGCCACCGCACCCCCACCTATCCAGAGCCGAAGCGATCGCTTTTCGTCGGCTACAAATCAACTCGTACACCCACGGCACTCTACTGCACGCCATGTACCCATTCTGCTACCTGCAACTTCTGCTCTCATCCTGGCACCCTGTACCATATGGTCTGGGAGTTTCAGCAAACCCCATCCCTTTACCCCAACCCCCACGCAACCTACGAGCAGTCAGCGGGCCAGCTGACCAGCTCCGACCTCTTAGCCCAGCGTAGCCTGCTGGAGAGGGCCCGGGCAGCCAGCGCGGACCAGGCGCTTTCCGGACTAGAGGAGGCCCCCCACCGGGCGGGCGCCCAACCATCAGTGCCTGAAGCTTCATTTATTAAAAGTTTATTCCTCCTCCTCCTCCTTGCAATTATCTTCGGTTTTCCTTTTTCTGCCTAACAAATTGCCAAATCCATGTATATAATTTTACGTTGATACCGGGTTCAGCCCACAAGCCGCTTGTGTCTTTGCGGACCCGCTTTCTTATATATGTGGAATGTGACCTGCCTAATAAAATGTTTTATTATTATTATTATTATTATTATATTTTTATTATTATAACTGACTGATCACTGGCGGACTGATCAGTTTCACTGAGTGACTGATCAGTTAAACTAACACGAATCAGTTTCACTGATTCGTGTCGTTTTGATAGGTTGATTGCAGGCTATGACTGGGTCTCTTTCATCGAAAACACACCTTCTGAGGAGGCCTATTCAACGTTTGTCGATATTTATACGAGTATGAGATCTGCAAGTACGAATTTGGTTAGAGTAAAAAGGCGGAAACTGAACTAGCCATGGCTAACCGAAGATATTCTTTCGGCTATAAAAGAAAAGATTCTCTTATGGGCACGCTGCCGTCGTTATCCGGGAAATAAGAACTTATAAGCAGCTGATCAAAGTAAAAGAAACCAAGTCAATGCAATTGTTCGATCGCAAAAACGTAAACACATGCACGATACATTTGATCAGTCACGTTTTGACATGGCCAGGACGTGGGCTCTGGTGAATGAGGTCAAGGGTTGTGCTTCTAAGTTATCTCTCGATGACGGGATTACTCGAAATTTTGGATGCGATTCAAAATCAATCGCCGAAAGTTTCAACTGATTTTTTTTTGTTGCTTTGGTGTCTGGTAGCTCACGCGATGAAGATGCAGTGCCCTCGAACCTAGACCCTTCTTTTGAATGTTCTGCGCATTTTCTTGAAACGACTACGCAAGGTCTTCGTATTCTGGTATCTTCTTTTAAGCCTAATAAAGCCCCGGGGGCTGATAATTTTCGCTTGTGTGATTGGCGACTCAATTTTGATACTCAGGGCAATGCGCTTCTGCATATATTTAATGGAATTAAAAAATCGGAGTTATTCCAGGCTGTCTTAAAGCCGCTATTGTACGGCCGCTTTACAAGAAAGGTAAGCGCAATGATGTTGCAAGTTATTGACCAATATCTCTCCTTCCGTGTTTAGCACTGATACTCGAAAAGCATCTACTGAAAACAATGACCACATTACTAGATAAGTTTCATCTGTTGTCAAAGCGACAATACGGTTTTACTGCAGGGCGTGGCACCGATTCCTTACTTGAGGATTTTGCTGATACGTTGTACGCCCCACTTGATAACAACAAATTTGCGTCCGCATTGTTTTTAGACGCATCAAAAGCTTTTGAGTCTATCTGTCACAAACTTTTATCGGAGACACCATAAGACTAGGTTTGCGTGGACCCTTTTTTTGTTACTTAGCAGCTTTTTGGTAAACAGAACGTAACAGGTTTTGATTTATAGCACTAGAAGCACATATGTCACTTTAAAATCGGGCGTACCGCAAGGCTCCGTCTTTGCACCCTTACTTTTTAACCTGTATGTGAATGATCAAGCAAAGGCGGTGTCAGGATGTGAACTGTATCAGTACGCCGATGATACTTTCTTGTTATCGCGTCACATAAATTGTACCAGTGCAATGACTGCGTTACAAACAAACGCTACATGGTTCATGAACTGGTTCAATTCTAACTTTATAAAAATAAACACACATAAAACAAAACTTGTCTGTTTCTGTAGTCCACTTAAACGCAAGGTTCTTGATACTCCCTTTCTTCTACACTCATCGAGCTGTGTTGATTGTAGATGTATACACGTAAACCATGCTGGTACAACCAGGTATTTGGGAACACTATTTGATAGCGACCCCTCCTAGAATTCTGACCTTTGTCATATTGCTAAAAAACTACGTAGTGTTTCTTGTTTGCTCTATTCAACAAAAATGTTTTTGCTTTTCACAGTCCGAAAAATGAAAGCAAAAGCTCTGGCTTATGGTGTGCTGCGCTAAGGTATTACACTGCATGCTAACTGTTCATTGAGTTGGCCAAACAAAATTGACAGTATTCTAAAAGGAATTCTGAAAGCTATAGCATACGGTACCAACATCCCATCTGACATTATCTTCCCTTTTGTACAACTTCCTCGTTTTGCAACACTCTTCGAGACATGTTTTATAGAAAAGCATTACTGGAATAGTCCTTTTAAAATTTCACGTACAACTCAGCGTTCACTGAGGGACAGCGAACATTTTGCGATCCTCTGAATGTACACTAAATATGGAAAAAGAAAGTGCTCATTTTATGGTCCTGATATATTTATCAAATTGACAGTACCACTTCGTAATTTAAACTCAAAACTACAGTTAAAAAATGTTCAAACAAAGTGTTAGATATCGTTACTGCGTTACCTCATTTTATTGTGTTGGCTCTTTTCCGCTGCGTTGTCAGTATTAGAAATGTTCCAGTTTTTTTTTGTGCATTCGATATGTGTTGTAGTTTCTGTTGTTGTTGCGATGTAAGTTTATGTTCCGATTTCTTATGTTGTTTTCTTTTACGCCATTGCCGGGTCACGTCCCACAAGGCATTACAGGCTTTGACGGACCCGTTACCACTAATTTGTAGGTCAAGACTGCCAATAAAATTATTATTATTATTACTAATATTATTATACCTAATGCATATTCGTCATTCTTTGTGTCCCTTTGTTTTAAGGTGCATAATGAAAAAAGGCATCTGGCATGCTGCTGCAGATTATGTGAAGGTTAGAGACCATCAGTATTACGTTTCATCGCCTTGCGTAGGCGTGCAAATAATTAGCTGTCGGCCGCCCGAGATGATATGCAGGTGGTTTGGAATAACATTATATGTTTCGAAAAAAGAATTGCGTATTGCGCAAAATTGCAAAGAAAATGCAAAGTACTCGAGCTATTGAGCAGGTGAAGTCATCCTATCAGTGATAAACCAAATTGCCAGTGATGTCGAAGTCGCTAAATACCTGACGATATAAACCCTAAGCAGACGACAACACACACACACACGAGCGAACACACACGTAAAAAGATACGCACACGTACAAACGCACGCACGCGCACAAATACAGTCGAGCGCGCTCTCAGAGATCTTCGGTCCATTAAAATTAAAGCATTCAATCAAGCTCTCACCACAACGTCGTGGGATGGCACTGTTGCGCCATTTGATGAAGTTTAACCAAACATTGTCGTCGTTCGATGTGCTGTCGACAGCTGGCACTGCCCCGAGAGATATCGTAAATACATCATCTTTCAAGGGGTCTTCGGAAATTCTTTGAATCTTCCCTCGTACTTACGTTTTTATTATGTTGGTGCAATTTGCTCCTCGCGAGTATTAACCCCTCACTTGGGACACGTGCTCCGGCCAATTGACTGTTTTTTTTTGTTTTTTTTTTTAAGAACAGAACTACATTCTTACCATACCCCAACTCTGATTTCGTATACAGTGAAACGTGCCACGGCGGCACCTAAGAATGTTGACAGGCGGCCACGGTCCAAGACAGTTGGATGGCCGCCTAACACCTGCACCGCGAGCTCCGCCGATCACGCCACGCAACTGTGAAGAAAATAAAATAAAATAAAAAAAAGATACAAGAGGACGTCGGGACATTTCGAGAAGTATTATGAAAGCTTCGAAATTAAAAATATAAAAAATAAACTGCACAAAATGAGTATCTGACTATCGCAATCCCCCCAAAAAAAAGCTTAAAAAAAAACAAAAAAAAAAACTTTTTATTGAGTACGTTTGGGACACGTATTTCTTTCATAATTTTGCCGAGACAAATATTCATATACTTTCTACGCTGTTAGACGTAATTTAGGTGGAGGTCATGGCCCGCTTTAAGCCCGTCCACAAACCAGTAACCCCGCCCACTACCACTGGACTGTCTTGGCTAATAAACCGAACACGCTGACAAGCCTAGCGTCTCCCTTTCGCGACATGCGGTGCGTCTCGTCTGGCGTCTGATACAGACTGCTAGTCGTTTGAGAAGACGCGCGGCAGCCTCCCGGATTGTCTGGTATTTCACCATCAACTATCGTCGTCTGAAATTCCCGCGAATCGCGGACACGAAAGCTGTGCGTCGGTGTCCGCTTCGCCTCCGTCCGTCTGCTATTCCGCCCTCGTCTAAAAACTTCTGCAACGCTCAGTAGACGCGACCATGAAAGTGACGTTTTAGCATTCCATCACGCACAAGCCACGGTCCAATACACGCTTCTGTCAGCGTCTCTTGATGTGCGGTACTATGCCACCGAGGACTAAAAAAAATCAACAAAATGAACATGCACTTCTTCCAGCATTACTGTCCTTGTTATTTTGTTTTTATATGGCATCTGCGAGCAAGGCTGGTCAGCGTCATGACGCAACATTAAAACGCGACGTAAAATTATTCGCGGTGGTAGGCCAGGCGCACTGCGAAACTTGGGAACTACTTGCCTTCCGGGAACATAGACAACATAGACGGGAACATAGACAAATTGGATTCAAGCCGAACGCCACATTGCCTCCAGCCAAAAGGCTCGCAAATTCTTACCTCTGTAGGCATCATCTCGGCATTAATCTATGGTTGCAATCACAACAGTTGCGCAATTCACAAAATAGCTGGGCCGCTTTTTCGAGAACAAACATTTGTACTCACGAGCACGCTCAAGTGTACAAATAAAGCTATGTCAAGCAACATAGTTGATGTTGGACGCTAGGTTTAGCCAGTACCGCTATAAACCCAAGCATACGCACATTGCTTCCGAAGGCGCCTACTTGCGATAGTCGTCTGCAGCAAACTAGGTCGGTTGACGAAATCTTCCTATACGCACCTGGGTGAACGCAAAAAGGCTCGCACTTGTAAAAATAAACGAGGTCAAGGAGCTATGCTCGTTGAGAACTCCGCAAACGCCGGCAGCCATTCATGTACGTCATCGTTTAAAGTAGGAGCGGAAAGGCAATCTCGGGATGATTTTGAAAAAAAAATTATGACTCTACCAAGATTCTTTGTTTCTGAAATATAAACAAAAACAATATTGTCAATATAAATACTATTGCGGCACGGAGAAACAATTTAAGCCGCATACCAGACCCGACCTTGTCTTGTTCGCTGCATTATAACAGGCCCGACGGAAGACACATCAAGCCTCCTGGTCACGACAAGAAGGTACATTTCAAACAGTACCCCAGATCAAACAACGTACGTGGAATAAATACAAAGACGGCTACTTGCGAAAGTTGTTCTTACCGAGGTCGGTGAGACGTCGGTGATACTACATTTGCAGGTATGTGTTATAGTTCTTTTTTTTTTAATAATTATATAAAGATGCAAAGCAGAAACTATATTTGTAAAACCTATTGCAACCAGTTACTACTACCATATCGGATGGGGATGCATGTTTAAAAGGAAAGACACACAACAACACGCGATGAATGCAGATTTTGAAGCGTGTGGAAGCTCCGCATGATGTAGTTGTCCGATACAAAATATGTTAATGATCCTCATGTTTATCTCTCATTCTTTTAAAATTGTTGAGTTTGATCTTATTGTGGAGACATAATTACCATAATTGTTTGGCGTGTATGATTAAAACATTCTAGACTGTCGCTAAACATCCAAGTTGAGGATGAAGCTATTGTTCACGTCCATCGTATTGTTACGTTCTATGAGAACAAGTGCTGCTGAGCAATCGTGGTATTGGAATGATATAATACAAAATATCAACGTCTGAATTTCATGTCATCATTAAAAGCAGATTTTCCCTCGTGAGTGAAGATTAATCAGTGAAAATATCGAACACTAAAAGGCTATTTTACCTTTGGAAGAAAGGAGTGATTTAATATCTGACGGAATATAATTTAGATTATCAGCAAATGCTATGCTTTTAAAACGGCAATAGATAGTATTAATAAAACTGATTCCTCCACAGAAATGCTAGTCGATGACATAGATTTTGATTTTGTGTGGCAATGAACCCTCTCGGCCGCCGATATCGAGATAGCCGGCGACGAGGGGTAAAGCGTCTGCTTCGCCGCTCATAAATGTACCAGTGTTATTCACAAATAGTCAACCTTTTTCAAAAGCCTAAACGACTTGGGCTTGTGTTTTTCATTCTGAAAGTATTCCTTTCAATGTTTTACGAAAAACCTGACCTTTTTTAAGGAAGCACCGCGGTGAGCTTTTCGAAGGGCGTAGAAAATGTATTCATACAAACGACAAACTGTTAAATTAACATAGATGAAGATTCAATTATAAGTATTTTGAATATGCATCGCTGCTAGCCAGCACACGTTTATCATGGGCCCTGCTTTACAGAACCCTCATGCTCGTCATATTTTGTTAAGCTCTGCACGATTCGTAAATACTGTCATGATGCGCTTCCCCAGGTCGACATTTTTTTTATTTTGAGAGACTTTAAATGACAATATGTAACATAATTATAAAGTAAGTTTTTTTTTATTTGAAGGATAATACTTTGGAGGCTTTAGATTCGATGTTAATCCGACTCATTCGCTAAACGTTACCGCACTGAGAGGAAATATGGTGGCTATGATTTTTACAAGCAAATGAAAACTTGTTTCATTTATATAGTATATTCCGTGATTCATTAAGAAATCTATATTATACTTTAATGTAAAACTGCAACGCCAAACCATAAATTTAAAAAAGCAGATTTATTATAACGTTCAAACTGACTTCGAGGAAACTAACCAGAACTTGGCAACTTTTCTTCGTAAGTTTCGGAAGGCATCTCGAGCAGTTCCGTAGAAGACTACTTTCATTAAATGGAAAGTAAACACACCTTTCCACAAAGATGGTGCTCAAAACTTCCTGTCGTCCTGACACATAAGGACCCTCAATATCTAATAACTAAAACAATGTTTTAGATGGTGCCGAGAAGCTCACCAGATGTGAGCGTCGTTGGTAAACTTATCGCACTTTGGCTGCAGTTCACAAAAACAAAAAAACTATCGATTAGGCAAGTGTGATACTCTACACGTATTCTACCAGCAGTACTAAAAACAACCCACAAAATTGTTTCAAAGAAGAAGATTATAATCTTTAGCAACACTAAAACTTCAAGTAACAAGAGTATGCCAACTAAAATTCATGCAATGTCATTTAGTAGTGTAGATGAAAAAGCGTGTTGGTTTTTAATTTACGATAACGAAACATAGATTTCATCAATGAAACTTCATAAAGAATACAAATTGTACTCTCATTCGACTTAAGTCAATACCAAAAGACCATGTCGGTTGTTAAACCCTCCCTCTTCGCCATCAAGCCCCTTTTTCGTTATCATAAACATTTAGTCGATTTTACCCATTTTTCCAGTGATGGCAACCAGTATTATCAATTCCTAAATAAAGCAGATTATTCATCCATATATCTCCAATTTAATTTAGTTGGTGTGATTTAGGTAATATAAAATGTCAGGCAATCTCTGACTGGAATTAATGGTATTTTTTCTGTGTCTAAAGCAAACGTTCATTTAATCAGTTTGCTAAATAGTTAGAGCAGTCAAGTCTATGTGGTATTCTCTCTTCAGACTGGAAGGTAAAACAAAACCTGGCATATGTATTCAATGCCTATAGGAAACAGTATTCTCATAACTCGCCCGGCCTTAATGAACCAGCGTTCCCATGTAAACAACTCACTACGCAATCATCTTTCACGATTTGAGTTTCTCAGATTTAGACATTTCTTCTATGCCTTCTTAACATGGCTCTGGAATAAATATTTTCTTGTCAGACACGTTTCGGTCATTCACTCACAATCTTTGATGCACCCTACACTTATGATCTTAGTGAAATCTTATTACTGCATTGGAAGCGATTAAAAACACTATCGCTCTTCTTATTGCAACTAACTTAAGCTGCGCTGGTAGTTGGTTTTTATTGAATATTTTGATCGATTGTCACACTTACGCCTCAGCGAAAATGTGTTCATATTTTCATTTATTAAATTGTTTTATATCGTCCTATCCTGTGCGACCACTACGCCTCTCGTTTAATTTCCTCTAGTCTTTATTGTCAGTACCTTGCTTTTATTGCAAGTCCTACCACTTCAAATTTTCAGTCATCTTTTGTTTCATTCATAGTAACCCTAAGACGTAGGAACAATTAAAAAACGGACAACATAACGACGTCTCTAACGCAGCTTGATGTAATCCACCAGCTTGCCTGCGTTTTTTACCTTTCATCTTTTGTTTCCCGTATGTCTTATAATTCAAACGACCTTCTAGGGTCTACTGCTTTCAAAGTTCGATGATTTTAACCAAAAAAGGAAAGCATTATTAAACTGTATGGCACCATTCATCAATGTTTGGAGGGAGTGGTGGTGGCGTTTCCCTTACCTTGTGATGGACATATATTTCTGGGGGAGGGTTTAACAACCGAAATGGTCTTTTGTGATTGATTTGTTTTGAATTGAGAGTACAATTTATGTTTTTTATGAAGTTTCATTTTTCAAGATCCTTGCACTTTAAAGATGACATTTCAACAATATTCAATGTCCGAAATTTTAGACAGCTTATTAATGGAGGAGGGCAGTTTTATTGCTATGGACAGGGCGAATGACATCATTCAAGCTTTGCATTCTGAGTTTTGCTAGTACATAGAGGATCCTGCACCACAACGTGACACCGATTCTCTTATTGAATCGAATTTAACTGATAAGTCAGCACCAGCTACTGCAGCAATTCATCTTGTCAGCTCGGGAATTTTAAGTGCAAAAGTTGATAGGGAGGGAATCTTTCAAACTGATGATTTTAAAATATGGACCCATTATTGAATAAAACTTGCGAAAACATTATTTTTTAAAAAATTTGAACGAAGTCAGTTTTATTGAGCTTATTTGTGAAAATAAATGTTCTTTCACAAGTTAAGGCTGGGAGAGGCTTTACTAATCTGCCTCGTGTGTACCAAGCTCGTTATTTTTTTATATTTAATATACTTTCTACATGTTATCATGAACGGAATCATGTTATTTCTGGTATATATCTGAACGTTCCAAATAAGAGCCTCTCATTTAGTTACCAAATTCAATTTGTTTTGCTTTGTTAGTTTGGGTTAGGTTAGGTGATATCAACATTGTATATATATTAACGTGATATCAGCAGTTTGACTATCCAGTTATCCAGTGATCTCACAGGTTTATCTATAATAACAAGTTTTTAGGTGACACGATGAACGATACACCGGGACTAGAGAGGTAAAACAAACGCGCCACAATGTACCTCCAGCCAAATGGCTGGAGGTACGTCAAGTGAGCCATCCTACGTCGGCGGCAGTCATCGATGTGCTGCGATCCCTGTTTGCGACGTTTGGAATTCCGCACAAAGTAGTGACGGACAACGAGACAGCTTTCGTCTCTGCTGAGATTGCAACGTTCTACAAGAACAATGGGATACAGCACGTCACGTCTGCCCCGTACCACCCTGCCACTAATGGGCAGGCAGAACACTACGGGGGCGAACTGAAAAAGGCACTAGTACGGAAACCATATGGATCAGTGAACCTACGGCTGTCGAGGTTTTTATTCCGTCAGCACTGCGCGGTCCACCAGACGACGAACATGATCCCGGCTAAGGCAATGTTCGGGAGGGAATTACCGCCTCTTCTAGACCATGTTGTACCCACAAACGTTAAACCAGTGGCAACAGAGAATTTACCGAGAAACCGCCAGCTGCAGGTGGGAGGACAGGTCATGATCCGCCAGTTCCTGAAAAAACCTGATTGGATTACATGCACATTGGTAAGGAAATTCGGTCCAAGTTCATGGATGGTGCAGTGCGGAGAAGAGACAGTTCGCCGACACTTGAACCAGATTCGGAAGTGTAACCACAAGCGATAAAGTAACGGCTCTAAGTCATCTGATGAAGAACCTGTGCTGCGCAAATCGACAAGGACGAAACGTCCGCCCGCAAGGTGCAGGAACTCCTCATAGGGGGAAGAGGTGTCGTGTCCGCTCGTGTGTACCAGCACCAGGGACAGAACGAGAAAAAGGACGACGACTGTTGCACGTGCGATCTTTGGGGCGATCGGGCGCCATCCACCTCGAACGTTTTCATGTGATGTATTTCTTGATGTAACCGACGTAGACGGGCATGTACAGTCATTATTTCAACTAGTAAACAATTTTATAATCGTAGAGCCAGAAATATGCTAATAACAGTATGTGCTTGTTTCAATAAACCTTCACATGATAGTGCACTTCGCCTTGTCTTATTCCTTGTCTCTGTTTATTTGGCGTTTCGTATACCACCTGTGATTATTTGTACCGAAGTGACGTACAAAAACACTCTCTCCTCTTAGGCAGGCACCTGAAATGCTCTCTACTTAATACACCCTCCCTTGTTCCAAAACGGTATGGAATGTTCGTCCGCTGTGTCACCTGGTTTAATACGGAACGCCATGCGGACTCTATGGTGCGCGCTCGCATTTATCGTTCATTCAGTACATCTGCACAAAATAACTCATTAGCAGCTCCGAAGTCACACCTCAGCGGTCGCTGCGTATCACCCTACGGGTTGCGTAAGTGTTTCCAATTTTTTGGGGCAAATATGTCTAAAAACAATTTCTCTCTGTGTTATATTTCTCTTTTTTTATATAAAAGGTCGATTCAAAGCTAGGTTTACAGCCACATCGCATACAGTGGTCAGCAAGATGCCGCCCCATTGTTGCGCACACAAGGATTCCATTCTCGTGCTCTATGATTAAAGCAGCGCCATGTTTGCTCTATGTAAACGTTCCTGCAGTTAAGTAATATCTCGTTTACAACATTCGTGCCACATTCAGAATACTGCACTGCGTGTTTCTTTAAACAACGTGTTTTCGTTTGTTTGTATTTTTGCATTTTCAGCATCGGAGAGATTTGGTACAGTATACAAGGGACTGAGAAAAAAAAGAAAAACGGAAACAAGATATTTACCGGCTATCGTTAGCTAATGTGCGAAACTTTGTGCCAGTACCGAACTACGTGAACTCGCCTTTTATTGGGGTTTTTGTTGGTGCACATTTGTTGGTTAGTTACCTTAATTGTTTAAAGAATGCTCTTGAGTAAGGCGTTGCCAAACCTAGGGTACCCGAAACTTCCCACTCCAAATTGATAAGGAAAGGAATAGAAATAACGTGTATCCAGGCGGCTCTTGAAAAAAGTTACTAACACCAGATGACAACCAGTGTTCCACAGCAAGTAAAAATGTTTGCAAAACGAGGCTACCCCCCCTAACCTAATTTGTAGTTGCTGTGAGAGCAATCTTCAAAACATAAAAAGGACTAGCCCACGACTCCCACTCCGCCTACGTGATTTCGGGTGCCTCCCAAGGTTCAGTCCTAGGTCCACTTTTGTTTCTAATCATTGTTAATGACCTTCCAGCCCAAGTCTTATCCTCCGTTAGTCTGTTCGCCGACGACTGTGTAATATACTTAAAAATAGCTAATGATTCTAATGGTCAGTCACTACAGACTGAGCTTAGCAAAGTTTCTTCCTGGTGTGATAGACGCCAAGTTAAACTTACCATACCCAAGTGTCAAAACATCAGAGTATCACGACAAAATAGCTCTTGTCCCTCATACCATATCCAAAGTTTTGTATCACATTTATATCTTCATGTACACACGTTGGTGTACACATAACTAATAACCTCAAGTGGAATACTCATATTCAATGTGTAAATAATGACGCCAACAGCATGCTCAGCTTTCTCAAAAGAAAAGTTTCACTTGCACCGCTGCCCTTAAAACTGCTCCTTTATAAATACTTTGTTCGGAGTAAGCTAGAATACGCAGCAACCATCTGGGATCTGGCTAAAACTCTTGCAGTAACACTAGAAGCCGTTCGAAACCGTTCTGTTCGTTTCATAATGCATAACTATCATCGCACATCAAGGGTGACAACAATGAAAATTATTTTTATGGCTGCCTGACCTCTCATCTGTAGATAAGTGTCCCGGTTTCGCTTATTTCATAAGGTCTTCAACCATATCCCTTTATTACGTCAGCATCTCTTAACACAACCATCTTATCTCTCATCACGTGTCAATCACCGAATTAAAGAAGGCATCCGCATTTTTTTCTCTTCAAGTTTTAATCAGTCTTTTATACACACGATTTGTGTGGATCGGGATCGCCATCCCGCACCAACATAGTCGAAAGCGGCGAATATAAAAATGTAATTTGTAAGCTTGTTTTGTATTCAAATTATCAGCTTTGTGTTACGCTTATCTGCCGCTAATTAGTTTTGTGTACATATTTAGATGCTTTGTTTGTTCTGCATTCCCTTGCCTATTTCTCTACGTGCATGTTATTTTGTTGCTCTTTGTCCCTTCCTTTCTTATGCCTTCGGGCACTGCGGGAGGAAAGAAATAGATAAGTAAATAAAGAATTGTGTAACAAGACAAACAAAGATAAAAGACGAGTACACCTAATTCAGTAGTGGCCACTCTCTGAAATAAAGGGTACATTATTACACCCCTTGTCTTATATAAGACACCCCACAACTTTAGTTCGACGTACAGCGCACTGACGTGGAGCAAAAGGTACCAACCTTCACGAGCGACTTGATATACGAGTTGTAGAACTTATAAAAATACCTAATGAACAGTGGCCATAGTTTTTAATATTATCAAGCGAGCGTCGACCGCCAAGCTGGCCAGCGCCATGCCTCAGAGTGGTGCGGCGACACGGGAGAGATAAGGCGCGTGCCCACGAAGCTCTTTCCGAAGCGAGCGTCGTCTGGTAGGCTATTCCGTTGACCACACAACACCCCTGCTCCTTATCTGCTGGCAAAACTAACCGCCTTTAAACAAGAAAGAGGGAAAGAGAGAGAGAGAGCTTTTACTCAATGTACAACGATGGAGTGCGCGGCTGTAGTGCCCTATGTGACCGTCGGCCTTTAAACAAAGATATGAACAGCGCTCTCTTCTATGATACTCAACGAGGTGGAGGCGCTAAGAGCAGTAAGCTGATATCCCGGTCACCAGGCAAACGTGACCCGCCCCCCCCCCCCCCCCAACTGACTGGCGCCATGTTGTGCAATTTTGACCACTAGACACGTGACCATACCAAATCGTGAGGCATTTACGCAAAACTGAGGCGAGATTTGTATTGCGATCACAGTAAAACCATAATAAACTATTCTAAATACTGCTAGTCCCAGAAATCAGTGTATAGCTTCAATAAAAACCCATAATACAGCGCCACAGCTAACTGCATCAACCGGAGCCATTGCGATGCTGCCCGAGTCTTTTTCATAAAAGCACCATTTGTACTTACAAAAAAAAAAACACATAACTTAGCTCGTGGTTACTGTTATTAACGATCAATGAGCAATCATCTGGGCACGGTACTTTGTAAAATCTAGACGAAAAACTATAAGGTCACATGTCTAGTGGTCAAAAAGATCGAGGTACACCTAAGCATTCCTTATCAGTTGTGAATGAGAAAGCATGCAAGCCGCCCCCCCCCCCCCCTTCCCCGGTCCGTTCCCGTTTTCGTCTGCTGCGTACTTTTCGTCACCGGTCGGCGCGTGTGCTCCCCTGGTGAGCTTGGACGCTCCGCGCTGATGGACACGCAGCGCCATGGGGTGAGTGGTCGTGGAAACGGACGAGCGCAGCGGCCAATAGGAGCCCCATCGACGCGCGCCAGCCAATGGAACCGAAGAAATCTATCTACCGTTTTCGCGCTTCAGACTGATGACGTCAGCTCGCTCCATGAGACAGGTAATGCTTTCGCATTAAAATCAGCAACATTGGGGCGGACGGGTCGGGGTCACTTTCAGCTGCCAGTTTACCTGTGCGCTGGTTCGTAATTATGCCAATCTGCAGTATTATCGCTCTAAGCCCGTCTACCTCATTGGTCATACTGCTCAGGCGTAGCATAAACCGCGCGTCATTGCGCAACTGTTTATGCCACGTTAGATGAGTATCACGCCAGCGCTCGCTCTTCCGACTTTTGCTCTACCAACAGATAAGAGACACAAAGACAGAGAGAGAGAGAGAAGTGGGCGTTGGATAGACAATGATGTCAAACAGGGCACTGCGCTCCTTTGCTACGGGGCACAGGCTCTGAGCGCTCAACGGAATAGCCTAGCAGACGACGCTCCCTCCGGAAGGAGCTTTGTGCGCATGCGCCAAATCTCTCCCGTATCGGCGCACCCCTCCGCTGCAAGGCGCTGGCCGGCCCGGCAGTTGACGCTCTCTTGATATTATTAAAAACGTGAGCTACTCTAACGTGTTACTGACTACCAAAAAAATCGGGGTTTTCTTGGCCCTTCTGCAAAACCTCAGTGTTGTCTTTCTTTCTGTAATCTTCGATACGAACTATAGCTGGGTAATCGATTCTATCGCACCTTTATCAAGCACCTCGTAAAAAGTGGGGCCGTTTCTTAGACGTCAGTGAGATGTACATCGAACTGAAGTTTTGAGGTGCATAATATTATTATGGGACAAAACGGCGCATGTCTACACCCTTCTTTTATGAAAGTGCACGAAGGTTTGCATAATATTAAAAAGATAGCCGGTAGATATGAAGTTTACGGTGTTTTCTCGGTTCCATGTAAACTGTCCTAAATCTGCGAGATGCTAACAAGGCAGAAAAAAAATCACTTTGTTCTAATAAACACGCGGTGCAGTAGATTCAATGTTGCACGAATGTCGTATATAAGATACCGCTTAGCTGCGGGAAAGTTTACATATTTTAAACTATGTGCTGGTTTAATGATAGAGCACAGGAACATTATTGTGTGCTCAACATTGCGGGGCAAGATCTTCCTAACCACTGTGGGCGATGTGGCTATAAACCAGATTGGCGTAGAGAAATAGTTTAGAAAATGCGAAATAACAGACCGAGAAAGACACTACGCGTTTTTTATCAAAATGACAGGTGACATTTGCGTTAGCCCCCCATCTACTTATTTACTTCTAAAAGAAGTGAAATTTATGGACGGTTGTTTGCAGAAGTTGTGAATGGTTGTTGATGCGGCCAGAACACAGGAGTGTGTGTATACTTAATGTGATGATAATTTCAAATAAAAATCACTTGAGAGTTAGAGTTTCTCCTCTCATTGTTTCTTCTGTTTTCTCGTTTTGTTCGAGCGTTTTAAGCCTTTTAATAGTAAAATAACGAATGCCATATTATCGAGTGTGCGTTAGTCACTATGTGTCCATTTTACCACATTCGGCCTTCAAGGTCATTACCCCTTTTTTGTATGCCTGATATAACTTGTAGTAAAGGTGTACCACAAAAAAAAAAAAAACAAAATCGGCTTTTTTTGATAGTTCTTATATTGTCCTCAGAATAATATTTGTCCGCCTTCGTGTTTAATATAAACACCAGTCCGTTCTCCAAACCGCTTTCCTCAATGCGCGCGTGATGCTGACATGAAAGGTGCCGCCAAAACATATATTTTTGCTTTCGGCTCTTTACAAACACGTCTCCGCTTTGCTGAGATGTGCCAATATGTATTGAATTGAGCGATACGCCCAGGCTATTTACGTTATTGAAAAGGTGCTTAGTATATTCAACCCATTTATGTAATCCAGATGGCTCTTTAAAAAGTATTTGAGTAATTTGTCTTTAGGTAATGTACCAGGTTTCGACCGTACAACAACTGAAATATGTCGCAACAATGTTTCACAAATACTGCGCCTGTATTTTTTCATCGAGATAGAAGTTCTAGACATTATATTCCTGGATAATTAATTTTCTTCTATATTCAAGGTATCGAGATATTACCAGGGCCCGATGTAGCTCGTTACCAGTTGCGATGAACAGTCTCAAGACTGTAAGTTCAGGATAACACGTCTTTTCTAGGGAGAAACGAAGGATAATTTGAAGAGGATGTCAAGGCGTTTTTATCAAGCAGGCACAGCTTTGTCAGGTACGCTTTCCTGATAGTCCTGTTAACCCTGTGATGTATTAAACGTTTTCCAGTATGCTTCGCGTGGTCGACTGCACTTGAAGAATACAAACATTAAAGTCACTGCTTACACGACCTTTAAAAGTGTAACATTGCCCTCCCATTTACATCTGCGGGGTTAACGTTTAGTTCATCAGGCCTAATCGAAAGCCGAAGAAACGGACGTTCAATCTACGTGACGTCCTGAGATCATTACGGAAATAGGCGCTGGGATTGCGAAGGCTTGGTGACGTCTCAAAGAGCCAGCGTTTTAATTTTGACGAAAAAGAAATATTTGATAGGAAAATATCTACCTAAACGAATTGCCTAAGCCTCCGCTCTAATATTTATTTGTTCTCGTGCGCAAAAGCGGCAGAGGTGGAAAGGACCGCCTTTATTAACTGTCGATGGATGCATGTTTTACTCACACTCCTCTCGTAGTTTTTGACTCTACGTTATTTTATTTTTTGTATGTTACTCTGTGGGTCCCGTTAAGAGGTCTTAATTTATTAAAATGCTTCTAGTATTTTAACACTATTCTTCAGAAATTCGAAAACTTACCTTCCAGGGCGAGTTCTTATAAAATATGACAGGCTGCGATCTGCTGTAAACGATTTAATTTTCGCGGAATTGAATATTCGCGAATCATGCCAAAGCTTACAATTTGGAATTTTTTCGCGGGCTCTAAATCTTGCGAATTGGGGTTATATGCTAAGTGTTTGCTACCATTCGTAAACTTATGTGCGGGACCTATTTCTCGCAAATCGCCGGCAATTCGCGAAATTCCAAAAAGAGGTCCTCACAAAAATGCAATCCATTAGAGTATATTTATAATCTGTATGTTCATGGAAAGCGCAAAACAAGCTCTTTATGAAATATTAAACTATTTTAGGTGTTCTCATTATCTCCTTTGGTATCATCACTTAAAAATCGTAAAAATTGAAGGTTTCTCAAGTTTAAGATTAAGCTTCTAAAAAAACCCAATTTTTTGCATCCTTGCGGAAAGTATAATTATCTACGAAGAATCAACGTTAATAAATGTAATCAATTGTTTGTATGGCCTCTATTTAATCCTCAATATTGTGAATTGTGTGTCAGTAGTTCGCTAGAAAAAACAGGCAAACTTCTCGATTTTAGGAATTTTTGTAATTTTTTTTATTACATTCGCATATCACCGTGGCGATAAGTTTACACCCTGAAGGTGGACTTACTATGAGGTGACAGGAACAAGACCAAGACAATGTAATTGAAGAAACAACTGTTTTCCGTAACCAAAGAGGACTCAAAATTTCAGTTTTTGTTTTTCAAAAGATACCAGAGCCAATTCATAACTCGAAGTGTGTCAAATAAATACACGTGTTGCTTCGTCTAACAGAAGGAGCACATAAAACAACATTGGAGTCGGCGAGCTCCGGTGCTGTATTATCTTATTGCACTCTCATCTTTTGATACATAGAGTTATTACAATTCACGCTACAGGCTCAGCTGGCGCTAGTTTCTACGGGACTTCCGGTTGCAAATTGTAGCAGACAGCATGCAGTCTACATTTCCAGCCTCCCTGTGCATTCCTAAGGGAAAACGCGCGTGAATTTTGTCTCTTCGCCGGAATATAACATGAATAACTTTTTATTATTTCGGTTGTACCGTATAGTATGTAACTTTATTGGTATTGCGAAAGTGTAATTGCTTTAGTTACAGCATTTTTCTTTACCACTGAACGATGTTAATCTTCGCTCTATTTCAGGCTCAAACCTCTGTTGCATGGAAGGTATCTAAAAACGAGCGACGACTCTATGCGAACTAACGATCGAAAGGAATGTAGAGTGTGTTCAAGGCTAGCCAGCATTTCGGTGGTGCTTATATATTGCTAATATGCCCGTCCTGTCATTGGATTAAAATGACTCCGTCCTGCATCTTTACGATCGGTTAAAAAAAAAAACATTCGAACGCAAAAAAAAAAAAACACATGAGCTACGAAAGGTGTGTCTTTTTATTATTTCCTATGTCGGGTACTCTAGCTTCTCCCTATTCGCAAAGATTTGGAGCGTGCAGGTGATGATTTGAACCCAGAACAAGAATCTTCGCACATATTCATGAGCAGAAAGAATAAAGCTGTACTTATTTATTGCAAATCTGACTATATTACGTGGCTTTCAATTTATTTTGATCGTACGCATGCACAAGGAGTTACTTATCCAGTGTTACTGCGTAGTTCTTGCCGTCTCTCTTGGTTTTCCACATGTCCGTCGTTCGTTTGGCACGTATATCCCCCATGCTGGAAAGCGACGACGCCGTGTTCGCGCTAACAGTGTCTGACAGTGCACATAAATACACGTACGAAGCGCTTTTAGCACCGTTTTTCATGAAACGGTGCAAATTATTCTTGATATTTGCTGTTATAATCGAGCTCAGAGAGAAAATGCGCTCGCTTTCTCCCATAGAAATGCCTTACCGGAACTCAATTTCTGACTGCTTGCTGTCTGCTTCAAAATGCAACAGCACACTAGCGCCACCTGAGCCTCGAGCGTTTATTGTAATAACTCTATGTTTTGATAAGCATGGCCGCTGGTGTTCTGCCTGGGGCCCAAAGTTCTCGTGGCGGGCAATGTGGGGTGAATGTAAGACGTGCGGACTATTTGGGCGCAGATTATTCATTTATTAATATCGTGTTCGCGAAGGCCTGATCGGGGACCATCGTAGAATGTTATTAAATCTAGATATAACGACGGGATGTATACACTTTATCTGCGTAGGAAAGGCTACATGTCTGACAAAAGAACCAAACATACTCGAGTATTTTCTAGCTGAATACACACCAAAGGGCAACTCCGGTCTAAAACGACACCAAAATAAATGACTGGGGCGCTTTAGTGGCGCGACATATGATCACAGCCGAAATATTACGTCAAACGGAAACCGCGTACTCCGCAAAAATCGATTTCAAAGGTGAGACCTGCTGCTCCTTAGCGGGCGGCAAGCGGGTTAGCTTTTAGTCGAGGAACACTGGCGCAGCATCCTTGTTACGTCCACGTCGCGGTGGAGCTGTAGTTGATCGGTTGTACCGCGCACCGCAGCACCCTTGTGATGTCACGTCGCGGCCCTACGGCTGATGATCAGTGTTGCCATCCCTCGAGCAAATAGTTACGGTTTTGCCGTAGAAGCTCAAAACCAAATTTTAAGCCGTGATATTCATAAAGTTAACCACAATATCTGAAAAAAAAGATTATACCTCGTAGTTCAGGGACACTGGCTTAACTGAAAACATTCGTTATCCCAAATTCAAAAATATAGACCGAAGTGAAGTTGCCTCTTAAATTCCATGTCATAAGTCTCTTTTCAATATTAAGCAAAATAAAGAAAAAAACAAAAACAAAACCTAACGTGATAATTGAAACTCACTGTACGCATCGCAAAAAAAAAAAGATATTTATTGAACACAATTTTTCATGTACCCTGTTTAAAGGGCCATCTGTACGAGGCAGTTCTTGCCTCTGTGCATTTCTGGAGAAGCAGGCAGCTAGCGAGTTTCGCTCGAAAGTTTAAGGAGGCGTATCGGCTTCCTTTAAGGCCTTGACCAGAATCACCCGCGGCGATCGTATCCATGCGCGTCGTCTTGAAAAAAAGAAGAAAAGATGGCCCTGCACTTGCAGAACCGGAAAACTTCGCAACCTGTTTGAATGCCAGATCTCACACACGTTATTGCCAATTTAGATTTGAGTTCACGCCCAGTTATTGACAGAATTAATATTTGCGAATGTATCGTGTGTTTAATTTTCTGTTTCATAGGTGCCCGAGAGTGCGTTAAATGAACGCTGAAACAAAATGTGAATATCGCGATATAAGGTCGCGGAACGTTGAAGGGTACGCTACAAACTCCAACACATCACTCATACATCAATATCTCAAACGTATGACCATATTTTTGGAAAAGAAGGGCTCGATCAAGCGAGGACTGTCACGTCACGATCCTCCTAGAACAGATGAGGATGAGGAGAAGCGACCTTGCTTCTCTCCTTCTCACTTCGGCTTCAATGTTAGCATTACGACTTTCGCAAATGGCTTTAAAATTCATAAAAACATTCAAATATGCATTGTTCGAAGTTCTAAAAGCTCGGAACGACGTTTTTTTTTAAAGATTTGTGCAATCCCGTAATTGATCTTTAGTACACTGATTTATCAGTTATAAAAGCCTAGCGATGAGCACCCCTATTAAACATAGAGCAAAACTGAAATGTTTAGAACTTTTTTTTCATTATTTCAGTGGGTCTATTATATAGCTGTTATAGCCCATAATCTAGGATAAGAACAGAGGGCTCTAAAATTGTATTATTATCTAGATATAATGACGTGATCATGATGTATACAATTCATCTGTGTAAAAGTCGGAAAGGCTATATGTGTGACAAAAGAAGCAAACAGAATTTAAGATTTTTTGGTTGAATACTGCACGTGGAACATTTCAATGATACAATCAGAGACGCACTAAAGCCCAACTCTTATCGAAAACGAAACCAAAATAAAGGACTGGTGCCGCTTTAGTGACCCGAAATATGATTACAGCCGAAATATTTTTGAGGCGGCGAGCGAGGCCCGAGAGAGAACGACCTGAAAGCTTGCGTACCAGATCTCAACTGCCTTTATTCTTCGTCTTCGTCGATCTTTTTTTTTTTTTTTTTTTTGTCTCCCCTAACGGGGGTGAAAATCAATCGCCTCCAATGAAGTAGTGCACATGGTCGTCCTCGCGTGCGGCGAGCTGTGTGGCTTTGCGCCAACACAATATTACGTCAAAGTGAAACCGCGTACTCCACTAAGATTGATTTTAAAGATGCGACCTGCTGCTCTTTAGCGGGTGGCAAGCGGGTTACCTTTTAGCCAGGGAACACTGACGCAGCATCTTTGTTACATCCACGTCGCGGTGGAGCTGTGGTTGAGTGGTTGTACCCAAAGAGTTATTAAAACAAACGGTAGAGGCTCAGCTGGGGCTAGTGTCTATGGGACTTCGGTTGCAAATTGAAGCAGACATCAAATAGTCTACTCTTTCAGTCTTCCTGCGTATTCCTATAGGAAAACGTACGTAAAATTTTCTCTTCACCAGGAATAATAGAAATCAGCGTAGCGTCTTTACTCGTAACGGGTACTATATGTAGCTTTATTCACATTGTAAAAGTGTAATTTTATAGTTAATGTGTTTTTTTATTACTGAGCGGTGTTTAAGTTAGCACATATTGTGGCCCAGGTCTAGGTTGTGCAGCGCGATACGTCAATACACGCTATCAATTCTGGCAAAAAAAAAAAAAAAAACATGAAAGGCGTTTAAAATACTCTGTAACACCGAATTGGAGCGCAGCTTTTTGAGGAGGAGGAGGAAAGTCTACAGAGGGAAGGGTGTGCGCCTCCTCCTTCCCACTATATTTAGCGGCATTATTGGCAATGTCAGATGCGTGGACGTCACGTCTGACGTCATACGTAATGTGATTTCCCACGTCACGTCTTCCCAATAATGACGTTACACGTGGCGTCCCGAGGGTAACCCTCATGGGGGTTACCCTCGCTGAGGTTATCCTAGTGAGGATAACCCTCGTGAGGGTTATCATTATGAAGGTTATCCTCGTAAGGGTAACCCCCCCCCCCCCCTGAGGGTTAATCCATAAGGGTTACCCTGAAAAGGGTAACCCCCGTGAGGGGGAAACTAACGGGGGTTACGCTACCCTCACGAGGGTAACCCTCGCGGGGGTTACCCTCACAAGGTTAACCCCGTGAGGGCTACTTTTGTGAGAATAACCCTCGTGAGGGTTACCCTAACACCACGTGGGTAATGTAACAACCATGAGAGTAGCATAGCCCCCGTGAGGGTTACCCGGTGGTAACCCTCAGGGGGGTTACCATCATGAGTATAACCCTCTTAACGTCACACATCCCATAATGCAGCGTGCGGTTACACCGACACCGCTCAACACTCAAACCAGCGCATAAGAGCTCCGCTCTAAAAGAACAATTAAAAAGTGCGTAGGGTTTATTCAAGCTGTAATAGCATTCAGATGTCGGAAACGCAGTTTGTTACTAATGCACAGTTTGTCCGTGTTCTTCGTTCCATTGACTCCATGCTTCGTTCTTGTTTTGATTGCTTGTCTTGGCATATATTAGCATTCTTTTGGTGCTTTGTCAAGCTGATTCACTTTGTGTGCTTCAACATTGACAATATGCGTACATAAGTGCTCTATAAAAGCAGTCTGCGACAGCAACACGTATTATACATGTGAATTGGGCTATTTCAGCTCAGTGTTCAACGGCATGAGTTCTAAAGAAAAACGCTCTGACACACATTTTTGTACACCCGATTGTAAAACATTCACAACACTAAGCAAAATTGGCACTAATAATCGAGCGCGAAGAGAAAACGCATTTGCGTTTTCTTATAGAAATGCATTACCGGAAGTCAAATTTAGACTGCTTGCTGTCTGCTTCAAAATGCAACAGCACACTAGCGCCACCTGAACCTCTAGCGTTTGTTGTAATAACTTTATCGCTGTACCGCGTACCACAGCACCTTTGAGACGTCACGTGGCGGCCCAATGGCTGATGATCAGTGTTGCCATCCCTCTAGCAGATAGTTTCGGTTTTGCCGTAGACACCTGAAACCAAATTTTGAGCAGTGATATTCATAAAATTACGCACAATATCTAAAAAAAATTATAAATGTAAATGCCTTGTAATTCAAGGACACTGCTTTAGCTGAAAACAGTCGTTATTCCAAATTCAAATATATTGACCGGAGTTGTCCATTAAATTACCTGTCACAAATGTCTGCTCAATATTGGACAAAAAAAAAAACTTTGCGTGGTAAGTTAAGCTCAGTGTACGCTTTGCGAAGAAAAAAAGAGAATAGTATATTTCTGAAACAATATTTTTTTTTTAAATTATGTTTCAAGGACTATGTGTACGAGGCACTCCTTGCCTCTGTGCCTTTCTGAAGATGCCAGGCGGCTAACGCGTTCCTCTCGAACGTTTACGGACACGTATTGGCGTCCTCAAGGTCTTGACCAGAAGCGCCCGCAGAGATCCTATCGATGCTGGTCGTCTTGAAAAGAAGATTAAAAGGTGGGTCTCGATATCCTTTGGCCCTGCACTTGCAGAACCGGAAAACTTCGCAACCTGTTTGAATGCCAGATCTCACACACGATATTGCCAGTTTAGATTTGAATTCACGCCCAGTCATTGGCAGAGTTAAGATTCGCAAATATACCAATCGACCGCGAAATTCGGTTTCTTAGCCGATCCAGCTACGATTATGTGCAGCGTTGCCCATGGATGATGCTTTTTTTTTTTGTAAAAATTGCAAAGAGCCAATTTACCCGAGGAAAGAGTAAAGAAAGAAAAAAGCTTAGCTTCTATGGAAACGCAGAGAAGCCACCGGTCTTCAAACAATACGGCGCCGTTTCGCACGGGAGAAAGAGATGACGCAAGCGGTTGCGACGCCAACTGCCGCCAACGAACGAGCATACGGCGCCGAGAGCCGGCGTCTTTAGCAGACAATATATTCGACTCAACAGCGGCGCGAGCTTTTTTTTTTTTATATCAGTTGCCAATGTATAATTTTATCATCCTTACTAATAAAACACATTGAATGGACACATAATCAATTAAAAAATGGTTTGTCGGGTTATTTTGACTGTTTTTTTCGCGGTACTTATGTCGTCTGCTAATGACGCCGGCTCTCGGTGCAGTATGCTCGTTCATTGGCGGCAGTTGGCGTCGCCACCGCTTGCGCCATCTCTTGTCTCCCGTGAGAAACGGCGCCGTATTGTTTGAGGACCGGTGGCATCCCTGCGTTTCCATAGAAGCTAAGCCTTTTTTTTTTTTTTTTACTTTTTTCCACAGGTAAGTTCGCTCTTTCCAAATTTTACAAAAAAAAAATGCACCATCTGTGGGCAACGCTGCACAAAATCGTAGCGCGATAGGTTAAGAAACCGAATTTCGCGGTCGATTTAAAGAGTCTGGCCGCTACTTGGGAGACCCGGTATTGTAGGTTTAATTCTCTCTTTTCCATATGGGTCCGAAAGTGCGTTAGAAGTAGTTTAACCAAAATTTCAATTTCGCAATATAGGGACGCGAAACGTTGAAGGGACGATAGAAAGTCTAAAACATACAAGACTAGACAGTTGGGCTAGTTGGCCACAATAAAAGAAAAAGAAGCGACACCACAATGCAAGACAAAGAAGACCCCATACCCGCGTGTTTTCAAAAGAAGAAATTTGATACCGCCTTGTCCTGTTTGTATTTCTCTCCTCTGTATCCTTGTGTTTTGCGCTGTTAATTCAAAACATCACCGATACATCGATATCTCAAAAGGATGGCCGTATTTTTGGAAAAGGGCGCGATCAAGCGAGGACTCTGACGTCACGATCCTCCTATAACAGTGGAAGATGAGGAGAAGCGGCCTTGCTTCTTTCCTCCTCTCTTCGGCTCGCCTTCACGAGGCAACACGTCCTATACTCTGTCGCACTAAAACTGTGCAGTGGACGCAGAAAGGGAAAGCACTAGGCGGGCTTCGGAGGAAAAGCGAAACCTCCTCTCCGCCACAACGTTCCTAATTCTCGCCCTTTCTCCCCTCACCCCCTTTTCCCACTTCTCTGTCCCGGCCTTTCTAGAGCTTGCCCTTTCTCCCCGCACCCAGCATTGCCTTTGCGTCCAATGTGCGGTTTTAGGGAGACAGAGTATAGACTAGGAATTCCTCAGCGCTTGCGATTCGGGATGCAAAGATGGCCGAGAGATAAGGCCATGGCCCCGGTGGCCGGTGGCGTGCCGATTCACCGACTGCGCATGCGTAGCTTTTCAAATCGGGAGGAGACATCGTAGCTGTTTGCACTGTGTCTTTGTTGTTCTCCACGCGTCGTCTGCCCTGCCTTGTTTTAAAACTTTCGCGGGCTCGTATTTGTTCGGCGGATCGACATGCCGAACATATGTTGCGCTACGCGACATTGCGGCAACTAAAAAAATACCGAAAATTTCAGGTGTCAACGTTCCTCCAAGAGGGTGACCTGAGGCAATCGTGCACAAGAGCCCTCCGCTGTAAAACTGCTTGAGTCTCAACGCACCAGGTTAAGAACTCTTTGTTTTGATTTGCCGGGTCTCTCGTACAGGTTCAGCCGCTTCCGATGTCTTCTGAGCTTCCGTCAAATGAATGACATCGGTTGGCATCCAGTTGGGCGTCATTCAGAAACGGCTCAATGTGCTCAAAGTCCGTTCGTAATAAATAGTTACGTTGGACAGCTTACGTCGAGGAGTCAAGATGCGACCGGTACTTTGACAGCCTGATCATAGAGAGCCAGTCCTTCCCGTAAAATGCCCCTTGCCGACAGATATGACGTCGAGGGCTGTGCCAGGTGGCCAGGTTAAAGGCTACTTTATTAAGCAAATTATTCTATTACTATGTCTAAGAAACCGCAGATTTTCCTCCGTTTTTTTCTTCTCCTTTTTATGCTGTAAAGCATTAAAAAAAAAGCAGGCGTGTAAAAAATCAGATTAATCCGGGTGAAAAACGTGAACGTGAAAAATGTTGACATCACGTGTTCGTGCACGAATATATTCATTGGTACATCTGTGTTTCGTGTGACACGTGGGAAGCAAATAAAAAGTGCTCACAAATTTATAGTTTAACGTGAGCGCGTTGGTTTTGATGACTTGTTACAGAAAGAATTAACACAAAGGAGGGACAAGGACGGACATCTTTCGGATGTCCGTCCTTGTCCGTCCTTGTCCGTCCTTTTTGTTTACTCACAAATTGCGGACACTTATAAGGCCAATTTGTTTTCCAGGTGTGCGAGCTTCACATCATGGAGAGATATCCTTGGAGAGACGTCCGTTGCGTAGCATTCTTGTAGGAAATTGATTTCTGAGGTTTTGGTGGTGCCAAGAAAAGCAAATGCCATTGGATATCCCTATGTTTTGTATCGAGAGAGATGTTTAGAGTCTTCGTCGAACTGACTGCTGCCAGACACAAGAAGTTCATGTGATGTGACATTTATCTGATCAAACAAAGGAAATACATTTGCCACACCACTGTATTTGCAACCCAGCTTTCATGACTACATCACTGGCTAATCAGAAACCTGATTACTTTTGTAGCATGGGAAG
>JABSTQ010010784.1:0-166147 GCA_013358835.2 Ixodes persulcatus
GCATCTGTGTTAGACTAAGACTGGGTTCTTTCGGATAGCTGCAGCAATTCTCGGCAGCAATTGGCTGCCAATCAGGAACACGAGTTTGTTCTCGGCCACTAAGAGCAAGTATTTTCAAGGTTAGCTTTTGCCCGCCTATATGAATTTTGTGTTCCATTCCCCTTGGATTCCATTTCCTATGTGTAGTGGTCTTCCATTAGTATTTCGTTGTCTCTCTTCTGCAAAAACACCCAAGTTTGACTAAGCCCGGGTTCTTTTTTATACATGCAGGTCTTGGAGGCAAGCCAATCAAGGCCAGAAGTTTGCTCTTTGCCGCTCATGGCAAGTGTTTTCAAGGTGAGTGATTGATGCCTATCCGAGTTGTGTGTTTCATTCCTCACAGACACTCTATTTCCTGTCTTTATAGTGGTCTTGGGTCAGGCTTTGTGTCTCTGTCCGGTCAAATCATCTGTATTAGACTAACACTGGGTTCTTTCGGATATCTGCAGTTATTCTCGGCAGCAGATGGCTGCCAATCAGGAACACGAGTTTGTTCTCGGCCACTAAGAGCAAGTATTTTCAAGGTTAGCTATTGCCCGCCTATATGAATTTTGTGTTCCATTCCCCTTGGATTCCATTTCCTATGTGTAGTGGTCTTCCATTAGTATTTCGTTGTCTCTCTTCTGCAAAAACACCCAAGTTTGACTAAGCCCGGGTTCTTTTTTATACATGCAGGTCTTGGAGGCAAGCCAATCAAGGCCAGAAGTTTGCTCTTTGCCACTCATGGCAAGTGTTTTCAAGGTGAGTGATTGATGCCTATCTGAGTTGTGTGTTTCATTCCTCACAGACACTCTATTTCCTGTCTTTATAGTGGTCTTGGGTCAGGCTTTTGTGTCTCTGTCCGGTCAAAGCATCTGTATTAGACTAAGACTGGGTTCTTTCGGATATCTGCAGTTATTCTCGGCAGCAGATGGCTGCCAATCAGGAACACGAGTTTGTTCTCGGCCACTAAGAGCAAGTATTTTCAAGGTTAGCTATTGCCCGCCTATATGAATTTTGTGTTCCATTCTCCTTGGATTCCATTTCCTATGTGTAGTGGTCTTCCATTAGTATTTCGTTGTCTCTCTTCTGCAGAAACACAAAGTTTGACTAAGCCCGGGTTCTTTTTTATACATGCAGGTCTTGGAGGCAAGCCAATCAAGGCCAGAAGTTTGCTCTTTGCCGCTCATGGCAAGTGTTTTCAAGGTGAGTGATTGATGCCTATCTGAGTTGTGTGTTTCATTCCTCACAGACACTCTATTTCCCGTCTTTATAATGGTCTTGTCTCAGGCCTTTGTGTCTCTGTCCGGCCAAAGCATCTGTATTAGACTAAGACTGGGTTCTTTCGGATATCTGCAGGTATTCTCGGCATTGGATGGCTGCCAATCAGGAACACGAATTTGTTCTCGGCCACCAAGAGCAAGTATTTTCAAGGTAAGCTATTGCCCGCCTATGTGAGTTTTAGCATTCGTCAAGGAGTGCAAAATCAAAGCCCGGTGGTTGGCCATCGCAAATATGTTGACTCGAAAGCGCATAGGAGGGAAGCTTTACAAAAGTATCCACCTGCCTCAACAAGTGAAACCGAAACTAAAAACGTGGGTTCCATTTAAAAAAAAAAATTGTCAGCCCAAGTTAACTCGGGGGCAGCACGGAGCAAACAAGCCACGGTATGAGTATGCTCGGTTCAGGCTTTTGTAAGGGTGGTCGATGACTCGGTGTCTTCTAAAAAAAATTATTTTTTTCTAGAAGTGTGGTGGTCAAATATCTGGGGATGGGCATTGAGTCGTGATGTTAAGGTAAAAATTTCGTCCTCTCCCCGGATTCATGTGCCTTGTCCATCTAGCGAGGGGTACAAGGCCTTAAAAATTTTATGTTCGCAAAAGGGGCGCGTCAGTATTGACGTCTCATTTTACATCGGGCCTCTCAATTTAAAATGCACTATAAATATTATGCCTGAGTTTAGTTTGGGTATACTACCACTCAGCAAGTATATGGTTCTGACTCAAAAAAAGTAATCTGATGTTGAGCGCACCTCGGGTCTCCACCGACGATTCTTCAGAACGAGACCCAACCGGGACACTAGGGAGGAGCGGCTTAAGCAAGGGAGGCTACATATACAACAGCTTCTTGCTGACAAGTAATGAAAATAGATATATGGTGGGTGTTTCATTTGCTATGCCTTTTGGCATGTACATTCTTTTTGTTATGTTTCAAGATTTCTGCAGAGTTCAGTTTCAACTATTGTAAAATACCGAGCATGCACCCAGATCGCAGAAGTGCCTACGCTCTGTTTTCGGAACGATCCGCAAATAAGCAAAGGGCACACCAGACTCCCATCCACCTGTTTTCAGCCATGCTCAAGTAATAAAAGAACACATTAAGTGCCCAGGTGCCGTGGCATTCATGCCACAATAGTGACGGTCGCGAAGCTGACAGATCCGTGCCTGGCACAAGTAATGGCATGGCCTTTGGGAACCAGGGAATCGAGATTAGAGATGTAGCACAAAAATTGGAGGCAAGCGGCGAAGGTGAGCAGAGTTAACGGAAAACAAGGATAAAGGAGGTCCCGTGGCATGAGGCATCTATATCCCGTGCATGAAATTTTGAGTGTGCTGTAGGCAGCTACTCAAGAAAAATGTTACTTGTGTGTAACTAATCTCAAATCTCTCTTGCAGTTTCCACGGCCCACAAGCCAGCAGGCGCCAGTTCATTCTTGTTCAAAGGTGAGGATTCCAGATTTTCTAGTTTGCTCTGAAGCAGCAATACTAAAGCCAGACAAGCGGTATGGCATATTTAATTGACGGAGCTCAAAACAACTGGGGACGCTTTCACTGAAGCTTGTTTTGCTGCAGTACAAGCATGTATTGCACCAAAACAAGCTTCAGTGAAAGCTGAAGCTTTGCTGGTGGCAACAAAACGTGTGCCCAGTTTTGTCACAAGAGGCATATTATGTCACGCACATGTAATTTTGAATTTATCCGGCTTAGTGTGCTGTAGGTGGCTGGTCAAAGAAATTGGTACTTGGATGTAATCGCAAATCCTTCTGGCAGTTTCCACGGCCTAAGAGCCAGCAGGTGCCAGTTTGTTGTTCCTCAAAGGTGAGAATTCCAGATTCCCAAAGCAGGAATACTGAAGCCATACGGCCACTACAGCATTTTTAATTGACGGAGCTCAGAACGACTGGGGGCTCCTGCATTCAAGCTTATTTCTCTGTAATACACGCGGGCGACATTGACGTGTTCCCAGTTACGTCGCAAGAGGATATCTATGTCCCGCGCATGTAATTTTGAATCTTTTCGACTTAGTGTACTTTACGTGACTACTCAAAGTAACTGCTACTTGGACGCAAGTAATCGCAAATCTCTCTTCCAGTTTCCACGGCCTACAAGCAAGCAAGCACCAGTTCGTTTTTCCTCAAAGGTGAGCATTCCAGATACTCTAGTTGGGTGCGAAGCAGGAATAGTGAAGCCAGACGAGCTGATACGTATATTTAATTGACCGAGCTCAGAATGACCCGTAGCAGTGGCATTGAAGCTTATTTTTCTGCAATCAACACAGACATAATTTTAATCTATCCGGCTTAGTGAAGGATTGCTTCTTGTCGCTAACTAATCACAAATTTTTATCTTGCAGTTTCTATGTGGCTGCAGCTAGCAGGTGCTGTTTTCATTAAAAGGTGAGTATTTCACATTCTGTTTTCAAACATCAAGTTTTTGAATCAGGGTCTTAAAACAGTTAACTTTCTTTTGCAGTAAATGCCAGATCCTCCAGTTCAGGAATATGTTAAATATATTTGGTATGGATAAGCCCAGTGTTTTGCTTCTTTATTCATATTTTGACAACAGCAGCATTTTTTTATTTTATCACTTAGAAATACACACAAGGAGAGACTGCGTTGCAAAGAAATGTTGTGCTGAACGTGATATTCCAACTTGTATATAGTTTTATTGGTAGCCGATAGAATATATTTGATTCTAATATCCATAATACGCTAAGTACACTGGACTCATAAACCCTTATTGGATCCCCATACGACACGGGGATCCAATAAGGGTTTATAAGGTATGGGATTCCAATATTTTTAGCGTATTATGGATATTGGAATCCTATAACAAACCCTTATTGTAACACAAGACAATGAGTGTAATGTTTTCCAATACACTATCCATATCGTATTGTAATACAATAAAAGGGTATTGTTTACCAATATCCATAATACGCTGTTCATATTGGGGTTTTCCAATAGGGGTATAGGATTCCAATGCTTTCAGCGTATTATGGATATTGGAATCCCATAATAAACCCTTATTGTAATACAATACAATAAATGTAATGTGTTCCAATACACTATCCATATTGTATTGTAATACAACAAAAAGATATTGTTTACCAATATCCATAATACGCTGTTCATATTGGGGTTTTCCAATAGGGTAGTAACATCGACCTTGCCGTCCCTCGTTTATATATCCGGAGGGAAGTTCGGACGGCTGCGGAACGCCTTAGGAGAAGCGTGTTGCCATCATTATTGAACAGTAAAGCGCACAAAAAGAAAAAAAAGGTCAGAAGAAATGAACCTGCAACAAACAAAGGGAACATAAAAGGAACATGCAAATACACATTAGTTAGATGGTGTTGCGTGGTGGGTGTCGCACTCTCGCACAGCATGACTTTCAGTATTTTGAATTCCTCTTCCTTTTGTGAATAAATTCAGTTGCGATTCAGGGCTTGTGTGGTGTGCATCCTTTTCCTATTCTCTGTCTTCGTCTCTTTTTGTTTTTGCGCTGTACTGTTAGCCACATTATTATACCAACTCGCCCACCTTACCACACTTCCCCGGTGTTGCCATCCTATCGTAGCTCCACATGACGAGCAGTATTGCTTTAAATCTGCTGACGCATGCAGCTGCTCAATGGGAGAAAGCGGTTGCAACAGTTGTTGTGATGAATTATGAGCGAAGAATCGTGATATCGGGTCACTATCTTGAAGTTATTACAATTCTGAGGTAAAATCGAATGACATGACGTAAAACACGAAAAGGAATGATAACTTTCTTCTCATTTTGTTCACCTAATATTAAAACGAGCGATTGGCTATGTGAAATGGCAATGAAATGGCCATTTCACATAGCCAATCGCTATGTGAAATGAAATGAAATGGTGAAATGGTAAAATGGTAGTAAGCTCACTGGCGAGCTTACTACAGCCGGATTCCAAGATGTAAAGCAAAAGGATTTACATATTAATTTTCTTGAGGTGTTAAAAAAAAAAAAAAAACAATATTGTAACATGCGGCTCAAGAGTGCATACCCGCGAGACATTACTTAAGTAGAGGAAGTAGTGTTTAAAAAAAAACAACCTGGCTTTCGTTTTTTTATTTTTGTTCGCTTATGAACTCAAAACTTTAATTGTTTTACTTTTTCGTCACAGAATATATTTTCCGTGAAACGCACGTTCCAGTTATTAGTGATTATTTAGCAACTTATTAAACTCTAGTAACTACAATTTTTTTAAAGTGCGTTCGGTACTTTTGGTACTACGGATTTTAAAAAGTCATGGTCAGGTGGTGACGTCAGCTCCTGTAGGATATATAAGTGCCGTGCAAGCACACACGTTCAGGTAGTTGACACTTCATTGCTTCGCTGACGGTGATCAAATATGGGTAAATTTAATTGATTGGGGGAACAAAGTGGTCGTCTAAGCATGCACACACACAGAATTACCCACTCTCTAGAAGCCTAATTTTACGAAGATAAAGAGGTTTAATAGTAAAGCTCTTACGCAAGTTTTCTTTTCTTTTTTTTCGGTGCCCGTCGCTTTTACGTGTTGGGCAGACTTCTTATAGAACAGCAAGTTGTCGCTTTTGATACTCAGAATATGCGTAAGAATTAATTGTCGAAGTCGGGAATAGATTTTGATTTATTATTTTTGACTTATCCGCAATTACTATTACAATGTGGGCCACTTTAATAACCACGTTGAACTTCCGTACCACTTAGAAGAATAAAAATAGAACGTTATCATCTTACACTTAGTTCGCACTCATGCGTATGCTCGGCCGTTTATTGATTATTCAAAATGAGAGCGACTCTCGTGATAATATTTTAAACAACAATTGCTTGAATGCATATTCAAGGCAAATACCGACACACCAGAAAAGCCGGTAAAAAGTAAGGTATTTTGAGGAGTTTGACGGAGTGCGTACCAAAAAACGATCGTGTGATCCACTCGTATAATCGGCGTCAATTATTTATTGCCACGCTTTTGAGGGTATAGCGTAGCATACGCGGCGCTTTGATGCCGTCAAGGCTACTTGAGCGAGCACGTACAAATGAGGCACAAGAGGAAGCCACGTACCCTCGCAGCAGTGCGGTGCTGAAGCATTCTGGAAGCCACGCTAGACTTGACAGCGTAGCACTGTTCCTTTTTCTTCTACTTTGAAACCTTCCTTTTATCCTGCCTCAGTCTCGGGCTAAGAACAAAATGGTTAACAAAATTGTTGACGCCGAGTATAGAGGTATGTAAGATGACTTTGTAAAAATCACAGGTTCCTAAAATATTAAATGACGTATATCTAGGAACGAAGGATGCAAGTGCTAGACATAGAACAAATACTTCTCTTTACATCTCGCTTAGAAGTTCTTTTAGGCGTGATTAATAAATTTACACAAGTAAATGTATCTAAAATGATTCCAGTAGGTTTTTTTTTTATATAAATATGAGAAAACAATAAGCAGTTTTATTGAATTAACAATGCAGAGCTTTTGAGGGTTTCCCTTGTGCGCTGTAGATTAGCAAGCAATTCTTTCGTCTCTGAAAATGAAAATATGGGCAATAACCAAAACGTATTTTATGGGTGTACAAAATGTTTAAATGTGTCCACAGACACAGTTTTACAGTACGTGTCTTGGCTTGAGCTTGAGATAGCATCGGGGAGGATATCGAACAGTCACGCCTGCGGTACGGTTCCTGCTGTGTGAACAACAAACCGCATTTTCTAGTTTGTTTTTCATCACAGAAATCGAAGATGACAATTCGAAGGCCGCTCCTCGTGCGACTAAAACACAGGTCGGAGCGAAGCGCTCGTGCCCAGACCATGCTAGGCGCGATTAAATTTCTTTGTTAGCTGCGTGGGTAAAAACCGGGCTGTAGGGACAACAAGCTCGATAAAGCGCCCCCTGTAGTTCGATCTCCTGCCCAATAGAATTTTAGTTGATCGTGTTTTCATGCGACGTTATTTGTAGCGGGAACTCACGCTGCGACTTCAATGCATGCTCGGAAGCGCGCGCCGGTAGCGTTAGCGGGCCATTGAAAACAGTCTACTAAAACTCCCTAGTGTTGCAGATCTAAACGAAAATCTTTCATACGGTCTGCGAGAAAAGGGCACGCCCAGATAGTATCAGCTGAAACACTCTAATTCTACTCTCGCTACCCCTACACTCCTCACAAGCACTATTAGCGGCGAGATGTTTCTGGCGGCGCCTTCGTGTGGTTCCCTATGGTGACGTCATTATCATACAAACAACAAATTTCATGGTGTTTGTAATGAGCATGGTGGTAGCTTGAAATCATAGCGCTTTGAAATCAACACTGACAAAACCGTCAAAAGTGGAGTTCTTACGTTCTCCTTATTTTCGGCGACGAGAAGTCCTTTGCTGACGTCATACTCTGCATCCGGTCAATCGTGGAAGGCCGACCACATCAACGCTTTTGATCGCGTACATCTCCAACAGATCAATCTCACCAGCCAGTTTGACTACGCCACCGCTGCCGCAATGCACCGAGGGAACTTTAGTCTTTCTGCACGTGCCCGAACCTCGCTGGAGCGCTGCGCGTGTTGAGCACGAGACTGCACGAGCCCTCTCGTGCGCTGCTGCGTGCCTCCGGTGAACTAAAGTTATGGCGGCGTCACGCATGCGCCGATCGCTTGGTGAGATCGGTCTATTACATTTCAAAGTGTCAAAAAGTTCGGAAACTGAGAGCTAATGTTTGCATTCCATCTCAGGTTTAGACCAAAGCTCCTTTTATCAACTCACAGTTAAGCCACAGATGAGCAGGGGGCTGGTTTAGCTCATGTGGTACGCGGTAGTACTTCAATAGTCAAGTGTCTTTACTCTGCTGCCTGGCTGAGGTACGTACGTATTGATGACATTAGTGATTAATCTGTCGCTTGTTAATCCTGTGTGTACTTATTTTTTGGCATCTGCAATGTATAGGATGGCAGAGCAAGGGCCCAGTGCATCACGCTCACGTGGGGAACAACACTTATCTGAGGAGCGCTTTCGAGTTGGTGTTTTTGCTTGCGATCTTCGTACCTAATGAAACATAATGACGAATGTAAGATTGGATCTCAATACATAATTTGCTTATAGAATTAAATGTAGTTGAAGTATGTTTTTCATTGTGCAACGATTTCCTGGATCTTGTTGCTTTTATGAAGGATAAAATGATCAATGTTCCTTTCAGTTAATTTCTGATCAAATATAATTGAATTCATCTAAACCTGTGTTGTTGTGCGCTTGTCGACAAAAAAGCAAGGAGACAAAATGAACACGTGAGTGAGGGCGCTCTTTATACCTCGTATTTAAAAAAAAAACATTCATTGCTACCGCTTGTGAGTGCCAACGTACAACGAAACTGTGATTTTTTAGTCTATAAGAGTTTTGGCTTGCACTATTCTCTCTGAAGAGTGTATGTGTCCAATAACTTGCCTTTAGTGTAGCTTGCGGATACCAACCATGTGGAACTCAACATTATTTGTGAACCAGAAACTTTATTATTAGCAGATTTATAAATAAAATATTGTGTTTACAGATGGTAGCCGAGTCCGTGCCCGTAGGTTCTCAGGCCATGACCATAGCGAAGTCCGTAAGTCCCCAGACCGTAGCCGTATCCGAGGTCGTAGCCGTGAGTTGGGACCGCGTGGACAGCGGAGAACGCCGGGGCAGCGTAGGTGGTGACCTTGGCAAGCGCTGGAACGGTATGGACAGTGGCCACAGCCGGGGCCGTGTGGACGGAGGCGTAGCGTGCGACCGGGGTGGCCACCGGGTGCTGGCTGCGGTAGCTGCTCACGCTCGACACGTGGGACACGGCTGCTCCGTGGTGAACTCTGCTGTACACGGGGGCGGTGTGGTACGCTGCCACCGGGGCGCTGTAGCCGTACAACGGACTGGCGTAGCCGGCGAGGGCACAGCTGGCAAGAGCCACAAGGAGACAGGCATAGAACTGGAAATAATTAAAAAGTATTAACATTCGTCGTATGTCTTGATTTCTAGTAAATCCGATTCAATTTGATGGCTGTTGTCGATGTACCTTTTATTAAACTACTTTGTTTATCGAAACACAACATGGATAAGAGAGTTGAAGGGTAGGTGTTTGCTTGTTTAGCCACTCAATTTTTAAATTTGGCACATCAAACCATTCATTCGCATTCAATTAGGAACAATCTCAAATAATAGTATAGATCAGTTACGTATATTTAGTGTCATTGGCTTCAACCGAGTACTGTGATTATAATCAATGCCGATAACTCTGATATTTACAACGTGCTGAGTTAGGTTACCTAAGCTAAACGAAGACGAATGAGAGGGATATCTGACTGATTAAGGAAACTGTAAATTATTGCTGTATACGCCGGAGAAGTGTTAAGTAGAGGCTTACGGCAAACATGATGATGTATTCAGGTGCGTCTGTGCAACTGGCAGTGAAGAGCATCAAAACGTTTCCTTTTTATACCTGCAATAGACTGGGAATGAAGATGACTAACTAGGCGGGGCCAGGTACGCATACAAGTCACAAACAAGCGAACACCTCAAAGGTTCGAATTATACGTAGTCGAATCACGTACTAGAATCACTATGACGCTCGTTTTGCTGCTTCCATGTTGATTATACCGGAATCGAGTTCAGTAATCTCCGGAAGGCCGTTAAGAAAGGAATGTTTTCATTCCATCGTCACTCCAGGTGGCAGGCAGGTTTGTCCAGCCTGCAGACGCGCCCTGCGCTTTAACAGTAAGGTGTTTCAAGTGATGGAGCTGTGAACAATAGGGAAGAGCAACGTTCTATCTATCTGAAAATTAACGGTCGTGAGTTGAAACAACCCAAATTGATTGGAAACCGGGAAAAAGATAAAACTTCATCGTTATGTTTTAACCTACAGCGCTGGCTTGATGAAGCAAAAGGGTGAGTTTTAAGGCAGCAGAAATGAGTTATATTAAAGAGGGTGCTTTGTCTCTGCTGTAGTTTCCAAGAATATAAAAGATTCAGTTGACTAGAAAGGTTTTGCTGGGTGTGCTGGATTAATTTTGGCAAGGCCATATTAGTTTGGGTGAGGAAACAAATGAACTTTCGTTACTAAATCTATTTTAAAACAAAGAGCTGCCAGTCAAAGTTAGGTTAGGACCGCGGGATAAACTTTCTCGGATATTGTACATGATTGTAAACCTGAGACCGGGGCAGAAAGAGAACACATCAGAAGGTAGAAAAAGAGGAGGCAACGTCTCAAACTCAGCTGCAAAGTTTATTTCGTAGACGCCTTTTATACCACAATTCCAACGCCGTCTCTACAAAAAAAAAAAAAAAAAAAAAAAAACTTAAATTGGCAAGAGGACAATGACACTTGGGTACCCTTCTCTTATCTTCCTTGACCTCGCCTGCGAAACACTCACACAAAGGGTCACATTCTATCATAACCACCGCCACCCGGCGAACGTAGGTGAATCACTACCGAACACAAAGAAAGGGTTTGACCTTCAAAGATGCGTTTCCTCTAACAACTCAATCAGTCCGAAGGAACAATACTAGACACTGCTAACAGTCGGAAATTGGGGCCATCTCCAGAACTAAGAACGACATTGCCTTCCTACAACAAACCACAAATGGCTAAACACTGTGACTTTCTCGAACACGTCCAAAAATACACATATAAACACTGCTAAAAAAAAAAAAAAAAAAAAAAAAATTACAAGCGTAGAAATTGTTTACATTCGTTCCCAAACTGCAATGACGCCTGACTTATACAGTTGCCAGACGTTTTTATACAAATTGTTTCTTGTACTACACGTTTCATATCGTTACGTTCTTTGTGAACTACTTCCGTTTCCGACCAGTTGGCTTTACAATTATTACACTCTAGAAGGTGCCTTGCTAACTCGGAATTGGACGCGTTGTTTTTCACATTCCGTTTGTGTTCCGTCAGTCTATCATTTATACATCTCGACGTCTGACCTACGTATTTAAAACCACACTCCAAAGGAATCTCATAAACCACAGAATTCTCACACGAAACCGACTTTTCGCGGTGGGCCTTCTGGCAAACTTCCTGTTTCGATTCAAAAGGTGTAAGTTTGCATAACTTAAAATCGGATGTGAACACTGTTTCTACGCCAAACTTTTTCGCCGACGCTCTTATGTTATGGGAGATATCGTGAAAATAGGGTATAGCAACCCGTCGGTTCCTCACACTTTGTTCATCCCGCTTTTCTCTGATTTGAATAGAGAGCTGTCGTTTTAGAAAAGTTTCCTCATACCCCGCGTCCTCCAGTCTTCCCCATTGTTTTTTTAAAGCTTGACTCATGAAATGTGTACATGATCTTTTTAGCGCATTACCAATTAATGATTTCGCCACTCCCGCCTTAACAATTTTAGAGTGACAACTTTGTTTGGGAAGCACCGGTTTAGCCATCTTCTTACCATATTCCCAACATAAACCATTTTTCACCTGAATGCGCAAGTCCAAAAACTGCAACACGTTCTCCTCTGGTTTTTCTATTGTGAAATGTAACTCCGGGGCCGTTGACCTAATAAGCTTTTCAAGATACTCCGACTTTCCTTCTTCAAACGTGCATACAAAAATATCATCTACATATCTTCTGATGAAGCCCACGTTCGGTGACAACTCAACCATCCTGTCAAACAACACTCTATCCAAACTGTTGAGGTATATCTCAGCTAACAACGGAGCGACCGACGAGCCAATGCATACACCTTCTTTCTGAATGTATTTTCGATTATTGTATTCGAGGACTGTTGACTTTAAATAGAGATCCAACACGGTAAGGAAGCTTTCCACAGTTACGCCCGATTCTGATTGAAACTTTACCAGATTCAACTCTAGCACCTCCTTCACTGCGTTCATCAACCTCTTCTTTTCCAGAGAATAATATAAATCTTTTATATCCATGGTGAATACCGAACCCTTCCTCCCATGGTTGTGTTCCAAGATCTGAATAAGTTCTTCTGTGTTTCTCAGCGATAAGGATTTGTCCAAACTGACCTGACTTAACCCATGCTGCAGAAACTTAGACACTTAGACAACTTAGAACAGTTTGGATAGAATGTTGTTTGACAGGATGGTTGAGTTGTCACCGAACGTGGGCTTCATCAGAAGATATGTAGATGATATTTTTGTATGCACGTTTGAAGAAGGAAAGTCGGAGTATCTTGAAAAGCTTATTAGGTCAACGGCCCCGGAGTTACATTTCACAATAGAAAAACCAGAGGAGAACGTGTTGCAGTTTTTGGACTTGCGCATTCAGGTGAAAAATGGTTTATGTTGGGAATATGGTAAGAAGATGGCTAAACCGGTGCTTCCCAAACAAAGTTGTCACTCTAAAATTGTTAAGGCGGGAGTGGCGAAATCATTAATTGGTAATGCGCTAAAAAGATCATGTACACATTTCATGAGTCAAGCTTTAAAAAAACAATGGGGAAGACTGGAGGACGCGGGGTATGAGGAAACTTTTCTAAAACGACAGCTCTCTATTCAAATCAGAGAAAAGCGGGATGAACAAAGTGTGAGGAACCGACGGGTTGCTATACCCTATTTTCACGATATCTCCCATAACATAAGAGCGTCGGCGAAAAAGTTTGGCGTAGAAACAGTGTTCACATCCGATTTTAAGTTATGCAAACTTACACCTTTTGAATCGAAACAGGAAGTTTGCCAGAAGGCCCACCGCGAAAAGTCGGTTTCGTGTGAGAATTCTGTGGTTTATGAGATTCCTTTGGAGTGTGGTTTTAAATACGTAGGTCAGACGTCGAGATGTATAAATGATAGACTGACGGAACACAAACGGAATGTGAAAAACAACGCGTCCAATTCCGAGTTAGCAAGGCACCTTCTAGAGTGTAATAATTGTAAAGCCAACTGGTCGGAAACGGAAGTAGTTCACAAAGAACGTAACGATATGAAACGTGTAGTACAAGAAACAATTTGTATAAAAACGTCTGGCAACTGTATAAGTCAGGCGTCATTGCAGTTTGGGAACGAATGTAAACAATTTCTACGCTTGTAATTTTTTTTTTTTTTTTTTTTTTTTTAGCAGTGTTTATATGTGTATTTTTGGACGTGTTCGAGAAAGTCACAGTGTTTAGCCATTTGTGGTTTGTTGTAGGAAGGCAATGTCGTTCTTAGTTCTGGAGATGGCCCCAATTTCCGACTGTTAGCAGTGTCTAGTATTGTTCCTTCGGACTGATTGAGTTGTTAGAGGAAACGCATCTTTGAAGGTCAAACCCTTTCTTTGTGTTCGGTAGTGATTCACCTACGTTCGCCGGGTGGCGGTGGTTATGATAGAATGTGACCCTTTGTGTGAGTGTTTCGCAGGCGAGGTCAAGGAAGATAAGAGAAGGGTACCCAAGTGTCATTGTCCTCTTGCCAATTTAAGTTTTTTTTTTTTTTTTTTTTTTTTTGTAGAGACGGCGTTGGAATTGTGGTATAAAAGGCGTCTACGAAATAAACTTTGCAGCTGAGTTTGAGACGTTGCCTCCTCTTTTTCTACCTTCTGATGTGTTCTCTTTCTGCCCCAGTCTCAGGTTTACAATCATGTTCAACTTACACCAGCTCGCCTGCACTCTGACCATTTTTTCGTTAATCGTACCCGAAGCAGGCTTAATTCCTTTTTCTTATGAATCCACTCTTCCTACGTCGTCGTCTATACTCATTTTTCAAGCATACATGGTGCTGGACAAGTTGGCACTTCGCTTGGCGGAACTCGAAGCAGACGTCGCGTACTATGGACTTTCGTTGCGGAAAAACTTCATCGACCCTGCGCAGTTCAGACATCTATCAACAAGTGGTCTATCTTGGAGTTCAAAGAAGAAAGTCATCAAGATCTACAGAGAAGGAGCCACCAGGAGAATACAAGAACTCTACACGGCGTGCAACAGACTTTGGGACCTCCTCCTGGGAAAGGACTACAGGCATCGCAAGGAGTTCCATCACTGGGACAACATCAAGAAGGCACAGTTCCACAGAATTTGGTATGTCAAACGAACGCATGTCTTGAACTCTGTGAAGATAATGAAGACGAGGGAGAATTGTTTGCCTTTGATATGGCGTAGTGCTCAGTGCGTGTCGGGATCCCGTTTAAATGTAGTCAACCCGTGCAACATTTTGATTTCCGAAAGAACGGAACGTTTTTTAGCCAAGGGACCTAAATTTTGTCTAAATGTGAGGCCTTCCAGACTCGATGTGTTTTCCGCCGTTCAAAACGTTGCGCGCTTAGTAGGTCATGATGAAAAGACGGCTTTTGTGGATCAGACGGTGGGGAGATTAGATAAAGTCATGGGAGACTTGTACCCGAAAGAAAAAAGGAATTTTAAGGATGTAAACATGGTCAAGAATGAGATAGATTCACGGTCGTTAAAATTACTCCAAACAGATAAAACGGGGAGGTTTGGTATCCTCCCAATGAAAGAATTTCAAAACAAAGCTGAAAATGCCATGAGTGTATTGTTCAAAGACTGGAACGGAAAGATGGCAAAGATGAGAAGGGATATATGCACAGTGTTCAAGGAGGAAGATAAAGAGCAAGTTGCCAAAAGCATAATGAATCAATCCAAAATGTACCTATGTTTGAAATTTTTTCTAAAGGACCATAAAGTGGAGATGCCTCTTAGAGTGGTTGTAAACGAAAACGGAACGTGGCAAAAAGTAGTGTCTAAGTTTCTGCAGCATGGGTTAAGTCAGGTCAGTTTGGACAAATCCTTATCGCTGAGAAACACAGAAGAACTTATTCAGATCTTGGAACACAACCATGGGAGGAAGGGTTCGGTATTCACCATGGATATAAAAGATTTATATTATTCTCTGGAAAAGAAGAGGTTGATGAACGCAGTGAAGGAGGTGCTAGAGTTGAATCTGGTAAAGTTTCAATCAGAATCGGGCGTAACTGTGGAAAGCTTCCTTACCGTGTTGGATCTCTATTTAAAGTCAACAGTCCTCGAATACAATAATCGAAAATACATTCAGAAAGAAGGTGTATGCATTGGCTCGTCGGTCGCTCCGTTGTTAGCTGAGATATACCTCAACAGTTTGGATAGAGTGTTGTTTGACAGGATGGTTGAGTTGTCACCGAACGTGGGCTTCATCAGAAGATATGTAGATGATATTTTTGTATGCACGTTTGAAGAAGGAAAGTCGGAGTATCTTGAAAAGCTTATTAGGTCAACGGCCCCGGAGTTACATTTCACAATAGAAAAACCAGAGGAGAACGTGTTGCAGTTTTTGGACTTGCGCATTCAGGTGAAAAATGGTTTATGTTGGGAATATGGTAAGAAGATGGCTAAACCGGTGCTTCCCAAACAAAGTTGTCACTCTAAAATTGTTAAGGCGGGAGTGGCGAAATCATTAATTGGTAATGCGCTAAAAAGATCATGTACACATTTCATGAGTCAAGCTTTAAAAAAACAATGGGGAAGACTGGAGGACGCGGGGTATGAGGAAACTTTTCTAAAACGACAGCTCTCTATTCAAATCAGAGAAAAGCGGGATGAACAAAGTGTGAGGAACCGACGGGTTGCTATACCCTATTTTCACGATATCTCCCATAACATAAGAGCGTCGGCGAAAAAGTTTGGCGTAGAAACAGTGTTCACATCCGATTTTAAGTTATGCAAACTTACACCTTTTGAATCGAAACAGGAAGTTTGCCAGAAGGCCCACCGCGAAAAGTCGGTTTCGTGTGAGAATTCTGTGGTTTATGAGATTCCTTTGGAGTGTGGTTTTAAATACGTAGGTCAGACGTCGAGATGTATAAATGATAGACTGACGGAACACAAACGGAATGTGAAAAACAACGCGTCCAATTCCGAGTTAGCAAGGCACCTTCTAGAGTGTAATAATTGTAAAGCCAACTGGTCGGAAACGGAAGTAGTTCACAAAGAACGTAACGATATGAAACGTGTAGTACAAGAAACAATTTGTATAAAAACGTCTGGCAACTGTATAAGTCAGGCGTCATTGCAGTTTGGGAACGAATGTAAACAATTTCTACGCTTGTAATTTTTTTTTTTTTTTTTTTTTTTAGCAGTGTTTATATGTGTATTTTTGGACGTGTTCGAGAAAGTCACAGTGTTTAGCCATTTGTGGTTTGTTGTAGGAAGGCAATGTCGTTCTTAGTTCTGGAGATGGCCCCAATTTCCGACTGTTAGCAGTGTCTAGTATTGTTCCTTCGGACTGATTGAGTTGTTAGAGGAAACGCATCTTTGAAGGTCAAACCCTTTCTTTGTGTTCGGTAGTGATTCACCTACGTTCGCCGGGTGGCGGTGGTTATGATAGAATGTGACCCTTTGTGTGAGTGTTTCGCAGGCGAGGTCAAGGAAGATAAGAGAAGGGTACCCAAGTGTCATTGTCCTCTTGCCAATTTAAGTTTTTTTTTTTTTTTTTTTTTTTTTGTAGAGGCGGCGTTGGAATTGTGGTATAAAAGGCGTCTACGAAATAAACTTTGCAGCTGAGTTTGAGACGTTGCCTCCTCTTTTTCTACCTTCTGATGTGTTCTCTTTCTGCCCCAGTCTCAGGTTTACAATCATGTTCAACTTACACCTGCTCGCCTGCACTCTGACCATTTTTTCGGATATTGTGTTTTTTTTTATAATATTGGAGACGGAACGTGGAAAACATTGCCAGTACAGTACGACCGAGGGCTTACAGTATTAATCGTATACAAGTACGCCGGTAGAAAACCAGTCATTTTAGGATTCCGCATTAGCGTATCTAGAACAAATTATGTGTGAGCTCAGCTCGAGGTGTATGTCAGCATGCTGCGAAGATTGGAATAGTGTGAAGCTACGTTACGTTTTTATATATGAGTGGCTGACGATCAATTTTGTTTAATGAAAGCAAAAGTAAAACGGCAGTGCAAAATTTATTTAAAGTATCCAACTTCTTTAAATATGTAATTAGTTAGTTAACATCAGTACTTTGCATCAAAAAATAGCTGAAAAAGTAAAAAAAAACAAAAACAACCTTCTCACCGAAAAAAAAAAAGATCAAGCATTATTGAAGTTTCTATAAATTAAAGAAATAGAAGGTCACCATTTTCTGTAGTTGGTTTATTCAAGAGCCTATAGAAAGTTCCGCGTTATCGGTATATTCTAATAAACCCCGAAAAACAAAAACAAGCCGCTTTTTGTAAAAAAAAGCAAACAATCAAAACACACACACGCACACATAAAAAATTTGCTTTAATTAAGTGAAACCCAAGCTTCACAGAAAGAAAACTTTATCAAGAGCTTTATGTTGTGATGACCCAGACTACAATCCCTATTGAACTTTTCACGAGCCCATTTTCTCCTTCACGGATAACAGCCCATATTTGATATTTTTCATCAGTACCGCGGATTTTTTGTTTGTTTAAGTATTAGTTTATAATGTCCACTGCCTAAACGTTGAGGAATCCTATGCCCTCATTCTGTTGTTTTGTTTTTGTTGTTTTAGTGCAATTGTTGTTTTTAACATGAAAGCCCCATGAACATCGAGTATTTATATGGCACTACATATTGACACCAAAAAAACCCGAATCAGTATAAAAATTTAACCCCTAGATCACGAAAAAGACCTATTTAGAACCACGGGGCTTCAAAATTTGAAGCGATAATCTCGTCTTATTTTGGCAGCGTAGTAGAAGTGGTTCAGATGAACACGAACAAATCAAGACCCTTGAGGAGACATCAAGTCGTCATTATTTTTTGCTTTGTTCTCTTTTTGCCGTCTATCTTTTAACAAATCCGTACTATAAAGCAATTATTACCTCCTTGAGTGGTTCCGTTTTTGTTTTAACAAAAACAAAATTCCCAAGGTAATAGTTCCGAATACGGCTTAGCTTCAGAAAATCTAAATAAAACTGTATTTGACATGCATAACGCGTGTATGGTCACTATACCTTACTCATCGCACTTTGAAATAACCTTTACATATATTTATTGCTACACGGGTAGTTCAGTAAGACCGCTTCTTCCCGTTAAAAAGCATCGCCCGTCTGTAGCCAGAACTCAATCCTGTAGCAAAATAATTTGAAGGCCTGTGTGTGGCGTGGAAGGGCGATTGCGAAGCACCGCTCTCCTTTTTACGGCATTCCTCCGGTTAGTCAACTTTGCCGATACTATAAACACGAAAACGGTGAGGTCGATGTTAGAGCTATGTTTGAACGTGACTCAACCACGTCTACATTTTCCTCCCATATTTCAGTTTGTTTGTCGCTTGATTCGGAACCACGCCTCGCCTAGTCAGTCTTTCCCTTTTTATTGATTTTACCAGTATAAAAAGAGCGTCAAGTTTCTGTTGCTCATAGCAACTTACCAGACCCAACTGCGAGCAATCATGTTCACTGTAAGTCCCCCTTTGGCAACTTTTCTTTCTATAATAAACTTGCCGACCGTTTCTTTGTTGAGCTTACATTCCCCCACATTTCACTCCTTTCAGTTAACGAACGTGGCTTAGCTCGTTTTAGATAAAAATAAGGTTTAGATAGTTATACTTCAAGCAACCGTTTGAAGCAATAAATGGTAAGCTCCGAACCCATGATAAGGCAAAACATTTTTAATTGAGGGCGCAAATATTGTTTTAAATTTCTGATTTCGAAATGGTCTAATTTTCACCATGCAGCAAAAATACAGAAACAAATCGACAGTCTTTCAAATGACAAATTTATAAGCCTCTAGCGTTTTAAGATTGTGCTTAAAAGTCTCCATTGGGGTTTAGTTTAATTTAGTTTAAGTCTAGGCATTTATTTAATGCTAATATTTATTTTCTTCTAGTTCCGCGCTTGTCTCCTCGTGGCTCTGGCCAGCTGTGCCCTTGCCGGCTACGCCAGTCCCTTGTACGGCTACAGAGCCCCCGTGGCAGCCTACCACGCCGCCCCAGTGTACAGCAGAGTCGTGGCCCCAGCCGTCACCGCCGTCCACCACGGAGCAGCCGTGTCCCACGTGTCGAGCGTGAGCAGCTACCGCAGCCAGCACCCCGTAGCCACCCCGGTCGCCCGCTACGCCTCCGTCCACACGGCCCCGGCAGTGGCCACTGTCCACACCGTACCGGCGGTCGCCAAGGTCGCCGTCTACGCTGCCCCGGCGTTCTCCGCCGTCCACGCGGTCCCAACTCACGGCTACGGCCTCGGATACGGCTACGGTCTGGGCACTTACGGACTCCGTTATGGTCATGACCTGAGCACCTATGGATATGGCCTCGGACACGCTTGGTAATTTCAAGTCATGAGAAAGGCAAGTTATTGAAAGTTTGTCCACTCCCGAGCACGAATTGACTAAATCAAAACTGTTTTATGCTTTAAAAAAACGATGTCAGTTTTTTTTTAATGCCTTAGAATTAGAACTTTCGTTTTGACGAAAACCCAGCGGTGTCTTTCGTTTGTCAGTGCCAGGCAGAAAGAGAGAAGGAGATGGAGAGAGTGACGCGTGCGAGGCTCCAATTGGTTCTAAGAGCACGCGTCAACCTGTCCCTCTGTCCCCGGCGCAGAAAAACTCATATACACGAACTTGGCCCTCTTACGTCATGGCACAGTGGTGGCGCGTCGGGCGCACTTCCGGTCTGGGGCTGTGGACGGAAGTCACCATGCGGGACGTGCATTCCTGTGTTGTTTTTGGAAGAAACCGGAAAGAAATCTGCATTCTCGTCAACGCGCTGCGACGGGATTCCTGTACAAAACAAAATCGGGAAAGGTTTGAAGGGCAGTTTTCATATGTTTTCTGCCTTCTCGGATAGTCCGAGCACATGGATATGTACCGTAAAAAGTGAAAAGCAGACTCCATCGGACGACGATTGCTTGGGCGGAAAGCGCTTTGGGTTGAATTCACAAATACATGTGGTTGTGAGATTTATTTGTTTTGTTTCATTATGTACGCGGGAAAACCGCTAAGTTGTATGGACCACCTGCGGACTACGTTCAGTGCGTCAAGGTTCAAACGGCTGCCTGATCGTTCGAACTGTCATCTGCTCTTTTAAACGTTTCTGCTTGTCATCTGCTCTTTCAAACGACAGCGGCCCGTAGGCCAAACGTTGATCGGGTGATTGTGATAAGAAGTAAGTGCAGGCCTCAAAAGACTTAAGTTTGAAGGTGGATTGGGGTAAGTAGGCTCGGTGTAAATAGTAGATACAAGAGGATGTTGATCATTGTTTCCAGTGGCCAACACCAACTTGTTATGTTTGATTCACTTGGTCCGATACTGCTTGCAAATTTCAGTACTGACGTCGCCCTTCTCAGCTACGGCCCACGGTTTTGCAGCTCGATCAACGTCGCGACTGAAAATAGCGAGCAGAATCTCATCATACGAATCAGGCTTTAGCGCCCATTCTGAGGCGTCCACGCGGAATGAATCGGCGTATGTCACATTATTAACGCGACGCTTTGCGGTGTATCGAGCCTAATTAATTTCACTGGGGCCACTAAAGTAATCAGACATTACCAGGAAGCCGTGGAATCAACAATTCCAACGCGAAAACGATCACGGGGACTCACACCGACGCCGACAACAGCGCCTTCAGTGGTTTGTTTATGGGCGACGCCGAGCTTCTTGCCCACATTCATCGCGCATGCATGGCGCCGGTGGCATCCGCTAGGGGCGCTCTGGTTTATTTGTAAACGGGGCGTAAGCTACCGCCCGATCCAAAGGGCTCAGCCGTATTCATCCATCCATCCATCCAAACGTGAGTTCGTCTATACTACGTGTCACTAGTTTTGTGCAGTGCAGGCGAAGGCAACGCTAGGCGAAGAGAGAAAGGACGAGCACTAGGAAGGTGGGACGGGAGAGGAGGGCAATGGACGGAAATGGGAGAAAGGGAGAGCACTAGGAACGCTAGCGAGGAGAGGAGGTTTCTCTCCTCCTCCCCAGCCTTCCTAGTGCTCGCCCTGTCTCCCCTCGCCTGGCGTTGCCTTCGCCTGTACTGCACAAAACCATTGTGATACGGAGTATCAACACCGCCGGTTTTTCGTCAAAACGAACCCTTTTGTTTTCGTCAGTCACGCCTACCGCTGGCGCGGAGCAAGAGAGGAGGACGCACTCCGGCACGGTGGAATTCAGGCATGCCCAGTTGCCCCTCAGTTGTCGCCGGTTGTTCTTCGCTCTGGGTTTCTGTAGTAGCAATGCGCGGGCTGCGATGTGTGTGCGTAGTTAAAACGATGGATGCGGTTCCCTCCATGAGTGATAAGGATGCGGTTCCTTCCACGATTAGTATGGATGTGGTTCTTTCCAGGAGTGCTATGGATGACCGTATCTAAGGGCGTTGACGTACTCTGACAGGCAGAGTGCAGAAAAGGGGTGAAACAAATTACAGGAAGATTCACTGGTGGATTATTAGAAAATGCGTTAGCGCGACCCTTGGAAAACGCCACGCACGTCCATCTTAAAAATCCCGCTAAACTGACCTCGTAACGAGGGCAAAGAGACAGCAAAAATAAAGGCAGCAAAAGAGAAAGCCAAATAAAGAAAGTGAAGGGGTCAGCGCTAGCGATTCCCAAAGGGGGATGTGTATGGCATTTCCCAAGGGTCATCATAACGCTTTCCCTAAGAATCCACCCATGGATTTTTCTGTATTGTTTTTGTCGGTGCTCTACAACGATAGTTAACACTGCGTTTGGAATAGACAGAGATATATGGCGCAGCCCTCGCTCGCATTTAATGTTCCGTGTTGCTGTCTAGTTGAGCAAAGCGCAAATGAAAGGCTATCGATTCTCAAAGTAGCCCGATGCAGAAAATCGTTGCTCAGTGGAACACATGTAAAATCAAATTAATTTTTTTATCTTAAGCTAATATGTATCAATGAAATTTCATTTTATATTCCGTTTTATATTTCACGAGTTAAGAGGATTGCAAGAAAACACATCAACTCGATGAAGTACCTTTTTTACCACGTGAACTCACCTACATACCGAATCCATAAAACACCGAGCGTTCGAGTGGCTTCCGTAGCACATCAGTTGGTTTCGACATACAACATTACACGCAAATTTGCAAGCCTCAAAGCCTAGTCTTTAATCTCGTCAATACCTACCTCGATAAAGCTGTCGAGTAAATATACCCTATTCTGGAAGCTCACTCCCTTCACAGCGAAATAAATGTTTGCTTCTGGCAGCAATACACAACACTAATCGTTTCGCGCCTGGTAAAATATTAGTGTCATTAACCAATTTATACACTATGTCGAACAATAAAATGTTTTTTTTTTCTAATTTATTTTGTTGTATATTTACAGAGAAAGAACAGCTGCATGCTACTGGAGAAGGAGCATCTGCGACTAGCCAAAGCTTTGACGACTTTACTGAATAAAAGTAGAACGTTTGTGGACACATTTGGCGTTATTGTATTTTTTCGCATTTTACACTTAACCCTGGCCCATTTTGTTTTTTAATGTACGTATAGCGCAATTTCATTCTAGAGATTTTTGAGTGAAAATTCAATTGTAATGCTCAAGGCTGTGTAGGGCAATATATAAATTAATTAAGGGTCCTCTGGAGTAGAAAAAAAATGGAGGATGACTTGCGCATTACTTTGGACAGATGCATCACGTGGCTGATGAAAATAAATTCTAACAAAACGAAACTTGCAGCATTCACCACAAAACGACATTCGACTCCACGCAAACTTAATCGGAAATTATGCTATAGAAAATGTGTCCTTACCTAAATATCTTGTGGTTAATCTCTCATCTGATGTTACATGAAACATTAACATTCAACATATTACCAACAAAGCTCATAAACTCTTGGCTTCCTCAAACGAACTACCTTCCGGGCAAACACAGAAACAAAAGTTATTGCCTACATTGCCTTTGTAAGATCCCAACTGGAGAATGCATTCATCATTTGGCATCCTCACCAATCGTATCTGACAGATAATATATAATCTCTAAAGAACAAAGCATCTTCATTCATAGTTCGTGACTACTCCCGCTTTACCAGTGTAACCCCTATAAAAACGTACAAGAAGGCATCTTGCGCGTCAATTATTTATTCCCAACCTCTACCATCTATTTTTGACTGTTATGGATGGTTCCTTTTTTACGATTAGCTTTCCATATTTTGAAACGTCTAGATAATTTCTTTTTTTTTAAATTAACGCCATATGCGCACGAGCTAACATGATAAAACAAATTACAGGAGGACACTTGAAACTGATTACGTGTAGGAATGCGAAAGCATTCGTTTACGTAGGGTACTCCTACAAGTTACGTGCCCCGCTATCCTCAGCAGAGGTTGGCCGGGGAGCCTCCGCGGAGGCCGTCCGGCCGAGCTCTGGGTAGCGGCGTGTGTGCGCGGCTACGGCGGCGCGCGAGAGCTGCGGCAGGAGCGTGGGGTGGCGTTCCTATAGAACTATCCGGCGCACAGGCCGTGTCGCTACGGCGCGGAGAGAATTTCTCTGCTGTTTTTTTTTTGCGGTTACAAAAAAGGCCGGCTCTGCTCCATGGGACAGTTAATGCTCTCGCATCGAAAGTTTCCTCATCTCCTTGCCATTTTGGATTGGAACAGCCTTCCCAGGGAAACTGCCTCCATCATGTTGAATAACGTAAACAGCGCACCACAAGAGAAACACTCACAAACACAGACACACCACAAAATATACACTCACTCGGCGCTGACTCACAACTCATGATTTGTATTGTCTTCTTCTTCTATGCACAAAGAACCACCTCTTCTTTGTCAATGTTCTAAGAACAAGATGACGACTTTAAATGAAAATCACAAAAAAAGAGAATTAAAAATTATTAAAAAATAAATATTAAAAAATAAAAAGTAAAGAATAATAAAAAATCCTCACTGCTGGTGCCTAAGAGAAATTTTGGTCAAATACTCAAGCTCCATTTGTGAGAGAGTTAAAGATGGCCTGCTGACACACTTGTCAATGTGTCCTTCGGTGCTTGCTGCCTCGATATTCTCCCTGGTAAGCTGATTGGGGCTCCTTCCCTGCACAGTGCAGTTGCTCAAAAGCGCCGAACACCCACAGTCCCTACAGTGTAGTCCCAAATGTCCAGAGTTGGCATTGACGACGTTGTTGGCCTGCTCACGAAGGCGATTATTCAGACACCGACCAGTCTGACCTATGTACACTGCCCCACAGGAAAGTTGGAAGGAATAAATACAGCTTCTACACATGGAACAAAGTTAGTTCTGTGCTTCTTGTTGCAACTTACGGTGTTATTTGACTTCAATAAACATCGTACCTTTTGTCCATTGAATTTCTTCTCACTACTACAAAGATGGAATGACCTCCAGTCTTTCAGCAACAATCAGGAACTACTTACAAGAGGGTCATTTATTTTACTTAATAAAATTGTTCATATTGAGGTAACCTTTGGGATTATTATGATGGCTTACAAATATTTAAGATCCTGACGTGGATTTGTTTTTTTGTACAATATTTCGCAGTGTTTTTTTATTGGGGCATTTCCGGAATGACCTTTAAGTAAAATTTAAAGTGAATACATCGCTCACTGTTTGGCTTCGGCATCGGGTATCTAAATTTATAAGATGCAATTCCTCCGCGAATATTTATAGAATATTTTTAAAGATTATAAACAATGTGACGAAACACTGCGGTTTGCTCCCACCATTGGAATCTTCCTTCCTTTCCTAGAGATAAAACGTATTTACATGAGATCTGGAGGGCTAGTCTTATAATTTAGATATCAAGAGCTGCCAACGTCACTCCTGTAAGGTAACAAACCTCTAGCTCTATCTCAATATAATGCAAAATACATTAATATTAAGTTGAACGATTATTTAGAACTTAATAGACCCTATTTGCGTAATCTAAAAATAAAGCACGGTTTTCGCATCTGGCAGCTTGATGAGTCACTGAAAGTGCAGATTAAATTGACAAACATTGGTACTTTTAGAAAATATATTTCACCGTATAGTAAAGTTATCAATTTCGCTACACAAAGATCGAGTTTTGTATTGTAATTTTATTTTACCTTTCTTACAGTATTATTACTGCTCTGGTGGCAATAAAATATATAGAAAAGGCTCCTATTTCTTGTCTGTTTTGTCAAATCAAATTTAATATTGAACGTTCATCGCGAAGAAACAAACACACGCACACACTCAAAATAAGCTAAAGGCTACGGTGCCAAGTTAAAATTCACGGGGCTTATTACGAAACGACGAGTTGAACAACGTCGTTTTGAACCCTAACCACGGTACTTCCGCACTTATATTTCAAACAGCTAAAAACAAGGAAGGAGCGCCATGACCGCAAGTGGTGCAAAAATGCGCGGGAAAAATGCTGAATCAGAAGGAAGTAGTTAGGAAGATAATTCAATTGCATATTGTGCATTGCCTACTACAGGTATGTGGGTAGATTTCTGGGCAGTTGGCAGCATTGTAGAAATATTTAAGAAAAGCAACCAAAGGATACACTAGTCCAAATTTATCTAAATTGCGTGAATGCAGTGTTCTAAAACATCTATAAAAATACAAGAATGTCTTCAATGTATTTAAAAAAATTGCGTTTGCTAGGTAGTTTTTTTAGCTTGTGCTTGATGACTTGTGTTTTTTATTTTCAAGTCGTGTTTGATAAGTATTTACTTTTAATTCCAGTTGCTGGATAAATATTTTATATATTAAATTTCAGCTATGTCTCACGCAGGATTCTTTGGAGAAAAAAAAAACTCTGTTATTATGACTGATGACCATTCAATCTATTAAAAAGAAGAGGAAATACCGACTCTTAAATAAGGTTGTTTAACATCGTTGTTGTTCTGTAGAATCGATGTTCATGAGTTAAACTCTGCTTAAAATACATAATTTTATTCATTGTTTTTGGTGATGCGAAAAATTCAATAACCGAACATCTCCTGGCATGCATTCATCTTGAAGTGACAGTCGGAGCAACTATAGTTTGCTCTTGAGGACGCCCATTGCTTAGTAAATTGCGTATATTTTATCACTTTTGGACATCTACTATTGAGCCATTGTTTTCATATAGAATCGTGTAACAAACTAGCCGTAATGTGACAGCAACCTAATTAACTCTCAAAACAGCTTCTTGCAAAAACAACAAACAAACAAATTCTGTCACTCCGATTACGTTTTTAATGTTAAAAACAGTTCGCATTAACAACCTTATATTTAGTTCAACTAAAGAAAGGCAGTATGTTTTTTTAGCTCTGATGAAGAACTAAAGAATCTCAAAAATACTCTAGAATAATCTTTTGAAATTCACATATTCGCAACTTTTAGAGGGTCAGAAATTTCGTGAATCTTTATTTTTTATATAACATCCAGACTTCACAGATGGTAACCGAGCCCGTAGCCGTAGGCCTTCAGGCCGTGGCCGTAACGAAGACCGTAGGCTCCTAGACCGTAGCCGTAGCCGTAGGCGGGAATGGTGTGGTGGAGCTTAGCCACCGCCGGGACGGTGTGGACAGTGGCAACAGCTGGGGCCGTGTGGACGGTGGCGTAGCGGGCGACAGGGGTGGCCACGGGGTGGAGGGTGCTGTACCTGTCCACGTGGGACACCTTGGACACCGTGGCGCCGTGGTGGACGGAGGTGACGGCCGGGGCAACGGCTACAGCGCTGCTGTAGACCGGGGCGGTGTAGCCGTAGAAGGGGCTAACGAAGCCAGCAAAGGCACAGCTGGCCAGAGCCACGAGAAGACAGGCACGGAACTGAAGAAAAGTTGATTGTCAGTTGCTAAATTAAGGCTAAGGACAATATCATTAAAAAAAGTGTTGCGTGTATGTTTACAGAACGGGAAGTAAGGCAGCCCCAATGAGCGTCTGGTGTCTCTGCTGTAGATTAGAAATGTGGCCAGTGCAGTACGAGTAATAGCCTGGGCTCTTTAACGTACATTACACAGTAGTGGCACACGACTGCTCACCAATATGATGCTCATCCAGATCAAACTTGGCATAGGTGGGCATAGGTGGGATTTGAATCCAGGATTGCTGGGTTTCTGCAGCATGAGCTTTCTCTCCACGTGCTTCAAGCTGTGGTGCGCTAACACAATTGGCCACCGATCCCCCGGTTAATATAATACCGATCTCCAATTAAAATAACGTCCGCGTTATATGTGGTAGACCAGTCTTTTTGGGACATCTTAACGTGTATGCAATTGACTTTTCACGAAAGCGAAATTAGTATTGCGTAATCCCGGCAGCGCGGGATGTATGACACGCGAAAGATTTAGAACCGCACAGCAGCAAATCACGATTGACTTGAATGTCGCAAATAATGCGCGCACATCACAGGTCCCATTTTGGGAAGCCCAATCTGTGAAATTTGAATCTAAATATGAGCATATTTGCGTGCATTTACCGATTACGAGTTTTGGAAATTGCTACTAATAGCGAGAAAGCGCGGGGACAAGTTTACATTATCTGTTTAATTTATGGTTAGCAGCTAGGAATAACGCAAAGGAGACAATCATTGCAGTTTTTGTATGCTCTGTCTAAACTGGCCTCAAAAACACCCGTGAAATGTTTTGCGGGGATAAAATAAAAATATTATAAATATTGTTTATTTATACTTGAAATAATGAGTCAGCTTCTGTCTCCGCATTTGAAAATAAAAATTACCAGGGCAGTAGGAATATTAATCTGCGGCCTTCAACATGCAATGAGTAGTATTGATTACACAAATGCACGTGAAAACTGAGAGGCCTGAGATTGAAAGTTATGACGCTTGAAACTACAACGGGAGCTACGGTTTTAAAATTTTCTAAGCAGCAGTAGCATGCTTCAACGCTAAGTACACCTTCCAAAGACGCATAACTAAGGTATACTGTATGCTAGTTGGTCAAATTAAAAGACGAACTACGGCCGTGTAACCGCGTGTGCTAAAAAGGCTTCGGGAGTTTATGAGAGGTAATTGTTGACTTACTGCGATCATTTTGGTTGTTGTTGAGCTGTGGATGAATAACGACTGGTGAAGCTAAGACATTTGCTGCCCTATTTATATGATGTAGCTTGAGGAGAGTGGAGAGGGTGCTTCCAGCAGATTGGAACCCAGACACTCCCCCAAGACACCGTTAAACAGTAAACAAAATTAACGCTCATAACGCAAAGTATGTCCCATTTGTTTACGCTGGGCGTTGGATATAGCAGAGCCCTTGGCATTTACGAAAGGCTATCCCCGAAATCAGGTTCGCTAATCTATGGAACGTCGCAGAGGAGAGCTCTCCAGCTGTCACCGCTTCCACTTGGGTTGGGCGGGTATTTTCCTGAGCTTATATGAGCGATATGAATCTTCGAAGGTATTTGCACTCAGTTTCAGGTTAATGTATTTTTTTCCACAGGCGTGACATGCATAAATTATTCTTTCTACTTACCCCACGCCCCGCACGGACATAATCATATTGAAAAAAAGAGCTAAATGTTTTCAATTATTTTTATCCTTCAGTGTGAAGAGTGCAGTTTCCGCACACTGGTGAAGCCTGCGTGAATTATTACGCTACGAGTTCATTCGGTTTCCTTAATACTGCGAAGCGGTGTCTTCTAAAATCTCTTTCATCCGAAGCTTAAACTTATTTCTTTTGGCTGCCTTGACTTTATGTGTATTTTTACGTGGCTCCTTAGCTGTGATTTGCTGGATTGCATTGTTTGTCCGACTAGTTAGTTTCGGCAGAGCCTGGGACGAACCGCTCTCACGCTCTTCCCTTCATATAGCATTTTTCGTCTTTTCAATATCCGCCTAAATAGTCTCAGTTTAACCGGCGGCTCGATGAACCCTAAAAATAGTTTAACTTTAACTGAACCTGTCAAATTGACCAAAGTCGCAGTTTGGTTTAATGCTTTAGTTAGGTTTAAATTATTTCTGCTGACGGATGTTTCAGTACGTCATAAGCCTGAGGTCGGTATATGCATCTCAGTTCGACTGCAAGGTCCACTTCCCTATTAAACTTGGTTTATAGCGTGTTGTACACTTTGGTTTGCAAAATAATGTTTCGATGAAAATGTACTAGACAAACATTAATAAACTAATATAATGTAGTTTTTTTTTTCATACATCGCATATATAACAGTTTAGACACCAATGTCTTTACGACGACATCGTCTAATGATGCATACTACGGGTGTATAACGATTAATGTTCATGACTGCAGGACGTTTATTCAAAACTTTGAGCAGAGCCGATTCATTTTATCGCGTGACTACAATGAACAAAGGACAAGAAAGAGAACAGAAGGAACCAGGTAACAGGGCCTTCCTATAGCAGTAGTGACAGCGGTCGCCTTGCCTCCTCAGAAGTTAAAAAAAATGAGGACCGACACCTGAGGCCATGACACAAGGCTCAAGGGACGCTATAAATGGAGTACCGCTGCACATTTCAAATCGCCATATTCGCTCGCCTGATGTAAATAGAATAAGGCTAGAATTTATCAGTTTGTAAATGAGCAGCAGTCTACCAGCTTTGCTATATGATAATTGAACGAGTAAAGGCGTCAACACTGAGATATTTTGTTGCGAAATAAATTCTGGATGGCAAATGTACTCCGTCGCAGTATCCCTTTGAAATGACGCAGCAGCGAAGCGCCGCCCTTGGTGTATATGTGACGTAGTGCTGTTTTGTGTTCGACCCAAACATTGAATAAAGTAGCTGACTACCTGCATTGTACACCGTTTTTCTATGCACAAAAGAATACATTTGTATTATTTCATTTTCGTATATCAGGCAGCAACTTTCTTCACGTGCGCAAGCGAATGACGCCATTACTTAAATCAACTAAAGCGCGGATCGAACTTGCTCATGATATCAAGGATAGCGATTTTATTCGTAATCGCGGTCGTATCGACGGCTCTGCCTGCCGGTTTTCTTGAATAAAGCATATTTATTAAAAACCGTCGGACACTCGTCGAAGAAAGTTTTTTTATGTGGTTTGTTGGCCACCAGGCCTGATAGCTCTAGTTATAAACAAATCTATATACGGTTTGATTTTTCTTTCGTTGAACTGCCTGTACTAATTGGAAGCCATAAGACGAAAATAATGTTGCGCCTGTAAGAACATTGTACCCGTAATATCAAATTGTTTTAAAACGACTATTGTTGTAAATTATGTTTGTACCTTTTCTTCCAGCAATTAACCGATTGCGAAACTCACTGTTTTAATCAAGACACAAATAAAACTGAAAAGAAGAAAAACAACAACAGTGTTACTGTTATGGTGTCATTGTAGTCTTCGTCATCCATTTTTTTTTGTCTTGGTAATCAACTCCTGCTTACATTAATTTGAGAGCTTGAAGTTAATCCCTGCTATAGTACGTCATTATGTCAATGATGTCATTTAATCTGAATTTGCATCCTAGCCACCGCTATGTTTTCAATGCTCGACATATGCCAACACGTGATGCTATCGTCAGCCTGTTTCAATTACGTTATGGAAGGCTATCAATGATACTTTTTTTGTTTTATGTAAGGAGTAACGTGAGAATACCAATATAATCAGATGTTATAGAAACAGCTTAGTTTTTTTTGTGATCGGGTTATTTTATTTTCAGTAAATATTAAAATATTTCACTGACCGGAGTAGTCCAGCCCTACAGGTAAGTTTACCTTCTTCCTAATCACTATACTGAGGAGCCGTTCAAAAGTACTTCAAGGTATGCTCTTCAAAAGGCCCGTGCGGCTACTTTCCCGCAAAACACTCGGAAAGCCATTCATCGCAACTTACGGAGGCAGCTCAGCGAATGACGATGCCGAAACATATGTTTATACCAAAAAACACAGTCTGAGGTGTGATATTAAGCAATGCAAAACGTCACGCTTGCATTGCTTACTGTCACAACTCGGACTACGTTTTTTGGTCTAAACATATGTTTCGGCATCGTCGTTCGCTGAGCTGCCTCCGTAGGTTGCGGTGATTGGCCCTCCGAGTGTTGTGCGGGAACGTAGACGCACGGGCATTTTTTAGAGTGTGGGTCTCCCCCTAGAAAACGCTTCCACGTTTCGTGCACATGAGGCGTGTGCGCGCTGTCTAAACACTGCGGAAGGCATAGAGCGGGTGCTGAAGGCCAATTGTGTATGAAATACACGCCAGGCCGTTTTCACTCTCTCAGTGACTATACTGACATCATTGAGCCTATTATACTAATCACTTCGTAAAGAAAAGAAGCAATACAATATTTTAAAGTGAGCAACTGCCATGCCTCGTCTTTTCCTGAATGGTGCTATGCAGAGAAGTGATAGCATAATGGCTAGGAATCGCATTTTTATGAATTTAGCGATAGCACCGAACGAATATTGCTTAAACCAATGTGTTTTATTGAGGGATAGAGTCCAATGACTTCGAAACAGTGTTTTTCATTTATCAGACTTCCGAAAAGGGGATAGCGTATTGGGAACCTTAATAAACGCCGAGATGGTCCCCGGTCAAATGAATACCTTTCATATGTGGAGTATATAAAGCGGTGAAGCAGTCAAGGGGCGTGTGATTAGTGTGTTGTGGCTGCTCTTAGGGTCATTCACACAGTTTCGTTCGAGTACGACTGCAATCACTTGCGCCTTGTTAAGACTGCTTGCGCCTACCTGTTGCTATGGCGAAACTTGCGACGAGCGAACGTGGAAGCGCTGTGTAGCAGACACAACGCAGCTCAAGGCAGTCAACGCAACTGTGTGAACGAGCCTTTATGATGTCTGGGGTCGTTACCTTTATGTGCTTTGTGCACTCCATACTTGATGAGTTAAGAAATTATAAGATAAAAATTCCCAACAAGTTGCAGGATTTTTTTAAACGCAATTGCAAAACATGTTATTGAAACACCGTTGCAAAAAAAAAGTATATTTTAACTAAATTGCAAAATTTCTAGTGGAACTCAATTACAAAAATTTCATTGAAACACTATTGCTAAAATAATCTGAAATGCAATTGCTTAAAATTTAATTGAAACTCGGTGGCCAAGATCCAATGACGATTATAAAGGAACTCCTAACAAAAAAGTTACGCGTTTACAATTCTCCGCAACGCCCAAATATAGCGGAGATCTTGAGGAGGAGGAGGGGGGGAGTGTACAGAGGGGAGGGTATGTTTCTCCTCCCCTCCTCCTCGACTGCTGCCCTGTCATTTAACGGTAAATTTGCGCTAAATTTCCGGCTAAATATAGCAGGGAAATATTCCCGCTAAATATACCACAAAATTTAGCGAACATTCTCCCGCTAAATTTAGCAGGAAATTCAGCAAATATTTTCGCGCTAAATTTAGCGGCGAAATTTTGCCGTGCAAATAAGCGGGGAAATTAGCAAAAATTGTGCCGCTAAATTTAGCGGAGAACTGAATTGGTGTTGAGGTGCCGGGACGTCAATTTCCCCGCTAAATTTAGCGGAGAAAGTTAACAAGCTAAATTTAGCGGGGAAAGTTTCCCGCTAAATTTAGCGGAATACTTTTCCACCAAAATCAGTGAAACGTTTTCCCGCAAAACGTAGCGGAAAATGTTGCCGCCGAATTTAGCAGAAAAGTTTCCTGCCAAATTAGCAGAAGAACTTTCCTCCAAATTTAGCGGAAACGTTTCTGCTAAATTTAGCGGGTCGATAGGGTCACGACGTCACAACCCCATGTGACGTCACACGTCACGTGACACAACGTTACACCAGACGTTACCGACTACCCCACGCACACACGCTTGCACGGCTTGGGACCGAGCGCGGGTTTACATGAGAAGGCTTTGCGAACGGGGCCCGATAACGCTATTGCTTTCCACCCTTAAAGGCGAAAGCTTAAGCGTCCCCCAAGTTTTCGTGTTTCGTCTGCAATAGGTGAAAATGAACGCACGCAAAGTCTTTAAATTGTACTTTCTAAAGGTCAAAATGAGTTCGGTTTAATTTGCTTAAAATCAGTGGACCAGATTAAAGAGGATCAGCTGGCGTCGATGCTGAGATTGGGTAGAACGAGGACAAGAGGGGGAGTGGAGACGTGTACTCGCTACGATGTACTAATATCAGGATGGATGTTACTGGCCTTTGTAACGGGTGGTAACTTGCGCCAGCTAGCCTAAGTCTAAGAAGACAAACATATGATTCCTCCCGCCCTTCTAAACCAATTTCCTCCCCCTAACTATCACCAGGCAGTGTGAGATATCACCAGGATGACCTTCGGGGAATCGGGAAAAAAAAATATATCACCCTCCGCCTTTTCCCTCCGGCAAGGGAGTCAACAATTTTCCTCTGGTCAAACCTTGTCGGCGTAACCCCAGCACCGGACCCAGGGTGTAGACTTTGGGCCGGGGCCACTGGCATCGTTGACACTCGCATCCGTGTGAGCACCAACGTCGCCAGCTGGTTAAAGTCGCCCAAAGATGTTTACGCTCTCTGGTATAATATCTGAGCTTCTGGTGTGCAATTAAGTTAACCACTACACCAAACTAAATCGAATGAAATCTGCAAAAATATTCTCTTGATCCAACCAACGGAAAGTGCTGCCGGTGCCCAACGTTTAGTGGCGGAAGCCGCCGCGCGATTAAAATTATATCTCTCGACTGAAGCCCGATAAAGAAATACAGTTTACCAAAAAGTAACCAGATGGGGAGTGTGCTTGTGTGTTTGTTTGTGCGTGCGTGCCTGCGTGAATGTGCAGGTTCATTTGCTTGCGCGTGTTCGTGCACGTTCCGGTGTGCCCGTGCTTGTTAATTCGTGTGCATGTGTGCTTGTATGTACGTGTGTGCATGCGTATGCACGTGCGTCTGAGTGCGCATGTGTGTGCATATGTGTGTATGTGAATTTGCTTGTTTGCGTGTGGGTGTGTATAAGTGTGCATATGTATGTGGATGTGCGTATGCCCTGTGCATGTGTGCGTGTGTGCCTGCAAATTAAAATACCATTGTAGTTAATAACTAGCTCTAATACGTGTGTTTGACCTGTTTTATGTGGTTTTATGGTAGTTTTATTGTCTGGTGAATTCTGTGAAAAGTTTGGGTGAGAATCTGGTATCGCATCCCTTTTCGAATCTGACAACTTTGATCACCAAGGTCCTTGATAGATTATAGGGTGGCTCAAGTCACCAGGCTCGATCTAAAATGGACCGTAAAAATCGACGCCTGCGCGTAGCAATCAAAACTTTTCGTCAAAGGTGTAATTCACAGGCCGGTTTTTTCTTGTAAAATTACAAAGCGTAGCTCTCTTTCTGTAAACAATAAGGCCAAGAAACTTACCAAGGTCTACGGCGGGTAGCAACGCAGACGACAGGGGTCCAGTAGCGGGGTGTGTTTGGCGTTCGTATTGATAGATGGCGCTACCTCCTTATCGCGACAGCTCGCGACCACCGTGGTTTATTAAAATGAATATAATCTTTTTGAAATGTACCTTCGGTTAAAAAATAAATGCGAACAATAAAAACAAAACTTTAAGTAAAAAAAAAAAAACGCGTCTGCATAACGGCGGCGCTTTTGCTGCCAACGGATTTCGTCTGCGTGTCGTCTGCTTTCTTTCGCTGGTCGGCTGCACCTTCAGACGCAGCTCCCGACGCCCCCTATCAATACGAACGCCAAACACACCCCGCTACTGGACTTGGTCATCTGCGTCGCCGCCCGCCGTAGACCCTGGCAAGTTTCTTGGCCCTATTTTTTACTAAAAGAGAACTACGCTTTGTAATGTTACCAGAAAAAACCGACCTGTGAAATACACCTTTGACGAAAAGTTTAGATGGCTACGTGCAGGCGTCGATTTTTACGGTTCATTTTAGATCGAGCCTGGTGACTTCAACCACCCTCTATATGTCAACTACATAACAACATTAAAAAAAGGTGGGTTTCTGTGTTTAGATTGTAACGGAGGACCATAATAAATAGGTATATTTACAACCTGCTCTCAAGATCAAATCTGCTGAAGCCGACATTTGGGTATGGGCAAAGAGCGGTAAAGCAAGAAAAGAAACTGAAATTTCTATTTTGAGGTGTCACTGATAATAGCTGAAGGACTTAACACGTTTCTGAATTTGTGTTTAACTTGATATTTTCCAGCTACTCTTTTTGCGTCGATGACGAAACTCATCCCCGTATTCACGCAACGGGAAATTGTTAGGAGTGCTTCAGTTTGACAACTTAACAGATGAAATTTCAGGGTCAAAGTTGCAAACAATTGTCATTTTTTTTTAATCAACAAAAAATAGCTAGACCAGGGTAGAAATAGCTTACCCGTTGACGCAGTGTTTCAAAAAAGTCAGTTTGATTAGTGTGAAATTTTCTGAAAAAAAAACAAAACAAACACTGGAAACGTTTTGACATGAAGTATTAAACACGGCTCTACAGGGTGCGGCCGCAAAAGCTTTCACATTTGGCGCGCTCGGACGCCAACGTCAACTCGGAAGTTGCGAATTATTAGAAAGATAGCAAAAATGGCAGACGTGCATTTCCTATGGCCTATACCCCCCCGTTCGCCGTCTCCAATCTGGTTTGCGATGCCGCTCTCAGGTGGCGCACTGAACGCAAAAACGCGGGAAACGCCGCACAAAACGCTGGCGTCGGGCAAGATAATCGCGATAAAAAGTGATTTTAACGAAAAATATTAACGATTATGCCCTTTCACTTGAAATTTAGAAACTGGCGGACGCCATCGTTTAATAAAATATATTCTAAAGCAGACGAACGTGTGTCTTCCTTTGTCGTCTGCTTATCTGTTGACGGGTCTGCTCCCGGTGAAAGTTCAACATTGGAATCAGGAGTGCCGCTGCTGAGGCATCTTGATTGCTCCTATTTATTGTTTTTGTTGCACTATCTGCTTCAGTTATTATCAAAATATTTTCCGCGCCGCCCTGCGATGCCGCAATACTCGGCAAATGAGTGTGCCCAGGCAGTGAAGTGGTACGTGGAGCGGAACTCGGTGGCCACAGCACAACGAATATTTCTCAATGCATTTCATAAACACCCGCCTTCACGCCCGACAGTTTTGACTTGGGCGGATAGTTTTGCGAGCCGAGAAGACTTTGAAAAGAAGAATCCAGTCAGTAAACGTGAGAGCCTGCTGAAAAATGAGGAGCTCATGGAAGCGGTGCCTGCTGTCTTCGAGAGCGACCCGCAATTGTCAACAAGACGAGCAGCCAGGTTGTTTGGAATTTCGGAAAAAAGCGTACGACGAATTCTGCGGAAAAATTGTTTGCGCCCGTACAGGATGCAAGTTGTCCAAGCCCTGCACGATGGCGACAACGTCCGACGTTTAGAATTTTGCAAGGTGGAGTTGTTGCGAATTAAGAGCAACCCGGGGGCACCTGCAATTTCTTTTATTTAGTGACGAAACAAACTTTCACCCTGATAGACATGTGAACCGCCAGAACAGCAGGATATAGGCTCGCGATAGCCCTCATGCTGTGGACGAACGGCATCTCCATTCACCGAAGGTAACAGTGTGGAGTGAAACTTGGCGTGAAGGCACAGTGGGCGCCCCTTTTTTTTTTGATGACACCGTTAACGAAGATGCCTACTTGGACATGCTGAAAACGGAAATGCTCCCTGAGCTTAAAAGGTATCACATGACAAAAGAAATCTGTATATTCATGCAGGATGGGGCGCCTCCTCATTACGCACAGAGTGTGAGGGCATGGCTCAATAACACGTTCCCTCGGCGGTGGATACGTCGGGGATCAGACTGTATGGACTGGCTTCCACGATCCCCCGACTTAAATATGTGCGACTTTTTCGAATGGGGATTTATAAAAGGACTTGTCTACAAGAAGAGGATCCCCAGCATGGAAGAACTGAAGGAAAAAATTGAGGGCGCGTTCCTCGAGATCGACGATGGGATGCGCGAAAGGGCTTTCCTGGCGCACGAAGATCGACTTCGGCTTTGCGTGTCTGTGAACGACGGGCACATCGAATCGGCCGAACCCTGGTCATTTAAAGAGCCGCTGCAGCATCAACATTATTTCAAATCGCCGTGACGGAAGAGGCGTATCAGAAGATGTATTTTTCAAGAATAAACAATTGAATGAACGAACAACTTCCACTTCCTGACGGAATTTAAACTATTAGTTTCCCCTCTTACTTTTGTCTCTCGTGCTGCTTGCGGCACGCGGAGAGCAAAGTAGAGGCTGCTGATAGAGGTACCAATGGGAAACCAGCAAAATAGACTACTATCTTTCTCAAATACCAGTCATTTTTACCACGGGCCCGCCAAAAAAGGACTCTAGGAAAGTAAATATTCTTCCAATTAATATGATTTCTTTTTTTTTAGACAAATATGTCTTGCGACATGTGTGTTAATTATACCCAAGCTGTGTGAAACAAATAGTACTTTATGAGTTACAGCGGCCCTGTAACAATCAGAATGAAATGATAACTCAAAACGAACTTGTCTGCAACGGTGGCAGCAGCACTTGCTATTTCAGGCTGTTAATAAATGATCTCGCCACATCATGGTCACGGTCTTCTTGCTTGCATGACGATCTGTCAAAACTTGACTTGAAACAGGTAATTTCAACAATCGTTCATATATTTCGTTGAAATCAGTTTTCATCGCGGTTATCTTGCCCGACGCCAGCCTTTCGTGCGGCGTTTTCCAGGTTTTTGCGTTCAGTGCGCCACCTGGGAGCGACATCGCGAACCGGATTACGGACGGCAAACGGGCGGGTATAGGCCATAGGAAATGTACGTGTGCCATTTTTGTTATCTTTCTAATAATTCGCTACTCCCGAGTTGACGTCTGAAAAAAATAGACTAAAAGCGTTGGAATAAATAATAATTGGGGTTGTGTGGATACTTATACAGCGAGTAGTTGGTCAGCCATTTTTAATGTTGCGACGAGTCACTCGCTGTAGATGAGCAATTTAGTCAGTGCAGTACAACCGCTAGCCTGGGGTCTTTAACGTGCACCACGCAGTAGTGATACACGACCGCACGCCGGTACGATGCTCATCCAGATCGAAACGGGCAGGGGTGGGGATTGTTGGAATAAACGACGTTCGTGTGCCCAATTTCAGGTATGTACATTTGAAATTTGAAATTTGAATTTTGAAATTTCACCTTCGGTGAAATTGCTAGGCGTATGCCAAATGTGAAAGTTTTTACAGCCGCACCCTGTATATGACATTGCACGGTTATATCGATTAGTTTTTATTAAAAGGTTAGTAATTCTGAGTGCATTTTTAAGGACGCAGGTGCAATAATAACATCTTCTTCTATTGCTTAAAATAAGTTTCAAAAACACGAGGCTTTGTTCGGACTTTGCTATAAACATCATTATATTGAAAAAAAATAATTAATACGTAATTATTTTTTTAATTCAAAATACAAATCCTTAAAATGTTGAAAAGTGAAGGACCGCGGTTTTGGGATTTCGAATGGAAATTAAAATGATTATTGGTGTTCGTTTTTGTGTCACAGGTTGTTGCACAAGCACCTTCTTTTACCAGTGCCTAGTTCCCGTTCATCAAAGTTCAAAATATAATTTTGATTTTCAAAATTATTCAGCCATTGGAAATAAATTTAGCCTCAAGATTAATCTATAGAGTCTATTGCATGTGCAAGCTACACGTTGTTTGTTTGGCATGCAACTCCCAGAGAGAGCGTTTTAGCTTCACAGTGAGAGCGCTCTAGATCATCATATATTTCGTTTTATGCAGTCAACTCTTCTTAATAAACTGCAAGGCTGCAGATTTACTAGTTTGTGTGTCGCCTTAATCGGTACAACAAAGTGCTAGAACCTTTTATCATATCTCCCACCTCTTCAATGTATTTTGCTGTTCTTAAGCAGCGTGGCGAAAAGTAAGAAAAGCTGCAGAACACTGTGTTCAGATGAAAATAGGACATTTATTTATTGACGGTTGCTGATGACGGTTGCGATCTGCTGATCTCCATAAAGAGGATTTTCAGATTCAATTTCCTGTAAATAGAAAATACATGTTTCTAATCAACATAAATGAAGTCTCAATACATGGTGACATGTACATTAGGTTTAAACTAGAAATTTCTCTTCGAGATTGAATTCAAGGATACGACAAGTTAGTTATCAGGAACAAGTGGAAGAGTCCTAGAAGGCACACAGTTTTCATAGTCAAGAATGGCTCGATACGAGATTAAAAAAAAATATCTTGATGTATGGAAGGGCATAATGAGTGAAGTGTCACGTCGACGAAATATAAATAACAGTTAATTGGAACACCTATACATAATCAATACGTACAATGTTTCAGATGAGATTATACTGCAGAGTTACAGCCGGTAGCCAAGCCCGTAGCCGTAGGCTCCCAGGCCATGACCATAGCGAAGTCCGTAGGTTCCCAGACCGTGACCATAACGAAGTCCGTAGGAGCCGAGACCATAGCCGTAGGCGGGGACGGTATGGTGAAACTTGGCGACCGCCGGGGCGGTGTAGGCGTGGACCTTGGCGACCGCCGGGGCGGTGTAAACAGTGGCCACAGCCGGGGCCGCGTGGACGGTGGCGTAGCGGGCAACGGGAGTGGCCACGGGGTGCTGGGTATGGTAGCTGCTCACGCTGGACACCTTGGACACGGCGGCGCCGTGATGAACGGAGGTGACGGCCGGAGCTGCGGCGACGACCTTGGTGTAGACTGGGGCGGCCTGATAGGTGGCCACTGGAGCGGCGTAGCCGTAGTACGGACTGGCGTAGCCGGCAAAAGCACAGCTGCTGGCCAGAGCCACGAGGAGGCAGGCACGGAACTGGAAGGAAAACATGCGGCCATGTATACTACCGGCGTAATATTCCATGATGAAGGGAAGGTTAGCAATGTGCGGCAGCGCGTGTGTATGACGTCATGCCGACGTCACGCTTCGAGTGAATCTGGTGTCTTCGAGGGCAAACGCGGACTTCCTTGCAAATAGTGTGTTGATCTATTAGTGTATTTCTACGATCTTCTCCCTCGTAATATGAAATCATTCATTGTTTCTTGTATTTAGTTCCGTTCCGAACTTTAGGCCGCTGACAGGTGAGCGGGTAGGCAACATAGACTATTATAGAGCCATTTACATTTGGGTAGAGGACACCGGTTTAGTTCAATAGACTACCGATGTACTATACTGGCCCGCTCAGAGTTGTGAAAATTGAAGTTAATGCACATTTTATATAAACATAGGGACTCTGCTTTTTTATTGTTTGATTTTTTCAAACGAATTTGGCGTTTAGTGTTTTTTTTTGTGATATTTTATGGATGCTCTTTAGAAATAAAGTCAATTTTAGCTACGCGTTCGCACCGAAACATTTAATGAACTCTATTATACATTGTGACATTATATTGTTATTCTATAAAAACATTCAACGAAAAAAACAAACCAACATGCTAATGGACTGCGTACAACATCAACAAAGGACGTTTGTAAAAGAAGAAAAAAACGAGCCTGTTCATTAAAGGGGCGATGCAACAAAGTTTCGACTTTAAATAAATACAGCTTAGGATTATTCCCGGATATTTATTACCTAAGAAACACAGGCTGCTTTTTATCTCTACGCAGTGGCAGTCGCAGAAAGAATTCGAGAAAAACGGACACCATTTACCCCCTCAACTCGCAGCCAGAAAAAGCGACCACGTGATCCGGAGCCGATTAAATGCCGCCAATATTTTAACATAGCCACGCGCTAGGGTTGGCACAGCACAGGGCGCGCGCTGAGCTCTAAACATTGTTAAGGTTCGGCTGTTCCCGTCCTCCCAGCGATTGGGCACGAGCCCCCACCTGAATGCATGTCGAGACATTGATTGTCACGAACAAAATCGAATGCCTACGCAGTCTTCGTGTCCACTGTATGAGCAGCATTTAAATATCGCCACAGCGGGGTTCGCATAACTTGATGACGCACGCCTGGGGATCGCATTGTTGGCATTGTCCCCAGAGCTCCGTCATCAAGTTTTGTGTATGAGAGACTGCAAGAAAAGATCCGCTTCTATCCTTGAAATTCCATCGCGACGAAGACGCTTCTTGGTCAGTGGCGTTGCGTTCGAGTATTCTTGGGTCCCACTAGTGCCAGTAAGATGTTGTAAAGTGAAAAACGTTCCTACCCAATATTGTTGCACAGCCCCTTTAAAAGCTTAAATTGTCGAGTTCAGAGAACGCAGCTCACACAGCGCGATTGCAGAGCTTCAAAAAGATGAACCCCCGTACACTTACGGCAATCATGGTTGGTTGTAGCTCAGTAGGCGATGGACAACGACTTGTAAAGTGAAGAAATTCGCTACTCTTTATATACCTTTATCGCGATGCAGGGTGGGCTGAGAAAGAAGAACGTAGACCTCGTCGTCACTCATAGGCAACAATATAGATATTGCGCTTAATAATAATATGAATAAAAGATAAAATTTAAAAAAAAGCGGCGAAGATAGGTGTGGTTGTGAAGATCGTGCGCATCCCCGTAACGGGACCTTGAGTGTCCACCGGCCATAAGGCACACACACACACACTAGCCAGTCTATAGTCAGCTATTCGCCGAGTTGTGATTGCAATCTTTCGCAGTAATTGCATTTGTGGAGCGGGTTCATTTTAAACTTAGAAACTCTATGCACGGGTACATGCCATGTCGGGGGTTCGCAGGGATGTCGTCATCATAAGGGAGAGCTATGTGACTATGTATCTCATAAATTAATCTTAAAGCGTAAAACTTAAGAGGAAAAATATGTTTTCTCAGAAAGAGAGGACGCGAAAACAAATATGTCTGGCATTCCGAAGCGTTCCGCGACCAGCCAGACAGCGAACTCGTGATGGAGTACTTTGCCCATGATCGATTATACCAGGGCGCTCACGGCTGACGCGGTACCCAAACAACCTCTTGATCTGGGTTTCTGAATTCTGACGAAGGGCTTCGTCGAATTTTTTGACGACCTTGAGATACGTGCTTGGAGAGCTGAGGTAACCCAGAGCACGGCCGGACTGGAAGCGCGCGCTCTCTTTCTCTTCTTACGGCCTTTGCAATCGCCCGGGAGTCAATGACATTTTTTCTCCGTATGTAGTTCACTTGCTTGCCGCCAGGGGCGCAACCACCTCACCCCACTTCACCCCACTCGAAGAGTCCCTTCGAGCTGCTTTGCGCTCGAGCTTCGTAGGTTGTTGTTTTGGCAACGGTTTATTGAACTCAATAGTGAGTTTGGCTGCGACGCGTGAGTTATGCTGTTGACTGCGAGTAACAGAGGTGATCCTGTGTTCGTCTTATTCCAAGGCCAGGATAAAAGCGGACTTCATTATCTAAACCCTAGGTTCCTCGCACTTGTAGAGAACATTGTTGCTTTTTTTTTTTTTTTTTTAAGGCTGTTAAGCACCTTCCGCGTACAAATGTGCACGAAGTTCTGAAACTACTCATTGCACCCTATCTTGAACGCGCGTCATTCCTAAATTGCCCAGAGGCCATTGACAACAGTCACTCAAAGCGCTTGGCTGGTTTAATTTGCAACAAGTTCTTCAGAATACTTCTGATTAACCATGCAAAGACGGTCACGGACAGAAACGAAAAATCAGCTGGATATGTGCACAAGCCATCGAGGAGGCACATTAGGCTGTAATATGCACTGTGCGAAAATTGTACAGACAACTACACCCTCGTCTAGACTAGCTGACCGACTTCATGTGCGGCCTATGAAATGATGCAGACCACGGCAATAGATAGATTGGGCCTGCTTACATTTCACGAGAGTGTACGAATTATTTATCATTTAAAGTTCCTCCACGTAGAAGGGGTCCGTCTCCTTCTGTTCTTGAGTTGCAACAGAAGTCCTGGAGGTAAAGACGAGTATAGTTTTTCCGCTATTGCATTCGCTGTCTCTACTTACTACTTTTTACTCCCAAATCTTTCGGAGATGTGCTTCAAATATTCACCATTTTGGGCTCATCAGAAGCGCATTAGATAGTGGCTGAGGGTCTAAACGTAAGGATCAGGTGTCAAAGGCTATAAAAATCTCGGCCGCAAGTTGCGACAGCGCTGAGATACACTGTCAGACGCGCACTGTGCAAACGGCAAAGGGTAGCCCAGGGGTGAGGTGACAGCGCCCCCGCGAATTGCGGCGGGAGGTGGCGATTGCCCCAATTGCAAAGGCCGTAAGAAGAGAAAGAAAGCGCGCGCTTCCAGTCCGGCCGTGCCCAGAGTCAAACCGTTGCGTTTCAGAACAAATACCTCAACACTAAAAATAGAAATACCATCTTAAGGGTGTACATCAGCTTGCCTCAGGGATAACACATTATGAGTGTTGCAGAGACACACTTAGGATGCCGGGGAAGACCCGAAAAATAAAATGCTGGCTGGAAAAAGTTTAGGAGCTGCAAGTTTACAACCAACAATTAGCACCACATGTCGCTCTCAGATGCACGAGCACAGGAAATACAGAAGCAAAAAGTGACACACGAGAGAAGCATCAAGACCCTGGTGATAACTCTACCGCCTTATATACTCAATAATTTTAATTTAATTAATATATCTTAGTGCACTTAGTGTGTCTCCAAAACCATTAGCACAAGCATTAAATATTCAAAATCGGCGCTGAAACAATGTGGGGTAAAGCAAATGACTGTGCGACGAACACCCTTAAAAAAGGTGTTTTGCCTCCCTTCCCCGTAACACCGTTTTCCACGCCCTTTTTACACACATCAGAAATGCTGGGTGCTCAATGCAACTTCAATCTATTTTACGATTGGAAACGATATATTACGTCGAAATAAGAGTGTTGGAAGGGTGTAGTTATCGGTGTAAGTCTCTGAAACAATGTAAAATATTTGTTGTGTGTTTATGAACATGAAGGCCTAGGCAAACCAATGGATACTGAATGTCTTATTTTAGAATTTCTCCAATGATAATCGTTTTCCGAGTGAATCTTCTGGGCTATGCCGGCCAGTACAAAACACATTGCAAATTTTCAGTATGTTTTAAGAACAATACAGGTTTTTTTTTTGGTTTCTTTTTTGACCGGAACGGATAAATTTCGAATTGCCAAACGCTTACTTCCCCCCAAATGTAGTGCTAGGGGTCCGACCAAATGCCAAAGATTTAGACCTAACCGTTACCTTATTCCTAAGTTAGAAGCGATTTTCTGAAAACAAAAAATAAATGTGAAAATGGGGTTCATTTTATTGAACTGGTGCCATTCAGTTTCATGCATTGGGAATCTAGTACCTCCATCGGCCGCCATTTTCCAATTAAAATAAAAATAAAAATCACACAACTTTTAAATAAGAAAACGGTTAGTTCTGAATATTTGGCATCTGGTTCGAACCGCCAGCGCTGCATTTGAGCGGAGAATGAACCTTCGGCAATTTTTCGGTGATAACACCCTAAACATAAAAAAGCCAATATGCGCTAATTATTTGTTCTGTGGAAATATTACCAATCGCGCTCCCACATTTATCTTAGGTAACATACTATCATGCAATACATTTGTCCAGGACGTAGACATCATTCGCAAGCTCGGCCGTTAGTGTTGCCCTATTTATTTTCGGTCGCATCGTGTTTAGTCACTGGCATAGCTTAAAGGGAAACTGAAGCAATTCTATATTAAAAAAAAAAAAAAACACTTCAGTGGCCTTCATTCGGCCTCCAAGATTACGAATATCGAGATTATTTTTCAACTCGGTGCACAGAGGCTGCATAAATTAATTTTTAAAGTACCGCCGAAGCCCCTCCTTTCTGGGGAGTGACGTCACACAAGGAGTTCTCGGAATCTCTGCTCTCGCGCATCTTCAGCGCCTGTCAAAGCTATGCAGGCGCACTCTTGGTATTTTCAATAAGGTCAGAAAGAGACGTCACGGCTGGGGTTGGTGCGGAAAAAATATACCTGTCAAGCTTGCAATTACACGCGCTGCCCACACGTGCGGCACGCGCTTGGCGGCCCAAAGATCCTAGTATGACGTCACGACTGGTCGGAGGTTTTTCGTGTTTCCTCGCGTTTAGTTACATGTTCGGGGAAAATGAACGTGATATTCAGATTCACGGGATAAAAACACGCCAGAATTCACCTCGAACTCGTTTTTTTTTTTTTCAAGAAGTGTTTCAGCTTCCCTTTAACAAACGCAGGGCGTGATGACTCCCCAGTGTCTTATTCTCGCTCAACAGTCGATAGAAGATACCTATAGACCATCTTAATGGTAAACGCCACCAGGCACTTCTCAAGTATTTGACGTCCCAGCAAACTTCCGGCTCATAAAACAAAAATAAGCAAAGCCAACCTTAACACCGCTGCTTGAGATGTCGATGAAACGTTTAACGACCAATTCTCCAGGGTGAATGCCAAAAGAACGAGGAAGCGCGAGATCTGTTCCAATCGTTTGAATATTCTTGTAAATCAACTTGCCTCCTCCAAAAGATTAAATTGTACAGCAGAACATAGGAGGAAAGTTCTCAATTTCCTAGGGGGGGGGGGGGGGCGGGAAATGCTTGGGACGTCTCTTGAAGGAGACGTCCCAAAAGTGTGCATGTAATCACCTGGATAACGTGGGATAAGCTGGCTGATGGCATGATACCTACACAAATGTCTGCTTTTGTGACCTTATAATTTAGCTGTCATCGCAGGTGTGATCAGTGAATTCCGTGGCTCAAGCGCACTGACCGTGATGAATTGCTTCAACGTTTGGAAAAACAAATTAGGCTTACAAAGCGTATTATGTCCTCTACTTCCGTAGGCTGCAGGTCCGCTAGAGGTGCCAATGTTGTCATTCGCAACTTTTCCAATGGCTTTCGAAGAAATGTCCAGCACTAGCCTTTATCGTAGTTAATAATACTACGCAGGGTCTTCGAACAGGACTGCGCCAATAGTTAGAAAAATTTATCCACACACCAGCTCTTGTCACTTAGTGACCCTAGCTGGTGAGTGGATAAATTTTAATTTATCTACTGGGCGCCAGCTATCGATATATGCAGGCACCAGGGCGCACAGATAAATTTTTATTTATTCTCTGGGTACCAGCTATTGATATGTGCGGGCACCAGGGCGCAGAGATGAGGTTAGTAAGGTGCACCCAGAAGTTCGGGAGGTGATGGTACCTGCTTTTTGGATGAGTTCGGGAGAGAGCGGGGGGGGGGGGGGGGGGGGGGGGGCATCGGGTTTCTACGTAGTCAGCGCCTATGCAGCCGAAGGCCCGTTAACTCCAACTTTGTTGTCCGTGTAGCATTTATGCTTTCTAGCACTGCTGACATAAGCAAGCTCGACAGGCTTGCAAAGACGGAGCGATCGGACGTCGCTTGAAACGCCAGCGGCGGTTCATGTTTGTAAACAGCGAAAGGGTCTAATTGCTAAATTACCCAAGCATCAACGAGAATGCCGGGAATGCACGTCTACGCGCGGCAAGCGCTGCATTTCCCGTATGAAAGATTTGAAATAAATAGTAAAAATCAGGCATTGACGAACTCGCGTGCAAGATGCCATTTGGTTTAGACTTTTTTTGCTTTAGGACAGTTACTGCTGCAGACGCCAGCGCGTACAGCGTGTGGAACTACACTGCAGTGGTTGCAGAATGAACGACGAAGAGCCTTTGATCTCGGGCGGAACTGAATTGTGCTTCTCACATGAAGCACTCGTCGTCATCTTCAGTGCACGTGACAGCACGCGCGTGCCTCTAAAGGTCGGGCCCTCCAAAGTCACGCCCTGCCGTTCTTATTCTGCCTGTGCACTCTCAGAAAAAAGGGGTACAGTCTTACACCCCTTGTTCCATATTATAGACAATTGCAAGCAGGGCGCCTCTCCGGTGCCTAACGCAGTGCAAGCATGTGCGGCGTGCGCCTGAGCGTAGCTTTGGCAAACTTGTAATTGCACGCGCTTGCCCGCACGAGCGGAGACATGGCGGCGACCAGATGCTCTGCTTGGCAATCGTCTATACAATGCTAACCTTCGATTCGGCGTAGAGCGCACTGTTGTGGAACCGACGGTACCAACATTTATGAGCGACTTGATAGCTGAGTGATACAACTTATGAAAATAACTAATGAATGTGTTCCTAAAAAAACAATTTTTTGTGTGTGGTGATATTGCCGAACCTCAGTGATTTTTCGTGCAGTTTTTGATGCGTACCTTAGCTGTTTAATAAGTTTATAACGTATCGTTATCAAACCCCCCTTACAAGTTGAGGCCGTCCGTTTTACGTCATTGTGATGTACGTCGAACTGAATTTTTGGGGTGTATTATGTAAGAAAAAGAAATCTAAGACGCCTTCTCACGCGACACATCAACATTACATACACTAACAAACAAAGGACAAAAAGAAAGCAAAAAAATAAAACAACGTAAAATACGAAAATACACAATTGTGCTGAAAGCTTCCTTTAGACCGTGTTCTCGATTTCTTTTAACGATCTTCCTATAGATTTTGTATTAGGCCACACATTTTCGTATTTTTAGTAACCTGGCCATTCCGACATATGGTAAAGGCAGCGTGAAAGCATTAGTATGAGGCGTTTTTAAGCAATTGTTTTGATAAGTAGCCCAAGCACCACACGATCAAGAGGTCGTCCTTATTTCCTCGCAGTACGCAAAAATAAAAAAAAAAAGAGAAGCCTTAAAAAAAAGTGAAATATACGTCTTATTTTCTGACACTAAGTTTCCCCGCCCTTCTCTCAATAATTACTTTTCAAAACACCACCATGGGACATTAGAATGTTTTAGTAGATCGTTCAGTCACTCCCGCTGCACTATCCGCTAGCCGCTACGACTTCCGCTCTATGTAGCGTAGCGGAACCAACATTTTAAATTTTAGTAGAACGTTCGCAACCCGCTACGGATTACAGCGTTACGAGAGCTAACGCAACGCCACTAGCGGCTCTTTTGGTCACTAAGGCTTACGTAAAACAAATTTGGAAAGTAATTCTTCGCAAATGTTTATTAACGTCGTTATCTTAATAGAGTATTTTGTTCTTTATTGAATAACGTGCTAATCGTTGCTTCTTTTGTAAGTAAATGACGATTATATTTGTAATTGCATACAACTGGCGGCCAAGCTGTCCAAGCCAATCCGATATGAGTCAAGCGCCAAAGCCACCGAGAAAAATATTCAAAAATAGATGACAACAACCGTAGCTCCTCTGTTGTGCCGTTGTTCACCGAAAATGAGTCGCCACGGAAGAGCAGGAGGTTCGATGTTTCGCTCACAACACCACGGACTGCAAAGATTTTTTTTTTTTTTTTTGTGGCCGTATTTAGCACATTTGCCATAAATCTCTACCTGTTCCAGTCATGGAGCGGCTTTGTCGCGGCTACTTCTCGCAGCAGTACGGTATAATCCACCCTTCATAACCACGATCGCGAAGCGCACAGCCCGGACAGGCGCGGCGTGGCGGCCATCTTCAATTGCGTCCCTCGCTGGCTCTCTCTAGTCTCGCCAAGACTCGTTCTCGCGAGACTCACGCTAGCACGCCGCGCTACGCGCCTCGCTACTTTAGTCCGATAGCGCGCCTCCGCTAGCCTCCTGCAGCTCCGCAATGTTTCCGCCACCTACGCGCATGCGCAGAAGTGTCGTCGCTCTAGCGTATAGCGTAGCGGGAGAGCCATAACGATCTACTAGAACTCTCTATTGGCTGTCGACATTCTTTATGCATGAAATGTGTGATTGGATCCGACTTCTCGCCGAACCTTGACGCCGCCCTCGTGTACAATACATGCTCAGAGTACGAGACCAAACGATGGCGAACTCGGGTTACAGGCTCAGGAACTACTATAGATGTCGCGCTCTTTGGGAAGGGTCTATCGAGAAAAGTATGCCCTATCTTCTAGTTACACTCTTGCCAAAGGCTTTCAGCCATCCGAGCAACCCCAAATAGCCATTTTATGGCATTCGAATTAAAATATCAAGGAAGAGAAAAAGAAAAAGAAGAAAGCTATAACTTAACGCGCAGCTCAACGTACTAAAATTCGTATCCCTTACTTTTCTTGAGCTCACCTGTCTGACTCAAACGCGTCCTAAATATGTGAAGCACTAAAAAATAAATATTGCCAAACTTAAAAAAAAAATAGAGGTTGTTGCATGGAATTCAGGGGATTATGCTAGCTCGGTACATTTCATCGATTTGTTACACAACTAGTTGCACAATTTGATCCGTCCAAAACCGTAGTCGGTAACGAACAGGGTAAGCGCAACGAATCTCGACTTTCTTGCCGACTAAAAAAATAAGTACCGGCAGTTAATTTTATGGACCCCGAAGAATTCCACCGGAAACCATTAACATATATTCTGGTTTTGATCCTCGTGCCCGCTATGTAACGAGGCAAAAAAAAAAAAAAAAAATCGGCGCGTGTAGGAATTACGATTAAAGCTTATTAGGAGGTTTAGTTTGATGGCCTGTTTTACCCTATGACATTTTAAGCGCAACTTAGATTTCGCGGAAAAAGAAAATAATAGTCTCGAAAATGTGAATCATGTACACTAATGCAGAAGAAAACTGACTCGGACTGCGACTTTCGAGGAAGAGATGGAATTTGCTGTAAGGAGGTGTGGCGGGGTTCGGCGGCCTTTCGTTAAATGTAAAATAATATTTGTGACATTTAACTTCCGTCTAAAATAAGTATGCACAGGAAGTTTAACGCCGCAACTAAAACAAAGAAAGGCGAACGCAGTATACTTTACTAAACCAACCGTATCGTCTGCTTTCACCACAAGCTATTAGAGAGCTTAGACTTAAGAGAGGGAACAATTCAACACAGAGAGAGCGTTTGGAATTAAATGGCAGACGCGTCCTGCGCAGACCAATCGCGAGTGCGCATGCGTTGCCTTGCTGCGTGGTGAGGAGGAAAGGCAGCTGAGAGGCTGAGGTGGTTGCAGACGGTCGACGCTTTCGACACCTCCTCGCAGCTCGTGCTGCCAACGCGGCCCATAAATCCCGTCACCCCGATCGAGCTGTTGGAAGCACTTCGTAGTCTGGGCACACTTTGCTTTCATTGGCTCGCGGCGTCATCTCTCGATAGAAGCGTAAACCTTGACACTCGGTCCAACCCTCCTATCTCGTCCAGCGCTCGCGGCGCCGCACAAATGCTCGAGGAAGGACGCTGTTCTCATTTTTTTTTTTTTAAAAGAAACAGTTACATCTGAAAAATGTTAACGAGGTGAGACCGATCGGTAAAATAACCTTTCGTGAATATGTTAGCTGGCTACGTGCATGAGCTCATTTTTCCGCTTTGTTTTAAAGGAAAGACGAGGGTCGTTGTCAACCTGTTTACACATTGTTTTTGCTAAAACGGGAGGTAACAAAAATTAAAAAAAAAACGCAAGAAAAAACAAACAATATCTTGAAAAATATTGCTATTGACAGCAGCGTACTTCAAGGCACGCGTATAAACAAAAAATAGTGGAATAATTAACAAAAATATCGGTAAAACGAGCGAGAAACACCCGAAGAACAGCACTCCACAGGTCGGAACTGCGTGTCTCACGGCTCCTTCGCCTTTGGGGGCGGTGTTCTTACGGCGTTTTGCGCGTTTTTGCCCGTCTTAAAGGGGGGTGGGGGGTGCAACGATTTCCGGATTTCAGTCAAACATTTCGGGAAGTTGCGCTCTGACACTTCTAAACTAAAGAACAGAAAACCGATTTCGCCTGCGTGTCCTAGTTGTTGTGTAAAACAAAAAAAAAAGAAAGAAAAAGAAAAAAAGATAAATATTTGCATTTCCGGCACCCTCAACTCACTCCCAGCCTTCAGGGTCACACCTGGTCCCCCTCCTAGTGACGTAATTCGGGGTGCCGTGTAGGTTCCCGTGTTCTCTCTCGGAGGACGGTTCCTCTCCCTCTCTTTGCTGAGATTAGCGGGCGTTATGCTGCAGCTTAGAGCCGAGCGAGGTCACGTAATCTTTTCGCCGTAGTTCCCTCGGCTGCCACTCGCGGCGGCAGGTGGGGGAAAAAGCTCGACTTTTGCTTTGCAATTATGCAGCGGAATCACGACATGTTTCAATGAAGGAGATGTTTTATCTAGGGTGCCTTCATGTGCGGTTCGCATAGAGTGATGCCAACTGCCTGTTTTCCTTTCCCACACCCTCTTCCACCGCCATTTTGTTCCTCTCATTGTTTCCCCGTGCGCCGGAAAGTGACATTTGTGTCCATCGGTCCTCCCATCCGAGGGCGAAAATGCTAATCCTCCCTCCGTGGGTTCCACAATGCTGCTCCGAACCTGTGAGATAAGGTGCTGTTTATAAGCCCCACGCATTAACGCCGAGAACCAAAATGGCTGCTGGTTTGTAGTCGAGTGGTATTACAAAGGGTAACATCACCCTAGCAAAGCGCACATGAAGGCTCTCTAGTTTTATCTATCCTCCGGGACACGATAAACAACGTAAAAATGACGAGATGCAAATTCTTTTAATCTTAAAATCGTTGCACCCTGCTTTAACCTCGCTTACGCACTGCGCTACTGCCGAAATCGGCAACGTTATAACTCGCACAATATTAGTGAGTTTTCGTAGATGATTTTCGCCGTCCCGCAACGCTCTCCGCAATCCGGTATACGATACCCGGAACTCTACAGTCAAGGCCATCGGCGCGCAGCCGCAGTAGCGGCTTCTTCGTTGCGGAGGGCTTGGCGAAGGGGGAAACGCTGTCTACAAACGCTCCCTAAAGTTCCTTAAGTTTATAAACTGCCCCTGGTCTAGATGAACAATGGGCTGCAAATCACCAATTTAAATTGCTCCAGCTAAGAAGAATAGTGGAAATATCAGTTAGAACATTATTGTTAATTAAGTCACTAATTGGTTAGATATACGTGTGCGTTGACGTCCGCCGCGGTAAGTAACAATATTCTGCCGGAATAATTTTTTTCTATTGAATATTTTCTTTTAAATATTTTCCGATCTTAGAAAAAAAAAAAAAAAAAACACACACTGAATCTCCAGGTGCTATGGATTCTGAGGAACGCTTAAAAATCGCCCTTCATATAGCAATGACAAACTTTCATTCATGGCGTATTTTAGTGATATACATTTTACCTCGTGAAATTTCAAAGCGCCCCCCCCCCCCTCAATAAAAAAAATAAAGAAAAGAAAATAGAACCGCTTTTTTATGTCAACGGCGGGCGCTGACGCGGGCGACCGAGTTAACCGAGGCTGGTCTGCCATTGATGCCAACTCCCGATATTAGCGCAGCATGAAAGCGACTGGGACGCTCGGTCGACCGAAAGCAGACGACGCCGTGGCATGCTTGCGGCCCATATCGGGAGATGGCGCCGCAAGCACAAGCCTCGATCGGTTAGCTGGCTTGTTTGAGTCGGCGTCCGCCGTTGACGGCGTCAAGGCCGGTGTTCTCATCTCGTCACGAGGTCGAATCTACCGCTAAATTACACCTTTAATAAAAATTCTGTATTGATAAGTACTGGCCCCAATTTTTCCTACAGATTTTGGAATCAGTTCCGGCATTCATTACAAACTATACATGACGAACTTATTTCTATCTTCACAAGTCTAGGAAAGAGACGGTAGTTAAAATGTTTCCTTTATATTCTTGGTGATAACCCTAACCCAGCAGAAATCCTAAAAGATTCATGCCGGGTATGCTTTTCAGACTTTAGATATTTGCAAAACAAATTGCCTTGAAATCTACACAAATACAATCTGTGCAGGTGAGATATACGGCCAGAATGGCATTCTCTAGGTAGATGATGGTAATGAAAAGTCGCATGATTAACTAAAATTAATTAACTGACTTTTTATTTAGTAAAATAAACATTTGCTTAAGATTGAAAACTTGCTGAGCGTACTCTAAGACCCCTAAGTAGGTAAATTTGAGAAAGATATGGGGGCGCGTCGGAAGACCGGTCAACCCCCGGTCACAGTCCGAGTTTCGCGGCGCTGACATTAGCGTCGCCACCATCGGCGGCGCTGTGAATAGCGTCGCCACCTGCAGCAGCGCTTCGGTGGTGGGGGGCTCTCATTAATATAAAAATACAAATATGGAACTTGGTTTGCTAACAGTAATTTCAACAAAACGTCTTCATCTCGCCATGAAAATAAAATGTAATATATTTTGTATAATCATTTCTGTCTGTTTCTCTTTCAGTCTGAAACCAAAACTCTAAACCGTCCGGACTGAGGTTGCATGAGCAGTCAACTCGCTCGCCTCGCCGGCGCCGTCACTCCCCTCTCCCAAATCTGAAACTTCGTAACGGCAGTGTTGCGGTGTTGCTGTGCGGGCAGTGCGGCGTACGGCTGCGCGTTGCGCGTGGTCGCATGGTTTTGTTTACCCGATGGTCGTGCGAGCGGGGTTCCGCTCTCCGGCATTCCGCGCGCCTGTCGAACTCGATGGATATTTTTGGTGCAAACTTTCAGAGACTGTTGAGGGATGCATTTGACGTGGCCATATCCAAATGTCGCACGAACAGCGCAAATGCCAAGACCGACAAGTTTCTGTTTGTTCGTTTTTTTCAACAAAAGACAGGTGAGTTTGTATTCTTCCCGTACTGTTTTAATTGCTCAGCGAATTTACCGTTAAACTTTTGCTGCCCATAGCTGTTGGTTTGCGGGTTGACCGTACTAGAGGCAGGCTCATTCTCGCAGTAAAAACAAATGCTTTCTGATATTCTCCACGAAGTCAATCCCCTAACTACTACGGTTTTAATGAACTGAAAGGTATACACTTAGCCCAACTTTGATTAAAGCACAACTTCATATTTAAAGTATAACAATAGGGTTAAATCTTGAAAATGGTCTCTGGCGGTCCTCGGACAGACGGACGATAATAAAGACAGAATTCGACTCCCTATATTTTTATTTTAAGTTTCATTTATTTCTGGTCCCGGATGCGACAAACGGCATTCTTTGTCATTAGTTTGTTCTCTATAGATAGACGTTTGTTTTGTGTCCTGACTATTTAAATAACTATACAATTCTAAATATCATGACCACATTGTCATTACAGCTGCTGGGACATGGAACGAGCATTTGAACGTTTTCTCACGGAGGAAGAAAGCTTTGGACACTTCGTGGTTTCCAACCAGTTCTACAGCCTCTTGAGTGCCAAAATTTCCGAAGGTTTATTTCACCACCTTTCCATCTTGCTTGCGTGAGAAGCTTTGAATATGTAAAAATGAAGCTAATGATTGCTGGAGGCTACCTAGTGGCTTATCAGTGAACAACTTATTTACTTTCTGTGAACAGCTGATCCAACTTGGCATGTTGAATGCGTAATTATGTGGGTCAATGTGTACACTTGTATAGATATATATGATAATTCCCAAGAAGTGATAATGTGATAAAATTAGTGATAAAGCCCATTCCCAAGAAGGTTGCGGCGCCGCATGTAATAATGAAGTTATGAGATCGTGCACAGATGAGAGAGGTGCCGGCGGTCTATAACTGGAGCTTGTGGGCGAGGGTAACGAAGTGATTTTGTCAATAATTTATCTTTTCGCGTATGGAGATGCAGTGCTGTACTTGATTCGTTTCAGCATGTGCGCAATAAATATGCCTCGAAATATTTCGGTCGCAGATCTCGATTCGTTACTGGACGGCTGGACGTCTCGAAACAAAAGAACAACGAACACACACGACTACGCACCTTATTCAGCTGAAAGCGAAATCGCACATAGTAGGCGTGTACTGCGTTAGGGGCTTTTAGCAAACCGTGACCGTGTTCCGCGTACCGCACTGTCGGGGCCTTTGAAGCATGCTTTTTAAGTGTGCGCCCGAAGTGATACCGTGACCGCGGGGCGCGCGCTTAAAACTATGTTTCAAAGGCTCCGATAGTTCGGTACGCGGAACACGGTAACGGTTTGCTCAAAGTCCCTATTATAACACTACCGAGACCGGGCGTGATGCAAAGGAGCCTGGCCCCAGCGCGACCCCGAAGCGGTCGTACGACAACCGCCCTACATAAATAGAAGGGCGCCATGTTGGATTCTATATGGCTTGGCATAGAAACGACTTTAAAGTTGGCTACCACGTCCCAAAAGTGTTATAAAAAAGTCATTTTGAAAAGTGAGCCAGGTATTTTATTGATAGCATGATTAGTTGTTGATATGATTTTATAATTTACTGAATATGAAATGATATGTCGACTCGTTCAAGTAATGAGAGCCCCCCACCACGGACGAGGAATTCGGCGCTACTGTACAAAAGTCGACTCCATTGGCCCTATGGGAAATGTCCGGTGGTTGGCCCGGTGGTGCGCTAAAGTTACCACATGTGCAACGTACAGTCCCCGGCAATTTGAAAGACCCAGTGGGAGCGCGTGGCCGAGGCGGTGGCTGGCGGGGGCGCTGCGAGCGCTCTGGGCAATTCCATTCTGCATCGACGGGAGGACACTCCCTCGGGGCTCAGCTAAAGCGCAACGCGCTTATCAGTTTGCGCTGAGCCCCGAGTGAGCGTCCTCCCCTCGAAACAGAATGGAAATGCCCGGAGCGCTCGCAGCGCCCTCGCCAGCCACCGCCTCGGCCACGCGCTCCCAGTGGGTCTTTCATATTGCCGGGAACTGTAAAGAACGTTTTTTTTTTTTTTTTTTTCACTGGTTTGAGAATTATCAGTATGACTTCTGGAACAGAAAGATAGCCGCCTCGGTGACTCCGACGCGCCGCGCGAAGGAGCTCGCCCTTGCGTGGTCCGTGCCACCGACCGTGGATATATCTCAGTCGGAATTGAGCGTTCACAGTCGTGGCCGAGTGGTAATCCACTTCCGGCTGCCCAGCAGAACGGACGTGCGATGGATCGCTCGTCGGGAGCGGCGATAACAACCGGCCTTGGCCGGGGTGATTCGGATAAGGGCAACGCTGCCCGGGATGTCTCTGTTATTTTGCCGACGAAGCCAACAGGAGAAATAATGAAGAACAGCGTAGTGCTGCATTGTGACACCATTGGACGGCCTTACAGGGCAGAAGATTTTGTGCCTCTTTTAAACCAGGTGGGGGTGCTACAAGATTTGGCCGGTCTGGGGGCGTATCAGATGGGTCAGGTCTGGCTCGCCAAGATGAAGAACTCGGAGGCCAAGAGCAATCTGCTTCACGCCGGCGAACTTCAGGTCAAGGGTCGGTGCTGCCTAGTGATCGGCCCATACCGGCGGGATATCAAGGTGAAACTTCACTGGGTTACCTTCGACGTGCCAGTCGACACCGTCCGTCGCGCCTTCGAGCCGTACGGCGAGGTGAAGGACGTCGTCCGGGAGGTTTGGAAGCTGGACGGGCTCGTCGGCGTTGAATCTACGACGCTTACTGTCGCCTTGACCCTCCGCCAAGATGTATCCCTGGAAAAGTTGCCGCACCAGCTCCGTTTCTTTGGCGGATCGGTACTGGTGGTGGTCCCCGGGCGCTCGCCCATCTCCCTCCGTTGCCGGCGCACGGGTCACGTTCGGCGCGACTCTAGGGTGCCCTGGTGCTCTGAATTCTGAGGTTTCGGGGCACAAAAAAAGAGACTGTGTCAAGACGTACGCTCGCGTCACTGGCAGCGACACCGGGCCGGAAACGTCCGAGTTGATAATGGACGAAGACGAGACCAAGCGGGCCGCAGCACCGGGAACACCGCCTGTGCAGCTAAAGCCCAGTCAGGCAGCTATCGACAACGGAATTTTAAGCAAGGCGTTACCGGAAGCGCCTCCTGCGCAACCGTCCCCGAAGACTACTCCCAAGCAGACCCAGGACGCCATTCCCAAGAGAGTAAAGAGTACTCCAAGCGACTGCGAGGGAACGGATAAGCACCGATATCCTGCAGTCTCCAAGCAAGACGAGGTCCCCAAGTCCATGGAAGTCGACGCTACGGCGAGAAAGCGTCGGCTGGACGACACAGTATCCGTCAGCGGGGAACATCTGCCGAGGCGCTTCAAACGGGAATGGCACGGTGAAAAAGAGAAAATAGGACGGTACAAGCCTCAGCCTATGTCTCCAACTCGGCAACACGAGCCGACGAAGTAAGTTTTTTTTTTCTTAGAGCGCAGCTCTTAGGCGCCTGTTTCCGGCTTGAGCGGCGTCGGCGTCGGCGTCGGCGTCGGCGTAACTGCGCGGTGCATTGTGGGTAAATTTTCCCGAAGAGACCCGAGGTCCTCCCGAAGGTCCTCGGATTCCTTCGGGAGGACATCGGGTTCCTTCGGGAGGACATCGGGTTCCTTCGGGAGGACCTCGGGTTCCTTTGGAGGACCTCGGGTTCCTTGGGAGGACCTTGGGTCCCTTCGGGAGGACCTCCAGTTCCTTCAGGAGGACCTCGGGAGGACCTCGGGTTCCTTCGGGAGGACCTCGGGAGGACCTCGGGCTCCTTCGGTGACCTCGGGGAGGGGGGGGTCACGTGACCCCCCCCCCCCCGAAGTCACGTGACCCCCCTTCCCCGAGGTCACTTGACCCCCCCCCCCCCCCCCGAGGTATCGGCATCCTCATCGTCACTGATGACGTCATAGGCATCCGCATCGTCATCGTCATCGTCAGCGTCACTGATGACGTCATTGGCAACGTCACGTGACCCCCCCCCCCCCGTACCCTTCCCTCCTCCTCCTCAAGAGCTGCGCTCCAGTTCGGCGTTACAGGGGGTTGTAAACGGCTTTAAGCTTTTTCATCCCGACTTTGAACGCCCCCTTTGTAAGTCCAGTAGCCTTCGTCTGGCCTCCCTCTAATTTCTTATGATCCTCGAAAGATCCTTGCGTGTGGGCACTCTGAACGTACGAGGTTTAAGTGCAAGGCGCAAACAATTTCAGCTGAACCGCCTTTTCGTTGAAAAAGATCTCGATATTGTCGCGGTACAAGAGTAAAAAATTGAGAGCGAGGCCCAGACGGAGTGCGTGGTCCGTCTATTCGGGTCGAGGTACTACCACGATCAATATGAGTGCGAGCACCGCTCCGAGTGTCACGCGGTACTATCAGTGCCCCCTGTCGACTTCTCTTTGAAGTACACGTGCACCTTGGTTTCGAGACGTATCGTCTCTAATGATCGCCGCACCACTCTGCACTTCCGGGTCGTCTGCTAGCGAAAAACGGTCAGCGAAACCGCGAAACTGTTCACCAATGACGAAGAGCATTTTTCGCTAGCAATGTGCGCCCGCAAAGATATTTGTATAAATATTTTAGGGTCATCCTTTTGATTAGGAACTTTTAGTATATTATTCCCCTGACAAATGCGTTCGAGCTGCAAAGTAGTGGTCTGGTTATCGCACGATAACCCGCAGCGACACTGAACTTTATGCTGTGTCATGTTGCTTTTACAGTGCAAAGGAGCGAACACTCTAAGAAACAATGGAGGAAAAAAGTGGCAACGTCGCGTCTTCCTCCCTTCTACTGACGCGTCCCCAAGCGGGCACGAGAAAAAGGGAGGAACGAAACGTTTTTCTCCCTCTCCAGGCAGACGGGAGAAAGCTTTCGCCCTCCGGACTCATCTTCGTTCGGTTTCGTTTTTCGAGCAGGTCGCGCACGTTGTTTAATAAAAGCTGTTAAGTTGATTGAGCTTCAGCGGCAGCGAAGGCCGCCTGTAATTCCGTTTTCTAGTCCAAACGTGCAGAACATTTCGGTTGTATCGACGTTTTTATCACTAATTTTATCAAACGAGCAAACGAAGCCGCTAGAAACAGCGAAGTTCCGGAGCAGTGCCAGTAGCGCTACGTACACTGGGCAAGATGTTTGTCTCCGGATTGCGGGACTCACGTGGAATTACAGTAGCGAAACCACGCGGAACTGTGTCGACGTTTTCGACGTTATGGAAATCGCAGGAACTGCGTCCAAGACAGGCAGGTTTTGCTGCCGGCTGCCTGGGTGCCTTCCGTGCTGAGTTCGGTTCTGTTTTCCGGTGCCGTGTGCAACCGGCGTTCAACGTGGTTCTGTATTTGTGCGTGTCAGCAACATAGCAGCAACATCGTGATGGCAGTGTTGTGGGTTGTGAACGGAAGACTGGAATTATCGCCGATGTGACCGTGTGTTCGCGTTCGCGTATCAGTGGTGTAACAACAAGATGAGATGACGCAAACTGTCGGGCATTGATGCCGCTGGTCGGGCCGTGATCGGAGGGGGCGGGGTGTCGCAGGTTGACATTCCGCTTTACATTAAAAAGTTTAATACCACTTGAGGGATCAGATGCAATCGATCGACGTGCGGAGTGCGGATAGTCATGTTGGAACGCTGGTCTGAACAGTAAGCTCCTATTGTACAGTGGCCAGTGTGACTGTCGGTTGTCTCGTCCCCGATAGCGATTGCGCTCTGGGAAAAGGATTGAACGGAGCAAAATCGTGACAGAAAGTACGTATATTTACAGTGTGGAATTTTAGCATTGAAAAAGTGTAGTAGGTAAAGTCGAAAAAAAAAGCTACCCTTTATTTTGCTGTTTAAATATACTACGGTTCCTGGAGAAACTGCCCTCCAAGTGGCGCGCTGGGATGAGCGCTAGAAGTTTTCGAGCTCTGCCACGGCGTAGCTCCGTACACTTAACACCTGCCGCAAGTCGCGGCTTTGACTGCATTCAGGTTGATCGAAAAGCAATTTCCCAGCCCGTGAAGCATCACTTCCAGCTGAGTGAATATCCGCTCTACAGAGATTAATTCAAGACGGCAATTGCAGCCTTGCGCGAACAGCACGAATAGAAAAACAAACACTACAATAGAAATACAGGCTACGACGTGCCGTGCGGGGAAACAAACTCATGGCTTCGAACCGCATTGAAGCGGCTTGATTTATTGGCTTTCAAATAATTACGGCATGATTGAGCGTTTGCTTTTTAATAACAGATTCATCCCCTGAGCCATTCAAAATACTCTCAGAGGTATGACATTGCAGGAAAAAAATCAACATGCTGGGAATATATTTTATTGCTTATTCAGTCACCGAGAAATTTCGTACGTTCAAAACGACCAGTATAAAAGACGGAAACGCAGAGCTCGGGTGTAACACTTCCCTTGATTTCCTTGCTTTCAAAACTCTGACTGACTGACTGACTGCTCGGGTGTAGTGTTCTCGTTAGTGTGCCGTTGTATTGATGTTTGTATGTGCCATGTATGTGTATGTGCTCAATGTATGTTCACCTGATACTTGCAGTATGCGTAATGTGTGTGTAGCAGAGGTTCCCGAAGCGCATTGGCACGCCAGAGGAAATAAAAATATTTTTTGTAGAACATGAATTGGGCAGTATCTAGCGCCACCTAGCCTAGCTACTTGCAATTACTCTGCTTGACCCTGACATGTGATGGCAAGCGATTGAACCTTCTTGCACGCTACGCGATAAACAGCGGCTTCGAGTTTGTTCTTTTGAGAGCGGCTTTTGGTTTCGCGGATTGAGTTTCCCATTCCTCCGTGATGTGCGGTTGACGAAGGAATTGTGACTCGAGGAACACCAAAGGTAAGACGGAAAGTGCGCGAAGTAACTGGGTATCGGTTGTCTCCGTTTAACATCGCAGTGCTGTCGACGAGAAGACTGAGTAACTGCTTTCGAAACGCAAGTTTCTGTTCCTGTGAGGGGAATCTGGCTTCGGAAATGAACACAGTTCGTGGAAAGCTCGTGTTACGGTTTTATTTGCTGCTCCTCTCGTCCCGTACAAGAGACGTAGCGTCCTCGTTAAGCCTTATTGAGCTTGATTTGCTCGATTCAGGGCCGCCATAATGAGATGCAGGCGACGGAGGAACTGGTTTCTCCTCTGCTTCAGGGACAAACGTTTCTCCCTTTCTAATGAAACATAGGTGACAAGACCGTTCCTCCCCCAAGGGAGGACTATCGATACCATTTTTTCTAAGAGTGAAGGGTATCATTTAGAAGAAATGATATTTTGACGAATTGGTGGGAATTCATCATGGAAAACAGCGCGAAAAAAACGACGAGGACGTCCCGTCTGTTTCTTAACGTCATGGTCGTTTCTTTCGCGCTGTTTTTTTTATGATGAAAGGTATCACCCACGTTCGCACCGCGCTAACTTCTTGCCTTTGCCAGTTGGTGGTCCTTTGCTATCGCAAAACTCACGCGAAATAAATAATAGGCAGTCTTAGTTGATTTTATATATAGTGTAAAAAAGACGGGACAAAAAGGGCCAAGCAGCACACAGGACAAGCGCTTCTTCGTATTTTTTGTCCCGTCTTTTTTTTCGATATTTTAATATGAATGTCAATTACCAACTTGGCCAGCGGACCAAGCTTTTACCAAGCTTAGTTGATTGTTTTGAAACCTCCGATAACAATATAATGCATGCTTAAAGTCGTCGGCGAAGTATCGGGTATTGTTATCGGAGTCAGGGGAATATTCTACTAAAACTTCCTAATCAAAAGGATGAACCTAAAGATGTTTATGCAAGTTATTTTTGCTGGCGCACATTGCTAGCGAAAAATGCTCGTCATTGGTGAACAGTTTCGCGGTTTCGCCGATCGTTTTTCGCAGCAGACGACCCGGAAGTGCAGAGTGGTGCGGCGATCGCTAGAGACGATGCGTCTCGAAACTAAGGTGCACGTGTACTTCAAAGAGAAGTCGACAGGGGACACTGATAGTACCGCGTGACACGCGGACCGGTGTTCGCACTCATATTGATCGTGATAGTACAACGTGTGTGCCAGTCACGCTGTTGGAACTTCGGGGGGCTGCCTTTTGTTTCTCCGAAAATCTATCGGAACTGTAGAACAAGTAATTAACTGCGAGGCCGGACGATTGATAGTGTGTGATTTCCTGTTTTCAAGTTACAAGTTTCGCGTATTGTGCATTTATGCTCCGAATAAAGTATAAGATAGATTAATATTTTTCGAAAACATTAGCCAGTATATTACAACTGACCGCCTTGTCGTTTTGCTGGGCGATTTCAATTGCGTTTGCGCTCCAGGCGACCGATCTAACAGCGCAAGGTACAGGGATGCTAGCGCAGTCTTCTTGAGGGAATTGGTCCAGCTAGGCGAATTAGAAGACGTCGCCCACTGTGCTTCAAGTGCGAGCTGCTTACAATTCACGCACTTTCAAGGAGCAAGTCACGCGCGCCTGGACAGTGCGTACGTCTCTCTGGAAATCATCGGCGCCTGCAAGTTTTATTCAGTAGATGATGTTCCTTTCAGTGACCACTGCCTTGTTTCGTTTATGCTCCGTTCACCTAGAGAATCTCCTGAAAAGTTTAATTGGGATTTGTGGAAATTTAATACAAAGCTTCTAGAAGTTGATCCTTTTCTAAAGGGGTGCGTGAAAGTCTCGAGAATTTCGCTAGCAGAAAAGTGGGAGGCTTCGGAAAAAAATGGGAATTATTTACAAGACTTAAAAATGAGAGCACTTGAACGGTGTAGCATATTTAAACACGAAAAAGAAAAATAAACAAAAGAGTTAAGCCAACTGCTACAAAGGTTGCTTGCAGGAAGAATGTCGTACGCCCGGCGTTTTCGCTGATGACATAGTCAGTTTGAAAAAGAAACTTGAGGCTCTCGATACGGAACGGTACAAAGGGGCCATGGTGCGCGCGCGATTTAAACGGTTATCACTTGGCGAGATACCAACAAAACGAGCCCTCGGTGTAGAGAAGACGTACGCCAGTAAGAATGTGATCAGCGAAATTTTATACCACGAAACTGTAACCAGCGATAAAGAAATAATCGAATGCGCGTTCGTAGACTGCTATAAGAAGCTTTTTAGTTTTCGTGCTCCTAATAAAAACGGGTTCCAGACACAATTTTTGCCGTTAATGCCAAAACTAGAGGACGACGTGAGGGAAAGGTTAGAACAGCCAATAATGTTGGAGGAAATTGAAAAGCTGATCGAAAATTTAAAAATCGGAAAATCGCCCGGTCCGGATGGTTTAGGAGGGGAGTTCTACAAGGCTTTCAAAGACCAAATTGCACCGTTTTTGTATGGAGTGTTCAGGGAAGCGTTCGATTTGAATTGTTTGCCTTCATCTTTTTTGTACACGCACACCATTTTTATTCCGAAAAGTGATGATTGCGAAAACCTACGTCTCGTTGTTTCTTATTGTCCAATAATTTTGACGAATGTTGAATATAAGATTTTCATGAAAATTCTCGCTGACAGCTTACAAAGTGTAATATATATTATTGTCGGCCCACACCAGACATGTGGTATCAAGGGAAGAAGTATTGTTACAAGCATTCATGTTGCACGTTGTATTTTAGAATGCTGTGATAGTTTGGACCGTAAGGTGGCTCTGTTGCAGGTCGATCTAGTGAAAGCTTTTGACCGCGTGTCTCACGGAATTCTTTTTTTCTATCTTGAAGCATGTGAACCTGGGTTCCGTTTTATTCGATGATGTGCGGATGGCGTATAAAACTGTACCACCAGCCTTGTTGTCAACAAGCGTGTCAATGAGCGTATTAGGCTTTTTTCGTCAGTGAGACAGGGTTGTCCACTTTCGCCGTTACTTTTTTGGATTTTTATTGAACCTTTTTGTTTAAGAATTATCAATGACAGTCATCTGCGTGGGTTTAGCCTGCAAGCTACCGAAGTGCGCATTCTGTTTTACGCAGATGATGTAGCTATTTTTTGTATCGACGAAGAAATTGTTCGAAGACTAGTTGCGGTAACCAAAAGCTTTTGTGAGCACACGTGTAACGCGGTAAACTGGCACAAGTGTACCGACTTTTGGCACGGTAATTGGCCCTCCGTGCCAACTCTGTTTGAGGGCATTGTATGGTCCTCCACGCCGGTGCGTTATCTCGGAGTGCCTTTGGAACATTATCGCACCAGCGACCAGTACTGGAACGATGAAACTGAATCTCTTCGTGCAAAGACTCTGAAGTGGGGAGGGAAGTGCTTGTTATTTTTTCGCGTGCAACTGTGTGCAACATTTTTTTCGCTGCCGAGCTGTGGTATATCTTGCAAGTTTTGCATTGTTCACGGATCAATATTCAGCGCATGCATCAGGGTATTTGCTGTTTTTATTTGGTGTTCGGCGTGGGAAAGATCAAGTCGATCAAATCTCTTTCGTCGAGTCAAGTCCGGCGGTCTCGGTCTTTCGCATTTGTTTATTAGACAGCTGGTCAACAGGTTCCTTTTTCTTGGAGACCAGGAAGACCCTTTTTTACGCACTGTAATTCAGGTAAGGCTGCGCAATCTGCTGCCCCAGTTTATAGTAGCGACGAGTGATGAAATCAGCTTTGGTGTCCAGGGTTATTTGAAGGAAGTTATTGGGGCCTATCGGTTTTTGGCAACATGTTTTTCATTAGAATATTTGTCTGGCGTTTCACGCAACTGGTTGTCGAAGGACCTGATCGAGTTGCTTTTTCCCACACCCTTGTATCGATCGCTGTACAGCGCAGGCACAGGGCAGGATGTTTTAAAACGAGTCAAGAGAATGGTAATTCCCGCGTGCACAAAAACTTTTTTCTTCAAGTTACATAGCGGATCGCTTCCTGTAAAGGCTTGGTTAGTTGAAAAGGGCATACCAGTAGCGTGGTCTGAAAACTGCTTATTGTGCAAAAAGCCAGAGACAATTGAACATGTGTTCCTGAACTGCTGGGACGCAGTGTTTTTTTGGGACGTCCTTCAACGCACTATAAAAAAAAGACCTCCCTTTAACGTCCCACGGCATTCGGTTCCTGTCTGTAGAAGCTGCTTCTGTACCTTATGATATGTTCATGCTCATGGGACTGCACAGTATATGGTGATGTCGTATGGCGGTACGTCATGCTGATATCGATGTGCGGCCGGTGTATAAGTATTTTGTAGAACGCATGTGTTTCCTTAAAGAGCTGTACAGGGCGCAGCAGCCTCAACCTGAGTGGCTGTCACTTCTGGTGAACTTGTCTTCCATCAAAGACTTCTAGCTGTGACATTAGCCAGGAAGACTGATGGTTTTAACTTTTTTAGTCTATCTTGATAACTATGTATGCCTCCAATGTTAAACAGGCAATAAATAAAAAAAAGCCTCGGTGACTCCGAAGCAAAGCGCCGGACTAGGGATCCCCAGGTGGCGGGTTCAAGTCCCTGCATGCCGACGGGCCCACAATCTGAAGGAGGTTTATAGCGGAGAACGCGCAGTGGAACCGCGATTTCTATTGCATATCAAAAGATCTCAAGGTATTCGAAATAAGTCCTCAGTCATCCACTGGGGCAAGCCAGATGCCCTTCGTTTGTTTGTCATAAAAAGCCTCAAATTTGATTTAAACACAAAGATAATTCATCAAGAAACGGGAGAGAAACAATTACAAGAATTTGTAGATCATTGTATATACTGTGTACATTATACAATTATTTCGGTCAGTAATGATCATTCTTGTCGTCTCTAAGACGCAGGTGTTCGACGCCCATGGTCAGATGGTGGGAACATTACTCCCTACACGTATCAGGTGAAGTATTGTCTTTCAGCTTCTTTTTTCTAAAGATGGCAAAGTTCTTCGCCTGTGAAGCAAGCCTTGCACTTGTACTTTTGTTCTTCAGGATGATATAAGAGAGTCATTAGATGATTAGCAAAAATGATGACGTCAATAAACTACCGAATGCAGTTACAAGCGTGAAGGTTCCTCGAGAAATCAGAAATTTGAGATCCACCAGATGTGATATCTGCTTACCTGATGACGTCGTTGGCGAAAGTGTCACCTCCGCTCACTCAGGAAATTACACTCACCTCTACACTACACATATAAGGTTGCTTTCTAGAGAAAAACAAAACAAAAAAAAAGAAACGGTTTGCTCTTTATGGAAAGAACAGTCTAGAGTTTTGTTCACGAGCCTCTGCTCCCTCAAAGATGGCTCCAACGCTCACACCAGTGGCAATTTGAATGCACTATTTTGTAAACAGCGACCTTCATTTTGAAGCAAGTCAACCTATATGCAAGAGAAATAAAGGGTTGGGAGGACACAAAGAAGATCTCGGAGTACCAGATGACGTGCCCTATTTAGCCGGGGCACTTTTCCCCGTGTTTAAAAAAAAACAAACTACAAACGGTTCAGGTAGTGCTCGACAGCGAAAAATGACAGGAGTTTGAAGATCACACGTTCGACATATATGAGAAGATTCACGTTTGTGTAGTGCTCATCTTTGAAGAGTCACACAACAAGTAAGATCAGACTGGTGAGCCAGAGGAAAGAATTTCCCACCCTTGCATTCCTGGCATTAGACATTCAATCTTTCAACTTTTTGCTTTCATAATGTTTATGTAACAATAAAGACAATTCTCACAAGGTATTATTAAATCTGACTGGTAGAAACCTCGTGGGTTTATAAGGGCCAACGACATGTTTCCAATAGATGCAATCGTAGTACCTATAAAGCACTACTCGTTCATTTCCTGGGGCATGTGTAATCAAGATGTATTATAAAACTTGAATCGCATGCGTTGTTGGAGTTATCTTATTTGATTGTACACCTCCTGGAATAAATAAGGCATGCGAAAGAAACCCTTATACCTTCGTGGAACGTCTTCACAGTCGGATTGCACCAACTTAGCAGTTGGACCGGATCCCTATGCCGAGCATCCTTTGATGCGTTGATTGAACACGAGGCCCAGACAAACGCTGACACTGCACTCGTGTTTAATGTGTGTCTTCGCTGGATCTCAGTGCGAAGACGTAAAAATTCTAGCGTATATGCTTTTATTATTCTAGTAGTGTTATCTTAAGCAACGTTACAAGATCAAGGTGTGTTGACATACTTCTTAAAACGACTGGCGCCTCTTCGTGGCGCTCGGTAAGCTATAAGCCCGTTCTAGAACCGGTGGAACCTTCGACGTACATTATATCTGGATGAAAGTGATTTTGTTGTTGTTTTCCGGCGAACATAAAGTTTGCGCAGACGTTTGAGGAAAAAGAACGACGTTTGAAAATAGCCCTTCTCCGCTGCAAGTGGAGGCGTTAAACCGTTGGTGGCGCTTGGAACGCCATCCGCCCAGAGCCCTATATACTGGGAGAGTTTGGCCGAATGGCGGAGGCTGTCGCCCGCTAAAGCAAGCAGACTTTACGATAACAGAAAATGGAGGATTTTGCTTTTGAGCACTCTACTTACGTGCGCTAGTCCAAATCCGGGGTTAGTATATATAGTAAGGGTGCAGGCGAGCTGGTGAATATTAACCATGCTGAATTAACCTGAGACTGGGGTAGAGAAGAAAAATCAAAACGTAGAAGGGACAGAAAATAGACAGGACGACGTCTCAATTTGAGACGTCGTCCTGTCTATTTTCTGTCCCTTCTACGTTTTGATGTTTCTTCTCTACCCCAGTCTCAGGTTAATTAAACATGGTCCGGGGTTAGTAGCTGTTTTATAAACACATTTTCATGTACTCTGACATTTTGTTACGCCTGCAACTGGTCACTATATTCAAGCACTGACCATCCTTTGTTGATCTCGAAAAATATAACTTACAAATAAGGTTTATTTCTTTTGATTTTAAACAAAATTAGGCTTTCTACAAAAATAAATAAATAATCTGTCGGTTGAGCGCCAGGGTTCGCAGCTCCTCTCCTAGATGGCGCCCGTCACGGTACTGAATTTGAGCGGAGGCAATTTTTCAGACCTAGGAGTCAAAATATTTAAAATTCACTTTTCACAAAAGAAAAAAAAAGTTTAAGCTCATATAGTTTTACGAGATCGTAGCAGATAAGTAAGTTTAGGCTACTGACTACGTGTGCAGCGCCAAAAACAATTACATTAGCGATAAACACTTTTTACAAGGGTGGGCCACAGCATACCGTGAGTTCCTAATCCAGAGTGGGTTAGAAATTCGATAACAAAAAAGGGCGGAGGCAAGGTAGAACCTCCTGGTTGCCTTACTTCCAGCTGTGGTTGCTGGATTGTCGGCATCTTCAAAAAAGTGCCGAACTCTCCCAGTATAAAGGGCTTTGTATCCACCCGTTCCAGCTCGCGCGCAGGCACCAGCGAAGAAACGTGTTCGAACGACGCTTTTCCGGGGAGCTTATCAACAGATAGATCAAAGAACGTTGGCATCAACCACGGTGGTATAAACTCAAAAAGTGTCGAGCAGCTCGAAATGCTTTAACATGGCAAGTGGAACGAGAATTATGAAAAGAATTATACGCGGAGCTCTCTTTCAAACTTCTGCAGCCTCCGGAACTCTTATAAACCTTAAAGAAACGGCGAGTGCTGGAAAATATGACATATTTGTGTTGACCACAATTTAGGCGGAACCTTTGATATAAAAATACTAAGTAAATGACCGATATCAGAAAGAAAAATTTAGGTAACCCGTTAGCTGAAATGTTTCTTTAAACGTTGATGTTTCTTTGTTGTGGAAATGAGGCATGTTTTGATACACAGTGTGTTGTTTTAGGCTGAACGGAGTATTATGAGTATTAAAAAAAGCCACGAAGGCAACACTAAGACGGTTCGTGTGGTTGAGTTATACGGCCAAGGGGAAATACTTCAGGGGCTAAGCGTCACAATAAGCCGATTAATTGGCTAAAACGTGTTATTTATCTTTTTAATGAGTGAATATAAACAGGTGGTCCACTGAGAAGCTTACCCAGCGTCATCGAAAATTACTAGATCAGTAATTGTTTTCAAATATTTCGAGCGCGGTGGTGCGCTAAAGTTACCACTTTCGCAACAGACATATCTGTGACGGTACGCAAACGAGGATGACAAGAGGTGGAAAAACCTCGCGGGCGTGTTTTCGCACCTCCAGGTTCGCGCCTGTTGCAGGAGTGGTAGCTTTAACGCACCACTGCGCTTCTCATACTCTTCAAGTCTTTCCAAATTTTCTGCTTTAGTGGTTGACGCTCAGCAAGTTTGTAATTGAAATACTATGTTTATTTGTTTTTAATAAAACGTTAATGCCCAAAAATCTAGCTGATTATGCGACTGATCTCGACAATGAGTTTCCTATATTATGTTCCCATGGCCGTATAACTCATCCGACAAGACCGGATTAGTGTAACTTTCGTTGTCTTCTTAAGACAAATATGTAAAACAGAAAAAAAAAAACAACGAGAACAAGAAGCCTTCTATTTTATTTGTTCAGGAATGGCCACTGTCATTGCACGTCTGTTGTTAGGTACGAGAGATGAATATAAATATAACCTTGCTCATTGCTTGCTTGAATGAAGAAATAAATTAGGAATGCAGAGAACATCCGCAGCTCGTGGTAGCGGTGGAAAAAAATCAATTGAACTTGTCAGTATTTTGCTTAGACAAGGGGCAAACTGAAGATTTGCCTTAAATTCATTCCGCGAATGAGCTTTTTACACGAGTACGCATTTTTGTTTACATCTGTTCATACATAAAAAAAAAAGAAACAGAAAGAAGTGGTGATGGCCTGATTGCGTTAAGTGGCGCTGGATACATACAGTTACAGGATTCTGTGACGTCATTTGTTGCCACTTCGGGACCACTTTTGATGTATGGGCGGCATGGGACGCTAAACACACCAGTCGGAGATGCAATCCAGGCAGCTATAGTATCACGAGACTACGCTTTCCCCTCGTCGCTGCGCCCCCTCTCGAAGGTCACGTGACACGCACAGAGCATTGGATTGACTCGGATGGCTCGCCGTAGCATCCGTTGTGGTAGGTCGTAAAGCGAAATGGTGTACAGCGTTAGTGCAGCCGAGGCGTGGCCCCACGCAAGGAGTTCGTCCTTGTAGCCTTTTGCAGTTGGTTCAAGTTAAGGTGAGACGGTGTATGTGTGACGTTAAGCATGGTCTCCATTATTGTCAGTGGACAATGCGTTGTGTACAAATAATCACGTGAGATATGCGTTAGAAAGCAGTATATAAAACATCATGGCGCATTGTATTAAACGTATACATGGTTTAACCAGTTTTGACCTACTTGAATATGTTTTTTTCTTGTACTCTAAAGATGCTTGTATGGTTACTTTCATTTCTTGAAAGCGCAGGGCCAATAATTGCATTCTACGAACGCTTCCGGCGTAGTACTGCGCAGGTATTGTGAGCTTAAGTATAGGTCCCACAGAACCTTTATCGACCACCGATCTCTCACAATACATGCACGTATTCTGGGGGATCGGTGGCCGATTGTGCTAGCGCACCGCAGCTATAGGAGCACGTGGAGTAAAATCTCGCGCTGCATAACCCACGAATCCTGGGTACAATCCCCGCCGTTTAAATCTTGATGAGCATTGTACCGACGTGCGGTCGTATATCACTACTGCGTGAAGCACGCTAAAGGCGCAAGGCTAGCAATGGTATCGCTCTGGCTAAATTTCATATGCATGGCTGGAACACCAGGGACCCACTGAGGCTGACTTACCGCCGTTTTTATAAGCAAACGCGTAATTAATTTCTGCGCCTTTTCTCTGTGAAGAACGCTTTTCCATGCTTAAGTTCTCTTTGAGCCCCATAATTCGCTATGTCTGCTTCAAAGAACATGGTAGTCACCCTCTGTTTGCTAAACGGAAAAGCCGATATGCATTTCAGACTTTGGAGTGCTATTGTGAGACGATCGTATACATTTGCTTGCATTTGAGTTTTGACAGACGTTATAGCGTGGTCTGGACTGCTTGTGAAAAAGTTCGCCGTTCCAAAATATATAAACTGAAGTGTACGCAAGATGCATTAGGAAAATGTTAATGAATTCATTGTAACTTTATGCCCCTGTTCACATTGATTAAATTCAATATAGTGTCCAACTACACACAGAATTGGGACCTGCAGTTCAATAATAGTTTTTATTCAATGGCACTTCGTTTGGAAATGTGGCGATTGTGGTGCTAGAGGGGCGTATTTATAAAAAAGTGATGAAATAATGAAAACAGAACTGAAAAATGAACTGATGATGGCTGGAAATGTGTCTGTTTCTTGTGGGTAAGTAGAAGTTTATTCCAGGTGGGAGTGGCTTCAAGGGTCAAACCTCTCTGTTCTGAAAGAAAGAAACATAAAAGTTAGAAAATATAAATACGCGCGTAGAGAAAAAAAAAAACGACAAAAAAAGAAAACCTGCCTACATGTAAATTCAATTTAGCGTGGCTACAAGCGGATAAAGGTGATCACCTGACACTCAAAAGCTTTTAACCTAGGGGAGCCGTGTTCAGCTGGATAGTCATATTTTTTGAACGATTGCAAATATAACAAAGAACGTTTCTACGGTGCCTAGAATGCATGCTACGAGCTGTTTAATAGTTCGCGGTAAAGATGCGGTAGATTTGACCAGCTAACTAGCATTTTACACTTGTGGCATATCTAATAAGATTATTCCACTTATCTACAAAGTAACAAAAAGAAAATAAACTTACACTTCTTGAGGATGGTCGAGTAGTCGAGGCCATAGCCGTAGTTTAGACCATATGGTGACAAAGCCAATCCGTGTCCGAAGCCGTAGGCGCCATGGCGATAGCCAAAAGGCCTGAAACCGAAGCCGAAGGGTCGAAGGGTGTAGCCGTAACCCAAACGGTTGAAGTAAACTGGGAACCGAGTCAGTGTGGTCACGGGTCCGCGAACAGTTACGGCGGGAGTGGTGGCCGTCTTGACCTCGGTCACCTTGGTTGTGTCTCCCGGCGTAGATTCAACGGAAGTGACGCCAGGGTCAGCGTCCCTAGTGTCAGTGTGAACTTTGGTAACACCGGGTCCGGCGGCTGCCGGCACGGCTGGGAACGGGTGGAAAACTGGGAACCCTGGAGCTATGAAAGTGGTCACCCGAGTGAAAGGGAATTTTCCAACAGCCGGAAATGGGTGAACAGCTGTGACACCTGGGGCCTTGTACGTGGTGGTAACTTTAGAAACGTCGTCAGAGCCAGTGGCCGCGTCTCCGTCGGCGCCAACGTCGTCATCGACTTTCGTAGTGGTTGTCTTTGTCGTCTTGGTCACTTTGACGCCTGGCGTTGCTCCTACGGGAATGACCGGACCCGTTGCGAAGACCCGGGTGAAGGTGGGCGGAAATGGCAGGACGCCTCGGACAGGTGTCAAGCCATAGGGTGTGAGCACGTGCGAAAAGGCGCTGCCGGCCAGGGCAAACAGGAGGCAGGCACGGAACTGAAAGAAACACTAGTGGGTAAGTGTTACTTTCACGTAACATCCGCTTTAAGCATTCAAAGTAAAGAATGCTGAAGGTAGGTGCCAGGTAAAGGCGAGTCTGTTGAGCAGTATTTACAGCTTTCAACATTATTGTGAAGTTTTCTTTTTTGTATATGCCTGACCCAGAGTTGTTCGTTTGTAAGCGTTTTTCTGATCTCAAGATTTTTTTTGGCGAGATGAATGTGTTAATTAGCATTTCCATATGCACCAAAAAAGCTTACTACCCCGTTATTTTCTTCTTCTCCTTTCTCCTTCCTCTTTCTAATTCATGCTCTTGCTTTTGCCCTACACCCCTCGACCTCCCCATCCTTTGATAGTGAGAGTCTATTGAGATTTATGTTTGGCACCTGGTTCTGTGATATGTGTTTGTATATAAACACTGCGTTTCAATTTTGGAGTTTTGCACCAAGGCACTACATCTCTTTAGAGGACAGGCGCAGCACATGCATAGTGGTAGATTTAAGCGGGTATAATTGAGAAAATGCTGAGCATGAATTTTATATCTTCACGACAAATAGGCGCCCATTATTTTGTATCGTCAGACACTCGTGCCTCACAGACTATTGTCGAATTGGTAGTGACCTTGTTCTTATACTAATGTTGTGAGCCAGTGGACGAATATGATAACTATTTCAGCATCGCAGACGCTTTGCCCATCATCGAGATAACTTTCACACTTTCGCGCAATTGTACGCCTTGCGCATATTTTTTGTCAGCTCGTAAATGTAGATTGGTGCTCAGCTGATATACGACTTAATATTAAGCGCGTTGGAACAAAATTAGTGCTTACTGCGATCATCGTTGCTTGTTCGAAATACGTTGACGATAGAGGACAACCAGTGAGAAATACCGGTTCGCGATCCCTTTTATATGAGATGGCAAGAAGAAGATGTCACGAGGGTGTTTTGGCTGTTTCCTTCTCACCCGACCGAAAAGAAAACTGCAAGGAACACCCGAAAAAAATAGAGTTTTCCCATTGACTCCTAGGTCACGTCTCGTGCAAATACCATTGGCCTTGGAGAGTGCAATGTAGAATTCCAAGATTTCGATCCGTCATATACTATTAAGAACCGATACTGATCAGTTTGTTCGTGCAGCAACATCTTTCAAACAAGTTTGATTTTTTTCGTTTTGTTCAATGAAAACGCCGCTTCCTCCCCAGGAGTCCTTGACTATCAATAATACGGATGATACTCTGCGGGAATTCAGACGCAAGAGCATTTCTGCAAACGCACGTGTCGAAAAGAGGGGTAAAACGGTAATTCTGGAAGCAACAAGAGAGCCACAGACCCTTTTTTATTTTGTAATCTTTAATTGCTTGACTCTGGGGTTAGGTGTTGTATACCGGTTTTGTGGTATGCATTACGCATATGTAAAACACAGAAAGAAGGAGAGGTGCTGGGATGTTGTTTGTTTTTTTTCCGCGGTTTTTACTTGAGAAAGTATACAAAATAACGAGTCACATTTTCCAAGTGACGAAATGTTCACGCAGTAGACGCATCTGAAATGCGAGGAAAAAGAAAAACGTTGTGATCTTTTTCGATTTTGAAAGGACTGAAGTTGGATGAACTGCAAAGTTTAATAAACCCTTTAAAACTATAGGTAAAATTTTCAAATAAAAACAATTAAAACGAATCACTACAATTAGACGATTTTGAATAATCGTTTAAATCAGGTATTCCCTAAATCGGGCATTTTTCAGTATATAAGACCACACCTGTACACTATCACAATAAAAACGGTTGAAGCAGGTAAATTGACTCTAATTTTGAATTCCCTTAGTTCTGAATTGCAGTACATAATTGTTTCTATTAATCGCGCAGTTTGAACCAACATCTCCTAGATAGAATAACGGCTGTGCTGAACACCACAAAACAGAATGCAATAATAGAGCCATGTAATCTGAAAGGTGTTATTTTACACACTACACACCCTTTAAGGGCTCTGGCGAAGAGCGACGAGTCACTGGCTGTGGACGCATACGCGGCACCTGAAAGTTTCCAGATGAGAGCTGTTACGCTTGCCCAGAGCGCATCCTACGGACGCTTGGACACAGATGGTAGCGCGTAGAAGGCGATGATTACAATGCTCGATAGGGCGTGCACTTTAGAATACGTTGGTCTCTTCTTTAATAATAGCAACAGAGGAGAGCTAGGTCATAATTTGTTACGCTAATTGGTGTTGATGAAGTACTTTGTTGTAAGTCGATAATTATAGCCATCTACTGACCAATCAGATAATTTGCGCCGTAAGACAGCGGATTCTTGTTGAGCAAAGAGTAACAAGGTTGAGCGTGATACACATCGACCCACAGAAATATAAATATTAAAATTCCTCTCAAGTGCAGGTGCACATGTCAACAGAAATCCGCGGATTAACGGCGCATTAAAATGCGGTGTTGAGTTAGTATTAATTTTTGACACACGTTCTCTGAAATGCTCTTGAATAGGAATAGTGGCGCTTTCACAATGAATAATAACGGTTCCCGCCTTTTTGAACTTCACTATACCGTCATGTAAAAAAAGAGGTTACCGGAAGTGAACGAGAAAATATTTGGCACTAGATTAAGAAAAAAAAAAAAGTTCGAGCAGTAGTACTTTCTAAAACTGCAATAATCACAAATAAGCAGTAAGTAGGAGCAATTAAAGATCTCCCATACTATTGTGGTCTCAACTTGAGAATTACAGACAACAAGAGATTTTATCCCAATCACTATTTAAACCAACAAGTTACTGACTGCATCAAAAAGGTAATGTATCATATGTGTGTGTGTGTGCCTGCAAACGATTCCCTAGATGCAAACGGTTTCAGCTTACGCGAGGTGATTTATGAGCGATAGTGTCTACTTATGCCCGCAGTGTTATAGGGTTCACGTGGAATGTTTTTTTTTTTTTTTTTTTTTAAAGAGTCCGGACGGCGCGCAACGAAGGTTTGATAGCCCGTCGCAATATCAGCGCGATCTCTAGCCCGAACCTTGTTGCTGTACGGTTTATATTCAATGAGAACATGGTCGACGTGACGCGCCGCTCGTCCTCTTGCAGAAAGGGCAAGATGGTAGTAGTTGCCAAACAAGGTCCGCATAGTAGTAACGTTAGTACACCGACCAGTGTTGATATTCGCACGATGAGCACCGAAGGTCGTTGAATACTGTACGATGTTCGCTAAAAATACTGCACGACGCCTGTTGCGTTTGACGTATATATGACGAGCGGATCAGGAAGCACAACCAGTCAGGTTAGGCACACGAGTAAGTGTCTCTTTTATTCCTTGTCTTCTACCACTGTAGCTGCGTCCCATGCGCAGCTCTTAAAATAATATAGAAAATAATTTTTTTTAATATCTAGAAAACTAGCCTATCAACGGGTCTTACAATAAGTTCTTTGCGCGTGGTCTGGGGACACATAGATGTTGTAGGCAAGGAAGTTACGAATGTTATAGGCAAGAAAGCCATATTTTCGGTAGCGTAAGGTGATCCTTAACGTTAGGATTGTGCGTGTGTAGAGAAAGTAAAAATGACAATCAAGTGTATTCAATTTAGCCTCATAACTCTTTTGTCGGTTTCAACCATGTATAAACCACGCGCTTCCGAAAGTTACCTGGCGTGAACCGTTTGTCTTTTGCTTGAGGTCCACACACGTCCAGTACGCAGGGGTTTTTTCGCGTCTACTTCATGTCTTCTGTCGAAGTTAATCTTCTCTGTAACCTTTACGTTTTCTTCCCAATTCTAGAGGAGCTTGAAATCAGGAGTCTTTGGCTTTTGGCGAAATCCGACCATAAGAAGCTAAGTTCTCATGCGCCTTCCCATCAAGAGCTTTGCTGGACTGTAGCCGTTTTCTAGAAAGGGGGGAGGGTGCCGTTCTACTGAAGCGCGCGAAGGGATCGTCAATCTTCCTTAAAGTTCGTTCGATTATTTTAAGGTCAGACTCCACGAAACTGCTGCTTTGTGGAAATTTCGAAATTTCAGGCTTGATTGTTTTAAGGTGGAAGCCCGAGTATTTTAAAACTTCAGCATTTCTGATGAGCCGACCATTCGAAATTGAAGGCCGTTGTCGATAAATACGTTTCCTGGTGTGCAGTGCCGGACGTATGCATATTTCAAGTGGTCATAATGGTTGTTGTTAACAAGCTCGTGAGTGGCGCAAGTTCTGGGTATTTTGAATAATAATCGGTGACAAACAAATACCATTTTCACAGGTCCATGCCAACATGTTGCCAACGCTTTCCGGGAAAAGGAATTGGTCTTAATGACTCTCGTATGTTGCTCGTCATTTGGATATACTGACGGCAATCTCGAAAACAAAGTCTTTTATTTCGGTCAATATACTACGCCACCATAACGATGGCCGTGCCAGTGCCCGGCCTTTAGCATTGCATTACGTAATATCCGGGGCACGTTTTATTCGGGATTTCTTGTTTTATGAACTGGGGCACAATGATCCGTGAATCTTTTCTTACAAGTCCCTAATTTACCGGAGTATCGGTCAGGCATTGCCAAAAGTCCTTACACGCCTTATGTACCAGGATCGGGGTGTCGAACCGAAATGTTTTTCGTTCCGGTTTTCGTTCCGGTTCAGGAAAAACGGTTCAGCTCCGGTTCAACTCCGGAGTGAAAAAATAAAGGTTCAAACCGCTTCTAACCGGTTCGTACTCATATGCTACAAAAAAATTGACGAAAGCAAAAAATAAACTATGCATATTTTGTAAAAGTGTTACATATAAAAAGCAAAGTGTCACAATACTGTGTGAAACGAACGAGCTAGTGCTGGGGCACCTCGGGAGGTGTGTGAAAGCGCAGTTCAATGTCAGGCAGCGGACCGAAGAAGCAGGACGTCGTCAAGCATACCCGGGGAATGGCGGCACCTCTGAGACAATAAAATCGCGTTCAGTGCAGAAAAGGCTCGCTCCACGCTGACCTGGGTCGCAGGCACTCCCAGGGCTACTTGCGCCAATGCGCAGAGTTCTGGATGGCGCTCCCGTTTCTCCTCACAAAACTGCAACACGTAAGCGTCCCTTGAAAGCAGCGAGTCCTTGTCAAGCGTTTCCAGGAGGCATGCTATATAAAAAGGGCTACCCGTACCTCGAACGTCCCCGCCAGCCTCAACCTCTTCTTCCTTGAGGAGCGCTTCCAGGGCGTCTTGGAGATCTTCTGGAGCCGCCGCAGTTTCAGAAGAGAAGATAGAATCTTGCTCGCATTGCAGAGCTGTGATCCGCCTCCATGTCTTTGTCAAATGCAACGTGGCCCGGTACGTTTGCTCAGGGGTGAGAAAAAGGCGATATCGGGGATCCATGTACACTGCTGCACAGAAGACATCCGTGTCAACAAGTCGTCGCTCCCTCTTTTTTATTGACTGGACCAAGGTCTTTGCTAACGGCGACGATATCTTGAAAGTGTCCATAGAATACCTCAGCCATGCGCCGTAGAAATCTCCTACAGTGAGCTGTTCCCTCTGCAATGGCTTCGTCGCCACTTCTGCCGGGTGAAGCGATACAGCGAGCATTTCGAATTCCGCCCATATGTGGCTTCACGTATAAAGCGAAAACCGCACGGAAAACATATCGGTTCCGCTCCGGAGCGAACAATATTATTTCGCTCCGCTTCAACTCCGCTTTGAGGGAAAATAACGTTTTTTTCCGGTTTTCGGTTCACGGTTCGGGTTCGGTTCAATACCCTGACCGGGATGGATCGAGAAAATAACCCGCCTTTTCGGCCAGCATAAACTGTGCACTTCAGTAAGTTGAAACTCCTTGAGAGTGTGACGCTAGCGGTGGTGCTAAAATGTTGAAAATGTGAAAACCTGATGTGTAAACTAGATAAAAAAGACGTTTTTTTATGAACCGACGTTCACCTGTGCTTGGGACAACTTTCTGTGGCAACAGAGCCAAAGCAATCGTTCTTTTTAGATTTGGTTTGACAATGATACTACAAATTTATAAAATTAGCCAGGTTTAAGCTCTTTCGGGTTTTCTTGGTTTAAGTTGGCCGCAGGTATTCTAGTTCCCTGAAAACCAATGATGACGTTTTGATCGTGTGCACCGTTGGGTATCATCGGTGTGGTGTGTCGTCAGTACCTTCTGTGAACGTCAAAACAAGCCAAGCAAATGGTGTGTAACGTGTACAAACAAGTTACACAGAGGGAACCGGGACTTTTTATTGCTTCCTTGTACTGGTTGGTTAGCGAGCTCACTGGCGTAAGCGAGCAGGGGTGGGGATTGAGCCCAGGATCCCTAGGTTCTGCTGCGCGAGCTTTCGCCATACGTGTTCCAATCTGTAGTGCCCCACCGACCCCCCCCCCCCCCCCTAGTGCCAGCGGTAAACGTACACTATCCAAATGGAATTTGACTCCACGCCGTGGAATGTGCGGGCTTCTATTTCGGTATTGTTGTATTCAAAACATTTCTCAGATCGACGCTGCATATCTGCGTCGGTCGCAAGACAAACACATTGTGAGGAGAGCGACCACGGTGTTATATATCTTGTAAGTCGGACGGAGCGCTTCAGTCAAAGCGGTGGCTTGTGTATCAGAATGGGTGTAATGTTGGGAAAGTGAAGCGGATAATCCTGAAATAATACTTTGGTTAGGGCTAGTGGGTAAATATCGATTAAAAGGTTAAAAGGCATCTTGCGGAGCACTGCAAACCATGTGGGTGTGAACCAACGTTAGATCGCACAGAGGTTTCTTAAGAGCTGGAATGAGAAGGTGGAGAGGGAATTATCGAAGCTTTCTGTATACAGAAAGCGAGTGACAAATGCGTAGGCATCCCATCCCTTTATCTCCTGAACAAAGAGGTGTTTCTTGAGGGCTGCGTGTGATGAGTGATAGAAACCTTTATTTTGTTGCTTGGGGGTGTGTATAGGTGATGGGGATCGACAGTTGTACCACGAAATAGGATGTTTCGTGGTACATTGAATCAGTTGGAAGTCGGAGCTTGTCCGTGCCGTACGTGTGTCTTTTTTCGTCCTGTTCAGTTCACGCCTTTTAACCTTTTAACGAATAATCCTGAATGCTTGGCGATCGAAGTCGAGCACCCTCCACCGCTATCCTCGTACGGAAATATAAATTGTAACGATTTCGGGCGGTCACGCCAGAACACAAACTGAAACAGAAACCACAAAATTTCGGAACTACTTGACGCGATAACTCAGAACCGTTAGCTCTGCTTGTCTCCTTCCTCCTTAACGTTCTCTTCATTGTCACAAAAAGCTGTCCCCGAGTATAGTGTAATATTTATCAAATTTAAATTTGAGATAGTGGGTGCCTGAATCATTCATTTTTGTGAAACAACTTTTCTGCAGAAAAGAAAACGTTATCGACTTTCTTACTGACAAGTGTTTGCGTCAAAATAATTACTACAGGCACCTACGACCTCAAATTTTTACAGCGGCGCTGTTAAGGGCTAGGTTCTCCAGGATCGTGTCCAATATCAAACGCATGTCGACACAAACCTACCTGGACAGATACCGCCATCTATAAGCGACGGCGACAAGCACACAACCAGTCTGGTTGCCGCCGTCGCTCGTAGATGGCGCCAACCTTTCCTGCTATCATAGAAGAATGGATAGTTGGGCGCGTTGGTGGGAATTCATCGTATTAAACAACGCGAAAAACAGACGACGACGGAGAAGAAGCGCACGTAATGCGCGCAGCGCTCGTCACGTGTGTTGCTTCGTCCTCGTCTGTTTTGCGCGCTGTTTCCTACGCTCTTATCAGTTTTGGTTTGGACTTAGGATGGATAGGCCGCGCGCCCTTTCGGGTAAAGAAAACTGGCTGCGGAAGGAGCGGCGGCGTACGCAGCAGCGCGAATGGGTCCGCAACCCCCGCAAAGCCGCTGTCGCCTCAACTTCCACTGCGTCGAAGCGCTTCAGATTCCCTTGCCAAAGAGCACATCGCTCGCCTGGATAGCCTCCGCCGAGAACAGAACCAGCGATGTAAAGGGCGCCGGCGGGCCAACGCCACGAATGACGATCGTGCCACGGAGGCCAATCGCAAGCGCGAGGCCCGGCGATGAATGCACTCCACGCCGGCTGGACGGTTCCCGGGCGCGACGGCGAGGTTTCGGAGGGAGTTCGTGGATTACCCGTTTGGCGTCACGTGCGCCGTGTACGACTGACTCTGGTTCGCCGGAGACCTATCCACGATCGGCGGCGTGTCGGACGAGAAGAAGCGGGAAACGGGCTCGTGCGCTTTGCGGCAGTGTATCGAGTACAGCTCGGCTGGTCTTCCTTCTTCACGAGTATTGGGCCTAGGTGAACGTCGCCTCATAGTTTGTATCTTCTGATCCAGGTAGCGTAATGTGCTCAAAAGTCCGCATTTTATCACCACCGGTAGCGTCACATTCTCACAGAATTTCAACTTTCTGGGATGCTTAGTTTCTATTTGCGCTTTCTTAAAGCAGGCTTCGTTTTATCTATTAAACCGTGCACATTACTCCGAGAGGCTAGCTACTAACACTGTATGTAGATATGAGTTGACAAGCGAATTTGTTTATTTATCTGCCTCCTGGACTTGTTGCTCTTTTATCAATAGCGGGGACATTGGAGGTAACATTGTTAACGAATGCGTCGACCTCTTCCAGTTCTTCCAAGACATCGGTAGCGATAATATATTTGCGTGGGACAAGGCTGATGCTTAAGAAGTACCTCATCATCCGGTGATTCACACGCTGTAATGTCTGGAAAATATCTACCAAACTTTAGTGAAAAAACAAAAACCAACGAGACAATGGGTTGGTATTCAGTGTTTGTCATGTCATTACTTCCAATCCTGTGATGAAGTAGCGAGTCTTTTCACAGCCCCTCGCAAAATAAAGTACACTGTTCCTTATTAATATGCGCATAGCGCCCCTCTGTCGTTTACCGTTCTTGATGCATTGGCCACATGACGATACTTGTTGTCGCTCTGCTTCTATCGCAGAACTACTGCAATGCCACAAGATAAGGCGTCTGCCAAGATCACAGTTATTTTCGGGAGATCAAACAAGGTGAGCACTGAGACCGATGTGAGTGCTACATTTAAAGCATCAAACGCCATCCGCTGCTCACATTATCAAACCAAGGCATTCTTTGAGCTCCGTCAGAGGTTGCAAGTTGTGGGGTAAATCTAGGATATATTTGTTTAGAGTTCATTATGTTCAATATACTCTTCGGCTTATTTACGTTGGCTGGTGTTTGTATTGTTCTGACCTCCGTGAGCTTGTCTATATCAGGGCGCACTCTGGTTTTGTCTATAAAGTGGCCTAGGAACTCCACTCACTTCACACAGGTTGCCTAAAACAATCGCTTGCTACCGTCCAGTGTGATTCGGACTTGCAGTAGCCTCAAAATGACCTATCTCAGTCTTTTGAGGGATATTCCTCGGAAGAACCATAAAATAATATACTGTCCATCTTGCGTACATGGCTCTCAGTGCTGCTCAATAGCTGGAGCCTCTTTGCTTGATAAGACTCCGGTGTGTACATGGTGCCAAACGGAAGACTTTTTGAACTTGTATCCTCCGAAGAAAGTAATGCAAGTTGTTAGAGTTTGCAGCTCTGATGCTACTTTAAACTACCTGAAGCCAGAATCGGCGTCGACTTTTATGAAAAGATTGGCGTCAAGCAAGGGGTTAAAGCCTCTTCTCAACATGCTCCTCCAACGGCGTGGAGTACACGCAGATTCGATAGCTTCAATTTGATTTCCGCGCCACTACCGTAGCGGAATACCAGTCGTCAAGTTCTTCCATGTATTTTATAATGGCCAGCCAAACCCTGCTTGCGGAGACCTCGTGCATGAAAGAATTTTGAATTCTCCTCGTGAATACTAAAGAAAACCGCACAGCGTCTTGGTGCGATCTTATTGTGTATAGCGCATGTTCACGCATTCAATACTCGTGAAGAGCGAAGGGAACTCAGTTGTAGCGTTCACTGTCTTGGAGTTTGAAATGATCCCCTCATTAAGTCATTTGACTACACTTAGATTCTTGCTGTCTCGTACCTTGACAAGAGTTGAGATTCAAGGTTCTTCAGACAATAGATATCTGGCGCCTTCGCTGGTCGTGTAGGCTATTCCACCATGTCGGAAACATGTGCGTCCATGTATGTTAACGAAAAACTCCCGTTTAAACGGCGCTCCTTCGTTCCGATTGGTCGTGGCGAGAATAAATAAAAAGAGGGGCAACCCGCGTGAGTCAGCCTTCCTTGGCATTATTAATAGTGCAATCCTGATTCCCGTTTATCATCTTCGGTCACCGACTTATCTCAGCTATGAGTGCGATGTGACGAGGCTGAGTGCAGAACGCGCCGATCTAACCTTCTTTTATTTCGCTTCCGCGATGCTGATAAAAGACTTGGGCTCTTTATCAGCATCGCTGATAAAGAGCTTAAGTCGCCGTAAAACCTAAAATAATCGTATACCAACACGTATGCGTATGCCAACGAACAACAACAGAATGTGTATCGACCTCACGTTTAGCAAGAACGTAGTACCTGAAGTCAAAATACAGCCAATGTGCTCAACTCTTTCCCGCGGTTTACCATAGTGACCATAAGGCAATGATCACTTTAGTCTCTAAGAATTAAATAAGGACAATTAAACAACGAAGTCGTGTACATGCCTTCATGGCAATCATGTATAAATTGTATAGATGTTGTATAGTTGTCGTAAAGTTGTCGTAAAGATAGCGGCTTCGCTGGTCCTCCATCTTCACGTGAAGTTGATAGGCTCTACAATTTTTTACGTTTCTAGATCTCCTTTGTATATTAAAAACGGGTGATTGTGAGGACGTAGGTAGGGGAGTTACGGAAGGTGGCATCGAAGTATAAAATTATCATGACTGTATAGTCAGGAAATAGAGACGTCCGAATGGGTTCGAGATTTTCCGCTCTTATTATATTCTTACTAAACACACCTGTGCTCACTATATTTACTTTTAGTGCGCAGCTCTTAGGCGCCCGTTTTAGGGGGAGAGGTGTCGGCGTCGGCGTAACCGCGCGTTGCATTATAGTACGTTTCCCATTATGACGTCATATGTGACGTCACGTGTGACGTCACGAGGGTAAATTTTTCTCGCTAAATTTAGAGAGAAAATGTTTCGCTAAATTTGGCGGGAAATTCTTCCGCTAAATTAAGCGGAAAAATTTTGCCCTCATGTCGTCACTCGTAACGTTACGCGTGACGTCGTTACGATGTGAAGTCACGTGACGTCAAGCTAAATTTAGTAAAAATGTTTTCGTAAATTTAACGGGGAAATTTACGTGACGTGACCTCATCACCAATTCAGTTTCCCCGCTAAATTTAGCGGGAAAACGTTCGCTAAATTTTGCGGGGAAAGTTTCGCTTAATTTAGCAGGAAATTTAGCGAAACTTTTCCGCTAAATGAGAGGGGAGCAGGAAAGGAGGAGGGGAGGGTACGGAGGGGGAGCAGGGATATACCCTCCCCTCCGTAACCTCCCCTCCTCTTTCTCAAGAGCTTCGCTCTAATTCAGCATTACAGAGAATTGTAAAACTCTCATTTTTATTAGGAGTATATATATACTAAGAAGTTCACCTCAATATGGGATAAATAATTGTGTTAATCGACGCAACAGTTAAAAGAATCAGCACCACTCGGTTCGTTAGTAACCTTGAGCATAGCCGACTTGCTCGGCCGAAAGAGCGGTTGTTGGGCTCCTTGCACGCAAGTTGAACGAACCGGAGGTACATGTGGGGTTTTCAGCGACATCCCGCGGCTTTATGATTGTATCGACTCGACAGTAGGTCCTTTGCTGTCAAAAGCGAACGTTCCAGTGATCCGTCTCACGCGTCCGGTCTGATCTTCAAAAGCATGCGCACCGCATTCGGAAACATCCTTGAGGCTGAACCGATTCAAATAAACAACACACGGTTTGTGAGAAAAAAAAAAAAAAAAAAAAACAGCGCGCCGAAAATGTTATTTATTTCTATGTTCCAAGAACCCTCCGTTGAATATACGCATTAAGGTTTCTTCCAAGTAGAGAACGAAATACACAAAGCGACAAGGAAACCAAGATCAGAACGATCGTGTAGACGTGCTCTTAAAGAAACCAATACATCAAATAATTAAATGTCAAGGAGGACAAGCCCGACTGTTCCTCTCTCTATCTGTTTATTGCTTTCATTCTTTGAGAGTGTTTTTTAGTAATTTCGAACGAGAACCCAAAACCTCCCCCCCCCCTTTTCCTTAAAAAAAATAAAAAATAAAAATTGAAAGGAGCATATATGATTTCCCCTGATTTTCAAGCATTTCACAAAATGTAAGGAGATGCACGAAAAGGTTAGCCAACTGCATATCACAAGTAATCCTATAATCATTTACCTTATGCAAAACAGGCTACACTAATTAGCATAAACGTGCTTATCCGAATTTCACCGTGCACTACATTGACTGACGTCATTATAAACTTATAGGGCGTGATCTATTTTCTTCACGCTTTTTGCTTCGGCTGTTCTTTCTTCAGTGTTCTTATCGTCTATTGTCGCAATTTCATAGGCTCCGCAGTGATAATTAGATACTCGGGATTCGCCACACCCTGCGTTTCTTAATCTGCCGCCGCTCGTATAATGTTGCGGAAAATCGGACGAGGTGGCGATAAGTTAACAATCTTTTCGGAACTGTATACAGACGCCACCTATACTTCGTTTCAGCTTCGGTCCGAGCGCGGCCGATGTTATGAGTCGAAGGGCCAATCAAACAGCGAAAGAGGCACAACGTCATGGCGTGCTCCCTGCAGTTGATAGGACCATCTGATATTTGCCATTTCTCTGAGGGTGCTCCTCCGCCGGCTAGTCTTATCAAGCGCAGAGAGCACGCCATGACGTAGCGCTTTTTGCGCTGTTTGATTGGCCTTTTGGCTCATAAAATCGGCCGCGCTCGGACCGAAGCTGAAACGAAGTATAGTTTCGCAAATAGGTCTGCATAGACATTGACAAAGCAGACCTGGAAAGACAAAATTTTAATTTATCGATATCTAGTTATTCCCCGGGAAAAAAATATTTATTTTTATAATTTTTGGGGAATTTTTCAGACACGGTTTTAACTTTAGTTTCATATACGTTTGCTAGTATTTCCTCGCTTGGCGCAGAGCACTCAACTGCGGTAGCTTTTACTACCAGTTTTTTCAGATGTGTGCTCAGTAAAGATTCCGAGAATTTCGAATTCACTGAAAAAGGGTAAAACAAAACACCACTGGAAAAAGAAACTATTAGTAACTTCTTGTTGTGATACATAATTAGAGTTTAGGACGAGTGCCAGTACTCACTTCGTATTGTGTTTGTAACGATAAGCATTTTGTCATAAATCCCTTACAAAGTTACCTTGACGTGATCAAGAAGCAGCACCAGAAACAGCAACGAAATAAATTCCAGGTAATGTAAATCACTTCTACACAGTCACCGCGTGCACGCTAGCTTGTTTGCAGATTGTTTTGACAGCATTCCTGCCACGGGGTGCTTTTCACGCAGGTATTTTGCAATTAACATAACATCTGCTGTCTCGTAGATCACGGATATAACTCCTGTCATTCATGCTCGTTATTTCTTCTAAACTTCTGGAAACATTTTGTTAGTGCGGACATTATAACCTTCTTAGGAAAAATTTAGTTTGGAACGCATTTCTTTTATACGAGGACTTGGCAGACGCACCTAGCTACTAACCTTCAGCTCTTCTAATTTTTTTTACCTACTACTCCTTCGACGCCTTGTCCAGTTCACGGCCATGAGCATACTCAACTTTTCTTTCCGTAGCAGGGTCTGAAGTCTTTGGTAATTTCCCCGTATTTTCCAGGCTGAAGTGATGATTTTTATAAACCAGCAGTTCATTTGCTTTACTAATGTTCATTAAATTGACCGTATAATTCTGTTGTGCAAACTTTTATTGTCATTCTACCACGTACAAGTCCCTAGCTACATTTTATTGGACGAGAACATACAATATTTTATTACCTAAACAGATGCGATAATTCCCCGAAATACCACGAGCAAGTTTGTTTCAACTATAACTGCCTTTCTCTTCTATAATCATTGACGGCTTAAAAAAACGCCTCGCAGCCAATTCGACTTCGGCATTAGAAGATAGGAATGCCGAAGAACAAAGCACCAAGCAAGTGGCGAGAACATCATAATTAAGCCACACCGTGCATCCTCTAAGCTGTAACACGTGATTGATATAGTAAAGCATTCCTTATAACTAGCGTTTGTTTTGTTTATTCTTGTTATCAAAATATATTCTGCTTTCTCGTGTATTGATCGTAAGGATATTCTAGAACATAAATTGTGATAACTGTAGCTATACTGTTAATCGAAGCATTGTTTTAAAGTAGATACTTAAGGTAATCTTTTTGAATGAACGGTTCAAGCTGTGATTTCAATGTGTCTTAACTTCTTTATAGTTTGTTGTACTATTTTCGTAGTTATTACGCGCATCAAAAGTATTTTACAATGTTCAGTTTGGTAACTCAATTAGAGGATCTTGAAAATAGGCTCTATGCTTTCAAGAGCCTATCTAGAACAGATAGATATTCTGGATAAATATATGAATACGAACTACCACGATTGTAAAATAGCATTATTATAAAAAAAATAAGAATTTTACTGTTACAGCATGATTATAACGAAGCTGTGGCCGGTTTGTTTTTAGGGCGGGGTGTCGTTTTTGGGTCAAGATGGTGAACACAAATTGAGAAATTATGTTTGCTTCAGTATGCAGTGCCACACTTTCAATTTAATGAATTCACCAGCGCTCGTGGCCGTACAAGAGTGACAGTCAAAATGGCCGAGATCTCCGAGGATTCTTCTGGCGACATGTTGTATCCCGAGAGTAATTTCACTCATTAAACATTTATTGGATATTTTACCCTACTAACAACCCTCGTTTCTAGTTAGCAACTTAGACAAAAATTGGGCCATTTTTTCCTTTTTGCTCATTTGGAATTTCACCGGAAATGCTGGGAGGGGTACAGGAAGAAAGGGCGTTGCTGCTGATGGGGTTCCCTACCACTATACAGTTTCGGGCATAGAAACAAACATCATAAAACTAAAAATCATATTTCACTAAAAATGGCGTAATGGAATCTACAAGATCCTTATATCGAAAAAAAAAAATTTCGAAGGTGTACTATTTTAAGCAACTGTAAAGCGAAAAAAGAAAAGGAACAACTGATATCGCACATTATTACACAGAATATGTTGTCCACCCAATCGGAAAGAAACTTATACATTGAAAATATAAAAGAAATGAGAAATATTCGCGCCACTTCACATTCAAAGAAGAAAGAATCTGGTATAGCCCTTTTTTTTTGAAAATATTTGCTGTTCCACGAAATAATTCTGGAGTCATTTAGGACGCCATATGAATTGTTTATTTTCTATATAAAAATATACAAAATCTTATTTTGTATATCGCAATTATTAAAACGGGCAGATGATTGTAGAACTTAAAATAAATATGTAACGAGGAGAACTTGTGCCTACAAACTCAAAGAAAAAGGTACCAGCCCCTTGCCTCTGTGGCGGAAGGGCGACTGTGTCGTAGCAGCCCGTTACCGCTGATTTCATAAGCGCTGTGTGTTCAGAATGTTCTGAACCCGGGAACTCGATGGCAGTCAAGAATAAGGTGGAACGTTCCAGAACAGTACCGATCTACAAAATGACGGAGTGGGGTTCGAACCTCGTTCCTCTGCGTGGCAGTCGGGTACGTTGCCAACTTTTGCGACGGAGGCGGTGTAATTGAGTGCAATACGTTCTTACGATTCGACGAAATAAATGTAGTCACTTGTTCAGTAATCAGTTTCATACGAGTGGGCCAATATGTCCTGTATATTACCTTAGGACAGGCCGATAATTAGCATATAAAAATGCTACTTCGATATTAGCCAATAATTGGCATATAAAAACGCCACACCATAGCAATCTGATGGTGACATACGAGGACATGTGCGGCAGCTGCTCCAAAACGTTTTTTGGCAGAAAACAAATTCCTGCACTGCTCGGGAATCTGTGGTCGGCGCTTCCATTGCCGGTGCATCAACGTCGCACCAGAGGACTATGACTTGCTCATGAAAGATGGGTCAAGCACGTACAAATGTTCGTCCTGCACGAAACGGAATGGTGACAAGGACAATGCTCTGAGTGCCGCCCCCTCCCATCTCGATGCCGTGAGTGCTAAATTTATACTTGACGGCAGCAATGAAGTTGACCTTCGTGAACTTATAATCATTCTTCTGAACAAGATTGATGGTCTTTCCGCCGAAGTCAAGTCGCTGAAGGTCGATAATGAATCCCTCCGTGTGCAGCTAGCGCAAATCAATGCCTTGCTGTGGAAATCTCTGCCTTACGTCCCCGAGGCCGCGAGTGGCTCTTCTTCGAAAACGTTTTCGTCAGTTGTGCAGCTGCCTAATGCTCGGCAGCCAGAGGTGGAGGCAACTACAGCGGTGCTACGACAAAACCCGGAGAATGCATTGGGCACTCGACCCGAAAAGGCGCATTTGTTGTCCCGCCGACGGCCGACTGTGGACGATGAAGGATACACACTTGTTCGTCGTAAAGAAAGAGTGAAAGCCTTTGAGGGGTCCTAGGCCAGAGAGCAGCCTGAGTGTTGTCCCTCGTCCACCGAGGAAGCGTGCTCTTTTTGTCTCAAGACTCGCCCAAAACAACGACATCTGACGTCTGTGGGGTCATCAGGAAACCCTGCAAGGCAAGTCAGTTCAGTGCACAAAACTCCCCTCCAAGTACGACAGCTACACATCTTTCCATGTCTCTGTGGACTCTGACTGCTTTGACTTAATTAACGATTCGAAGGTCTGGCCATCTGGGTGTCTCTTTCGGCCCTTTTTTAGAGCATTGAAAAATAGACCGGACGACACTTCGATTCCATTGAGCAGTGAAGGTATTTGACCATGTCAAATCTCTCCCACGAAAGTGCGACCGTGTACTACCAAAATGTTCGTGGTTTTCGAAGTAAATCAGAAATATTTTCAGCTAACGTGAATGCAAATAGCTATGACTTTTATTGCCTTACAGAAACGTGGCTACACACAAAAATTTCATCCTCTGAGTATTTCAGTAAAGACTATAACGTATATCGCCACGACAGGGACCCTGTTAAATCAGGCCAACGTTTTGGAGGCGGGGATTCTGACTGCTATAAACATCGATATTGTGTTTTTTTACGCCGAGAAAACCTTGAGGATTATGCAGAATGCGTATGGGTTAAGGTGCCGATGAAGGATCGAACTAATCTGCTAATTGGAAACTACTACATTCCACCAGAAGTCAGCGCTTCGCAGTTCCAACATTATTTTAGTACGCTTGAGGCAAAACTTGATCCCTGCCGTTATCGCATTCTTCTTTTAGGAGACTTTAATCTTCCTGGTGTTCACTGGAGCTCCCAGTGTGTTGCTAACACGAGCCACGATACGGCAGAAAAGGACCGCGTCTTATTTGAGTTTCTAAGCTTCAACTGCCTTTTACAACTAAATAGTATAAAAAAAAAACCTGCGGGAAATGTGCTGGATCTATGTATTGTTAACGACTGTGATATTGTAGTTTCGAAAGTTGACGCTTCAGTGGTTCCAGCTGATGTTTGGCACGATCCGTTTGTAGCAACCGTAAAATTGCCGTTTCAACTTAAGCCCGCATACAACCATGTGTCTTTCAGTCTTTTTAACAGGGAAATTACCTGGGTCTTTACCATCATTTCACGAACATAGATTGGTCTCTGGTGATAACAAACACTGACATGAATTCAGCCTGTAATGCTTTCACTGACATTGTAACAGATGGTATTCAGCATTGTATTCCACTTAAAGGGGCCCTGCAAGGGCTTTTTTACTTGTTTTTAATTTGCACCGAACCTGAGCTCACTGAACGTAGTAACTTAGTGAAACCGTTCTTTTCTCGAAATTCGCTTTATTTTAAAAGTTACAGGCAAATTAAAATTACAAAAACAAGCAAAAAATAACCTCCCTCATGACGTCCTTGGTTGCTTGAGTGGCCGTGAACTAGAGGAGGGGTAGTGAGCTCATCGAGCGCTCACGGCTGCCGCACTCCGTGTCGACGGCGCGAGAGGGCGCCACTAAAGCATGTTCTCGATAGGCTGTATGCATCGGGCAGCCAGAGCGGCTCTCATTGCATTTGCTGCGGGATTAAACACTAATTCGGCATGACACTTCATTGGCCAGAAACGACAGCAAACACGGGGTAATGGTCAGTTCAGAATGGGAGAACTTCGCGCTGCCATACCGCGAAACCGCCAGACAAAGCTTCTCGCCGAAGGCCTTCGGAACGCTCGGAGCCGGTCGGATCCTCCTGTCCATACGACCGCAGCGCCGCCGCGAACATCCGGGACCTTTGCGTGTCGGCGCCTGCTCCCACTACTCCTTTCTAGTATGCGCCGCCTTTTCCACCGCTTGGTGGCGGGTATGCCGACGGGCCATTTCTTGTTTCCGTACTTTATAAACTGCATTCGTTTCTTTTCTGATCTACAATACTAAACAAAAACTACTTTTATAAGTAATTGAAACGTTTCGCGCCACTTATATTTTGTATTTCGACTAAAAAGAAGCTTTTAGCGGCTCTCACCAGTAGTAAGCCCAGGACCAAAGATGTCACATTTTCCGTGCTTTCGGTACCGCGGGTCGCCCTCGTCGGTGGAGGAGGTTTCCACGTCGTCCGGTTAAAATATGACGCACTGATATTTAGTTACTCTCTCCGTGCCCGCTGGCTTGCCCGAGCCCCAAGAGACGTGGAAACTGCAAAAAAGGTAGACGCTTAAATGTGATTGCAGGGCCCCTTTAAGACGAGTAAAAGGCAGAAGTTTCCATGGTGGTTTTCATCTGAACTGAAGCGTGCAATGAAAGAAAAATCACGATTTTATCGTCATAATAAAAATGGCTACGGTGACGCTTGGTACGCGAAATTTAGTAGGGCAAGGGCCGAAGTAAAGTTTCTTTTTCAGAGAGATAAAGAAACCTTCAGGAATAATACTGAGAACGAACTGCTGAAAAATTTTAACAATATTTAGAAGTACAAGAATAAGGTATTGGGCACATAAGCCAAGTCCGTTACGTTGTCAAATGATTCCGGTTTTCATTCTGACCCCCGTGTTGTCGGCGAAAGTTTTCGTCCCACTTCTCAAGTGTATTTTTGTGTGATATTCAATCTGCGAGCTCAGAGCCATGAGCGCTTAATCATGTTGTTGCGAAAACTGATAGTGTTCTCGCCCCATTTAGCGTCGATCACTCTGTAGTGCACGATTGTATTAGGCGTTTGAAACCTAAACTTTCATCGGGTTCCAATAGCGTACCAGCGTTTATTGTTAAAGGTTGCTCTGATGCGTTTGTGCCGGTCTTGGCCTACCTTTTTAACTTGTCTATTCAAAAATGTATTTTCCCAGAAAAGTAGAAGTCAGCCATTGTGGTGTCTATTTTAAAATCAGGGGACTCTGCAGATGTTAGAAATTATAGACCCGTTTTCTTACTAACCACATTCTCGAAACTGTTTGAGATTGTGGTAGAAGTGCACATTTCTAGCTATTTTAAAGAAATATTAAATGAATTTCAACACGGTTTTGTAAAATCTAAAAGTGTTGAAACTAACTTAGCTGAGTATTTGAGTCACGTTGGCCCCACTGTTGCCAACCATGGGCAGGTCGACGCCATTTATTTTGACTTGAGTAAAGCCTTTTACCTTGTGCACCATGACCAATTAGTGCACAAGTTATCGGAATATGGAGTGTGTTTGTCGTTATGTTTGTGGTTTCCGTCATATCTGTCCGGGCGCATTAACAACGTTCGTGTTAACGATGTGTTGCCGAAATCATACATATCATCATCCGGCGTTCCTCAGGGTTCTATTCTAGTACGCTTGCTGTTTAATATTTTTGCCATCGACGTCTCTCTTTGCGTAAAACATTCAAATCTGCTGCAATTCGCTGATGATATTAAGATCTTCAAACAGATAAAATCCCATGTTGATTGTTTTCGGCTACAGGAGGATATTACTGCTATTTCATCATGGTGTCTTCAAAATAAATTACGTCTAAGCGCCAAAAAAACACGTGTAATCTCCTTATCAAGACAGAAGTGTGCGCTTAATTTTTTGTATAAGCTGGACAATGAACAATTGCGACGCGAACATTGCGTACGTGACTTAGGAGTGTATATTGATTCATCCCTTAGTTTTACAAATCATGAGTCAAATTTGATTAGCTCTTGCTTGTGACTTTTGGGTTTGTTTTCACGTATTACCCGTCATTTCAAAGAGCCGTCCTGTCTCGTCAGGCTTTACACATCGATTGTGCGCTCAAGACTGGAGTTTGGCTCTGTAGTTTTGAACTGTCTGGGTGTGACCAACTCTGATGGCCTAAAACGTGTGCAGAGAAAGATGGCACGCATTGTTTACGACCGTTAATACGTCCGCCGTTTTTTTTTTTTGGCTACGAGTCAATGTCGACTCAACTTGCAATCTCGTCGTCGCAGTTTTCGTGATTATGTATTTTTGTATAAAACTTTGCAAAGTAGATTACGTTGCCCTAGTCTTGTTTCTCTGCTTTCTATACATGTTTCCCGAGTAAACTGTCGACACCACATCACGTTTTACGTGCAAAACATATGTTCATTTTCTCCAATTTTACGAATTCAGAGCAACTTTAATGCACTGAGCGGTGGTTGACGTTTTCGGGAGTGAGTGGGATTTTAAAAGCGCACTAACCATTCACTTTTACTAACATCAGTGTTCGGGTTTTATATGTGTTCTGCCATTATGTGTACGTGTTTTTTTTTATTTTTAAAGTGTATGTTGTGCGTGAGTGTGTACCAGTATTAAGGCCTCGGCTGTTTTTGGACACAAGACAAACAAATATATAAATAAATAAATATCAGTTCATATTCATATTAAGAATGACGCTAACGACGAACGAAACGTCTGATAGTGCGTGTCAAAAATGCATTTGTTGCTCATGCGATGTTTGCTTTAACAGGAAGCAGCAGCTTCTTCTCTGTTCGACTGGCTGCCACCGGAGGTTTCACCCTGAGTGCCTGAACATCGACCATGAAGAATACAACATCTCTATGGAAGGCGTCAAGATCACTTTTAAGCGCTCGGGCTGCATCCGAAGAAGCAGTATATCTCCCTAGAATAACACCTAGAACGTTTCTGCCGGTGGCACGGTCCCGTCCTCTAAGCCGACGAACTAGCCAGCAAACGTTGGATTGAATGAGAACCCCGTTGATTAGGGTCAGCTGAACAATTACAAATTAGAAGAACCGATAGAGGAAAATACATATACACCCGCCGACTATAACTTGCTTGCTTTAATACTTAGTCTTCCTTTTTTTTTTCACCCCCTTGCTTGCTTTAAAGCAAGCACGTTAATAGCGGTGTGTATGTCTTTTCCTCTCTCGGTTCTTCAAATTTGTAACTGTTCAGCTGACCTTATTCAATATGTACAAACTAGCTCAAGTGAAACCTGGAGAACCCCCTCCCACAAACCTTTTCGCTGGACGGATACCTCGTCCCACCAGGTCTTGTGCGCCTTATAGGAAGCTTGTCGGACAAACTGGATGTGTTAAGCGCAGATGTCAAGTGCCTTAGGGCTGAGATTAACGATCTCCACTCCGACGTTCTACAAGTACGCAGAAATGTCATGGAAAGGGTGCAGCTCCTGTCAATCCAGTCCCTTTCACCGCCTCTGTATGCTTCCGTCGCATCACTGTCACCTGCTACATCGACGTTCGTGCCCAACGCAGTGGTTGTGCCATCCTCGAGAAAATTTCCACCCAGCGCGAACGCCCTTGCGAATCCTGGCATCGCGAACCCGGACTTGCTGTCTGCGAATCAAGCCAGTACTTCGCTTCGGAGCACCGGAGATGAGGGCTACACACTGGTCGGACAAAAACGAAGACGCAAGCCGTCACATGGAATCGCCAAAACGAACAAGGAGACTGCTGTTCTTTGGACGCCACGCCGTTCGGCGCTGATTTTGCCTCGGCCTCATCCGGAGACGAGCGTCCCCAATCTTCACGCGCTAATCGAGCCCTTTTTCAAGGGAAGGTCATTTGTTTGCTATAATGATGACGAAGTTTGATAGATACTCTTCTTTTCACTTGTCAGGCGATGAACCAGCATTTCAATTTATCAAAAATCCCGAAGTGTGGCAGGAGGGTAGCATCATTTATCAGTTTGCTGGACGACTTGACTGGTCTAGTGTTCATTCTATTTTCCACGTAGACTGTGAAAATGTCGGACAAGGTAAAGGTATTTTATTAAGATGTAAAATGCTTCGTACGAAAACTGGCGAGTTCATATCAAATTTAATAGAAGCAAACCACTATTTAATCTGTCTATCTAGAACGTGGCTATGTAAGGGAATCTCAAAGGCAAATAATTTTATTTCTGAATAGAATGTGTATCACTGCAACAGAGATTACTCATGCATAGGGCAGAAAATAGGCGGTGGTGTCCTAATAGCTGCTGAAGTTTCCCTTGTGTCGAATCGAAGGTTCGACCTTGAATTCTATCCGGAATCCGTTTGGGTATAAATTAGAGCGAGTGACGGTTTCATTTATTTAATAGGCACCTACTACTTCCAGCCCCTTTCAGATCAGGTTTTATTTATTGAGCATTTTGTGGAAATCAGTAAACGAAATGATTTTGATAAATGTTAAGTTCAAATATTGAGCGATGATAATTTATCTGGTGCAGATTGGTCCTTACAAACTGCGAATAGCAACACTATAACTTTTTTTAAGACCATTTGTTGTTTTTTAACAACTTCTGTGGCCTCGAACAACTCAATTCATTCAAAAATAGCGTAGAAAATGTTCCTTAGCTTGTTCTTTCCAATATGCCAAATTTAGGTATAAGTTTGTCTGCTCATATTTTAGTTCAAATTAATGATTTCCATGGACCTTTCACTGTCAAGTTTTCACTTTCATTCAAGCCATGTGCTTGTGTCAGTCGTCTAATTACTGATTTTCTAAAAGCCATTTATTTCAGTTTATAAAGGCATATACAAAATTTTGATTGGGCAATGTTTTTTCTTTGTCAAATGTTGATCACGCTACCGAAACGCTTACCTAGATTGTTAAAAGTGATATCGACAGTTTTCTTCCATAGTGCTCAAATATGACAGCAAAATTCCTTGTTTGGTTTTTAAGAACTAAAATTTCGCCTTAAAAGAAGGAGAATTGCATGGGCTACGAATAACAAAAAAAGAAGGCGTCATTTTCGGGCGCGGCCTTTTATTCCTGCCGCGCCATGGCATCATTTTGTTTTAATTTCTAGAGCCTCGTGACAGAGACGTAGCGGCGGCGACGCATCTCTACTGACGTCGGACAGGCTCTCGTCCATCTGCGGCCCTTACTGACTCAGAAGGAAGGCCACCCCAAGATTTCGTAAGACATCTTCTATTTGTTTTTATTTGTTTTTTTAAGAGGGGAGATGTGTGGGGAATCTGGGAATCCATACCATTGGACCCGGTGGCCCGCATGCCTGATCGTCCACAGTCATTTCCACTGCGACGTGGCCAAGTACAATTTGCCACGCTAAAGTTCCTAGATAAGAGCTTTCTACAAGCAGCGACATTCTTTGAAGCTCCGACCGCGTGACGGTGCAGGTTTTAGGAAGCGGGAGCGAATGTCGGCGGACAGCAGAGGACTGAACTGAATGACGCCATTTTGTTCTATCGGATTGTGCTTTGTCATTTGTATTGGTTGCCGTTACTTGTAAAAAGAAGTATCAAGCAGTGGCGTCAGTAGGGTCGGGGCACCCAGGGCGTTGGCTAACGGCCACACCCCCCCCAGCTCGTTGCCCGGCTACCCCCCCCCCCCCCGCTCCCCCCCCCCCCCCCCGCTCGTCACCCGCCGCAACACCATCCCTCACCCCACTCTCGCGGCCCGCCGCTACACCCCCCGGAGCGCAGCACCCGGGTGGTCCGCCACCCCGCACCCCTTTTGTGACGCCACTGGTATCAAGGGACTTGAGACCACGTGAGCGGTGCTCCGCCGCTGATAAAAGGTCGGGCGTCTCAGCGGATGCGCGGGGCTCTTGGGATCGCGGCGCGGGCGATGACAGTGAATAAATTACTACGTTTTGCTGAACCAGTGCGTCGTGTCATTCTCCGAGACGGGTTGCAGTAAGGGAATTAATTCCCACACACTTCACCACTCTCTCGGATCCTGTCATTGTATAACACCACCGCTCCACCTTAAGGTCCCATGACACTTCTTTTTAAAAGTAACGACAACCAAAACAAACGACAAAGCACATTCCACTGGGAAAAAAAAATGGCGTCATTCAGATCAGTCGTTTGCTGTGAGCCGCCATTCGCTTCCTGAAACCTGCACCATCACGCAGTCGGCGCTTGAAAGAATGTCGCTACTTGCAGGAAGCTTTTACCTAACTGCACCTCACCTTGTCATTTCGTCATCAATTACATTGTAACGTTGCCAATTGAATCAGCACTTATCTGCCTCTTAATTTGTTCGAATTTTCGCCCAAACGAATATTCTTATGTTCTTTTCATTATTTTCGTTTTTTACTGCTCGTTGACGATGGTGGGCCAAAGTGAAGACCTTGATTTTTCTGAACACCTAAATTAAATAATAATATTAATAATAATAATAATATTAATAATTTAATAATTCTTATAGTCAAATAGTGACTTCCTGCTGAAGTAACGTGAGTACTGGCTTATTATGTTCCCAGATCTTAACTCGTGATTTTTTTTCGGCTTTCTTGTCGGCTAATGGTGCAATCTCATTGGCTGCGGAGGGATGATGATATGCTCGGGATTTGTCTGTTAGGTTAGTATAGTTTCATATTAATCGGATTTATAGCGCGACCAATGTGCGAAAAGAAAACTAAAATCTTAAATTTCAGTAATACGGTGTTGTATAACCTCGCACTAAAAAAAGCACGAGAATTAGTGACGTACAACTGATTAACAAACACTTGAGCGCTGGTTGTCACACCGCTTGTACAGTCGAGTTGCGCTACGACATTGCCAAAGAAACAAGTTCAATGTGATAGCATCCGGACAATGAAGTTAACTGCTCTCTGTGATTTTAAAGGATACACCGCAACATAATTCGTTACTTTGGACCAAAAGTTTTGCCAGTTGAAGGTTCCGGCGTTTGTCCGTAAGGTTGCTTTGCAGGCGTTTCAAAGTTCCTGTTTTTTTCGGAATCCAGAATATATGAATAAGAAAAGCCTACTTCAAAAAGTGGCAGCGAACTTTACCTCCAAAGTCCTATAATGCGTGAAATACTTGAAACACCATGGGAGCACATAACCTAGGGTTATTTATAGCCGTGTTTGCTAGTAGAGGTGATGGGGTGGGGACAAAAAAGGAGAGGGAAGGAACGAGAGGGGTGGGGGAATCGGTGTTCACGTGACATATATTAGAGCGCGAACAAAACAGGACGAAAAAAGACACACGTACGACACGGACAGTCGCCATCCGTGTCGTACGTGTGTCTTTTTTCCTCCTGTTTTGTTCGCGCCTTTTAACCTTTTAATCGATATGAACCAACTAGCCCCAACCAAAGTTGTATTGTGTATTAGAGCGCAGCTCTTAGGCAACCGTTTCCGGGTTGATCGGCATCGCCGTCACCGTCGCCGTTGGCGTAACCGCGCGTTGCATTATGGGACGTTTCCCATAATGCGTCACACGTGATGTCAGTTGTGACGTCACGAGGGTATTTGGCGGAAAAATTTTTCTTTAAATTTGTGTTGAAACTTTTGCTCAATTTAGCGGGGAAATTTTTCCGCTACATTTAGCTTGAAAAGTTTTCCGTTCAATTTAGCGGATAAATGTTTCCGCTGCCTTTAGCTTGAAAATTGTGCCGCTAAATTTATTAGAAAAATTTGCCCGCTAAACTCTTGACGTCACATGACCTCAAAACCCATTCAATATCCCTGCTAAATTTAGCAGAAAACGTTTCGCTAAATTTCTCCTCTAAATTTAGCGGCAAAATTTTCCCGCTAAAGTAAGTGGGGTAAATTTTCGCTAAATTTTCTGCAAAACTGAGCGGTAATTTTTTTCTGATAATTTTAGCCCGAAAACGTCTCAAGCTAAATGTAGCGGAAAAGGTTTCCCGGTATATTTAGCAGAAATATTTCCCCGCTAGGTCTAGCGGAAAAAGTTTCCCGCGAAATTGAGCGTTAAAGTTTCCGACTAAATTTAGCCAAACAATTTTCACACAAAATTTAGCGTTAAAGTGTTGATAAATTTCTTGCTAAATTTAGCGGGGAAAGTTTTGCTTAATTTAGCGGTAATTTTAGCGAAAATTTCCTGCTACATGGGATGGGAGCAGGAGAGGAGAGCAGGGGAGGAGGCATACCCTTCCCTCCGTACCCTTCCCTCCTCCTCCTCAAGAGCTGCGATCAAATTCGGCATTACAGAGAATTGTAAACGTCAATTTTTTTTTAATGATTTCTGGTTCGGTACAACGTTTCTCGCTGCACCTATTAACTTTCTGTAATGGTAGCATCGTCTAGAAAAGGGGGAATATAGTTTTTGCATTCCTATAAACAAATAGCTAGATCATCGCCACGTGTCTATGCTAGGGCGCCATACCCTTCCTCCTCCTCTTATCTTAATATAAGAGCGTCATTTCATGCTTTAAAACAGGGGTCGTGCTATACATACAGCGTGTTCCAGAATAACAAATACCGTTTTTTTTTTTTTTACCGACAAAATAAAGCACGCATTGCCGATTCCCAGTCTCGCCGAAATATCGCGCTAGAAGTTTGCACCAGATGCCCAAATTTCAGAACTAGCCGCTATCTTATACAAAGTTTTATCGATTTTCGCAATGTTTTATAGAAAAAACTGTCAGCCTTTCCACTCTGGTGAAAAATGAAGACCAGCGAAGCTGTACTATGGTGGGAATGAAGTATTTATAAATGTAAGGATAAAGGTGTGATTGGGTAACTGGTTATTTGAACGATTAAAAAATCAGACATATACAGAGTGTTTCAGAGAACGCAGGCCAAATCACTCCTGCGAAAACTAAGCATGCCCCAGAAAAAATGTTGATGCCGTGTTGATGTCTGCTGAAGAGCCTATTTAGAAAAAATAATAACGTTTGGAAAAAATAGTTTTGTTGTGTTTTTTAGAAAGTATTTTTTATTTGTTCATCTTAAGGCCGAAGTTTCAATTAGGAAACTTACTGACCATCATCAATAACCCCTATATCGACCCTTTTTGGACAAGTATAAAGCATGCCGAGCATGTTACTATGTTTTGAAAAACCCTTCAATTCTGACGCGTTCTCTGATTTCAGATTCTTATCCAACCGCATCTTGGCGGCAGCTGTCTGGTTCCCGACGGCTGAAGCGTGGAACCAAAGACCAGCCCAAAAGTCAAAGCTCAATCTTGCAATGTCATGCTCTTTCGAACAGCAAAGCGTTTCTTATCGCCTGGCCACGCGCGCACGCGCTACACTTCTTTGTTTTTTACGAGAGAGAGGAAAGGGAGGCAGGCGAATTATCTGGCCTTGGTTCCGTGCTTTGGCCATCGGCAGGGCAGGACAGCTGCCGCCAAAATGCGCTTGGATAAGAATCTAAAACCGGAGTACGCGTCAGAATTGAAGGGTTTTTCAAAACAAGGTAAAAGGCTTGGCATGCTGTATACTTGTCTAAAAAGGGTTGATATAGGGGTTATTGATGATGCCCAGTAAGTTTGTAATTGAAACTATGTCCTTCAAAAGAACAAATAAAAAGCTAATTTAAAAAAAAAAACTATTTTTTAAACGTTATTATTTTTTCTAAATGGGCTCTTGGGCAGACACTAACACGGCATCATCCTTTTTCCTGTGCGATGCATAGCTTTCGCAGGAACGATTTGCACCTACGTTCTCTGAAACACCCTGCATTTATAACGATCCGGGGTTGTTTTATTTCGTAACCACAGTGACCAAGGACTTGTGATCGCTGTGGCACACTTCCATAGGGTGTACGCTGACGGCAGGCACGTTCTCCGTGAACACGAGATCTATACACGTCCGATGCCTGGTCGTGGGCACCGTAAGTTCGTTCACACACGAAATCCAGAAGCGCTAGAGCATAAACGAAGTGAACCATTTTCTCTCGTGGCGTGCAATGTCAGCGTTAAAGTCACCCGTCACTACGGCAGACGTGTCGTCGCCGAGCATGACCCAGCCGAAGCCGTCCATCGTGAAAACTTCAACGACTCTCTTGGGCGTCGAGGGGGGGGGGGGGGGGGGGGGCGTAATGGACGGCGACCTACCGGACCATCGCGCACCTTCACGGAAAGGCTGGAAAGGTTGCCACCATCTTTGAGGACGGTGGCAACCAGATTGGTTGTCTAGTTGCTACCGTCGCTCATGGATGGCGGTAGCTATCCAGAGTATGGCGGTAGCTATCCAGAGTCTTGTGTAGTTTTGAGTCGACATTTGCTTGGTACCAGACATGAAATTGGGGAAACTAGCATTTAACAACTCCGCCGTAAAAATGTTCCCCGTTCCCGGTAACAGATGCTCTTCATTTTTGTGTATGCGTGGGCTTCGTCGACTGCTATTTTCCTTGCTCGTGTGGAAACAACTTGACCACTAAATAATCACACAAAGAGACAGGCCAAGAGACACACACAAAGCTGCCTATAACCATTCTTTAGTATCTCATATTCCTCATCCATGGGTCTAGTCTTCTTCCTCATCCACTAGACTATTACATATTCACCAGATTTGATAAACGGGTTGTCCTTTACACGCGCATTAATAAAGCAAGGAATATGTCACAGGAAAAATGCAATATGTAAGAAAAATGAAGGAAGTGAAATAAAAAAGTAAACTAAGAAAAAAACACATCACCATTCACTTCCACTACAAGTCATTAAGTCTCCGCACGTTGTTGATATTTTTTTTTTGTTGATCGTGCTGAAAGGATCGTTATCATGATTCACTGGGTCGCAGCACGCTGTAGATACTGGATTTCTTTGTTGTGAGTCGTGATTGAAGGACGGCTGACACAGTCGTCTACAGTTTCTTTGATAGCTAGTGCCTCGAGCATCTCGCGTGATTGTGGATTTTTGTTATTTGCAAGAAGGCTGACGCAGGTAAAGCTAAACTACACTCACATGCCTTGCAGTGGGCTAACAGCTGCCCTGCTGATGTGCTCTTCACCGCTGCTGCGTGTTCTTTTGCTCTATCATGAATACATCGGCCAGTTTGGCCGATGTTACACTTGCCGAACAAAAGGGGAATACGGTAGATTACTCCTGTTTCGCACTGGGCATATCTTGTCGTGTAATATGAGCAACGTTGCATGCCTTTTATTTTTTTGCTTGGTTTTCTTATTTTGTCGGTGGCACATAAAGTAGGTCTTTTTTCGGGGGCATTCTGCCATTTAGATAATGCATTGGAAACATATAATTGAGCAATGTAGAGCACTTTAAGTACCTTGGTGTCACGTTTTCTAAAGGCCTAACCTGGAACTAGCATATCGACACCATCTGCACATCGGCATATAAAAAGCTTTGTTTTTTGAGACACAAATCAAAACATACAACGAAAGAGACCAAAACGGTTGCTTATAAGAAATACATTAGGCCAATCTTGAAATATGGTAGTGTCGTCTGGGATTCTTATAAAAAAAAACATCGATAGGCTAGAAAAGGTCTAGCGACAAGCTGCGCGTTTCATTAGCTGCAACTACAGACAGACAGCATCCCCAACGGAAATGCTCAGAGCTAGTAATATAGAACCCCTGCGGATAAGGCGAGAAGTCGCACGTCTGAAATTGCTTTATTTAATGATCAACGACCAATTAAATTTAAGCCCGAATAAATCACGTTCTCCCTTCAACCTCAAAACGATCAAGTAGACTGAATCATACAAAAACATGTCAAACTTGTAAAAGCCGAATAGGTACCTTTAAACAGTTTTTTTTTTTTTGTAAAAACTATAGAGGCTTGGAATTCATTGCCCAATGATGTTGTAAACTTGGGAACTGTGTCTTCCTTCGAAGATTCCATTGCAAAGCTGTTAACAAAATAAGAGCTTAAAAGTGATGCCCTTTAAGTGTGCAATTTGTAATAATTATGTGGGTTGATTTGTTCAATTTGTTTATCTGTTTAAAGGGCCAAGGTTGTGCCTTGCTGTTGTTGCTTGTTCGAACAGCAGTGTCTGCTGAATAGACCCTTTACGAAAGTCAGTCAAGCAACTATGAGATACCGAAACCGCCGCCATTACTGCGTCGTCGTTTCGGGAGCGAGCGATGGCAGGTGCTGTGTGGCAGTAGTCCCGGTACCTTTTGCTACGGTCCTCAGGGATGAGTGACTTTGCCTTCCCCGTGGAGCACTGACCTCACTGCAGTTCCGCGTAGCTTTAAAAAATGTAAGATAGAGGCGTACCGCGCCTCGACACTCGCTTTGAGCCAGAAGGTTGCCCGAAGCAACAAGTTCATCACCGAGGCCTACGTTGATCCGGCGTCGGTTCAAGTGTTGAGGTAAGCACTGTCCTTCTTTGTCGCCCGTTCAGACCTAACCATGAGCCAACCCAAGGCTACAAGCGCGCGAATCACGCCGTGAACGTGTCTTTTACGTGCAGGTGGACTTGTGCCGTCTGCCGCAGCGCCGTGCACAAGGAAACGCCAAAGGAGGCCTAAGATACTCGCGCATCTTCGGCCTCTTTTCCATGATGAAGTGAAATGTAATATTTTCCGGCTCGTTGCCTTCTCACAGCTTGAGATAATGTTGCGAAGCTCAGTGGCGTACGGACTAAAGAGTACGAGGCGGGGGGTGAGAGGTAAACAGAATCGTTCTTGCGTCGTGCCGGTGAACTTCGCCTCTGTACGCCGTGCTTCATAGTTTTTTTTTATTTTATTGTTTTAGCAAAGGCGCCTGTTTTGATTGTATTGCTTTCTGTGCTGGCAAGTTTCACGTTGACGGTTTGACGTGTGTCCACTATCAGCACGAGCATGCTAGCTCAAAAGTTAGGGCGAACCAGTCCTAACTTTCGGTGTAGTAAACACTTCCGGCGTTTAGTAAACGAGTAATCGCATATATGACGCGTCTTTTCTCACACATAGTGAGCACTGCTAAGATTATGCCTCTTACTTATTTGAAAAACAATGTGAATGAACACATAGTATGTTTGTTCACTGTACAATCTATGCAGTAAACATAAGTAAACAGGAACGCAAATTTATTTCAGGTCCACCACCGGAGTGCTCATCATAGCAAACTGCTTCAGGAGCCAGAGGAAAGCCAAAACAGGAAACCTGGGAGTAGAAATATTGCGGTTAGAAAAAATGTGGTTGTATAACTTAAACGATGCAGACGGAACTTTGCAATAGAAACTTGTTTCCGTTGGGCTGTTCTACTGGTTGTTTTTAAACAGCCTTCTGTCAAGACTCAGATGTGTCTCTCTGTCCCTATTTGTTTTGTTTCAAGCTCTTCAAACGACCTTAATAAAGTCAACTCTCCTATGCATCCCATGTGCACGTCTGTTTTACTCTCCAATGTTATTCTCAACAACAAATCGTTCATTCATTCATTTCATACTTTATGTTGTGGCAGACAAATATTCTGCGTGAAGTATTCTATGGCATGCTGTTCCTTTTGCGGTTGTGATCGGGTGAGTTCTATGCTCACGGACAAAGTTACGAGGTAATGTGGTCAAAGCACTTGAAGAGCTGCTCTAGCAGAACGTTGCGGGCACGAGCAAAGCAAATCGTTCTCGCAGGCCCGATACCACCCCGGGCGCGCGTTTGAAAACATATTTAGAAGTTGCAGCACGAGCTCCCGATACAGGCATTAAAGAGACGAAGTACACCTCTCCGTGCTAGCAAGAGCAACCATGCAATGCCGATGTGGTGAACGTAAAACAATGTTCTATCGAATTCTATGTAATGTCGTGACGTGCGAGCCCTCCTTGCGCTCGCACGCAAGGAGTGCTGCTTTTTTTTTCTTTTTTTTTTTGCGCGAGTGCTTGTGCGGACGAGGTATTATTCGAAGCTACGTGCCAATACCTACTAGGAAGCTTCACACAACTTGTGATCGGACACCACAACGCAACGTTGTCAGAAATCAACTCTGAATACTGGTCAGGAGTCGCTCGCAGCTACGGGATCCATCGCCCGATCACCCGTGCAGTTCAAACGCATTTCGAAACGATCTCGCGTGGACAGGGGTTATCCTCTAAAAATTATTTTTATTTGTGCTAACTTTACACTCCGAAGCGGTGAACACGCGCTCGAAGCTTCGAAAAGCGTTGAGGCAGCAGCGGACAGGCCAAATGTGATCGTCGCTCACTCCGCGCGGATCTGCATGACCCGATTTCTTCGAATACTGGTGTTTTTAACGTGAAAAAAAAAAGAAGACTCACCTTATGTTGTTTTTCATCTTTTGGCCCTCTTTGGGTGCATTGAGGGACGCAGCAATGGGTTGGCATGTCAAACGCTATCACCACTGCCGAACGCAGCGGAATGGTTCAGGTTGAACCTCCTCGATGCTTGACACGCAGTAATGGCGGGTTTTGTCAAGTTCGCGCAACCGACACTAGAGGCGCTGACTTTCGTAAAGGGTCTATTGTCCATTTCTTATGCTTGCGTTTTCTGTGTCATTACGACGATGGACACTCTCCCTGTAATAGCCCTCAAGAGAGGGCTGACAGTATTTCCAAATAATTAAATAAATAACACCTACACGTTCAGTCGTCCAGTGATCTTTTTAGTCTTTCAGTGATCGCATGAATGTATCATCGCGATTTTTTTTCAGGTCCTTTTCATTTCTGTTTCTTTGCTGTTTGATGGCGTGCGTTTCAGTGTCTTACAAATATTTTTGAAACGCGCCTACTAGGGATCGTCCGGATATTCCTGATTCTCGTAGTCGAGACATTTGCCTTCGTAAATCTTGGCTCAGTCTGATGTTTATGTGATTTATTTACGGCAGTATGTAAGTGCCGTGGTGGTAACACTTCGTTTCATAATCTTCGAGTGCCCCGTGTCATGTGCCAGAAACCCATTACTTGAGCGGTGCTCATACCCTTCAGCATACGTGATATTTTTTTTTAATTCCAGGGTAAGGTTGAGGAGCTTGATGGAGTTTCCTCTGGTAGCTAATATGTAAAAAAAACAGCTCGGGACAACTCTCTTCTAGTCCTTTCACTGACATACCCATACACTCATTTCTCTCTCTTCAACTTTCTTGGCGCATAGTACCGTGAGACCATCCACATACCTGAAGATCGCCCTTATATTCATGTCTTTCAGGGTTGCCCTGGATAATTTGGCCGCATGCTGCCAAGTACAAATCACACAGTTGCGGAGCCACCCTAGAGCCAATACACACTTCCCTCTTTTGTACATATTGTTGACATTCATGACCTACGGGCACTGTCGCCGTGAAATACACACCTAGTAGATTTATGACGGTGTCCAGAGTTATCCCTGCCTGGTTTTGAAAAGTTGTGATGCCTTATTCCTCTATATTTGTTTGAAGAATTGACACGACATTGTTGTGCGTAACACAATAACACATTTTGTATGTCTATGAAGAAGCCAGAGGCGACGCCATCTCCTTTCTCCTGAAGATGTGTGATGAACTCCTCCGAGTTGTGGATCTTGTAAGGATCTCTCAGCTGTACCGAGGTACAGGACTTTCTCCAAGATGGTCGATTGGATGCGACATATGTGAGTGTGCTCCGCTTCTAAAAAAACAACTAACAAATTTTGATTCTGGGATTTGCACGTTCAACAGCTGACTAGAGATTGCCGAGAGATATTTCAAGGTGAAGACAGGACAAGCGTGTTAGCACGCCTTCGATTGCACTTTTTGATAAAGTACCAGCGTTGCTGAGGAAGTTTGACACGTTTTAATGAGAGGCGACGTGAATACGTTTTTTTTTTGTTTTTTTTTCAAAGTTGATATTTTTGTTAATTCAAATAAATCCGTTCTAAGGCGGAGCTCTCTCGGTGTAACTCGTTTCTTGTTCCTTGTTAATTAGGAACTCTTGCTCTTTTATATTTATATGCAGAAGAAATAGTTCAAGAGTGAAGTTTTTATGACGAAAGCCTTATTGTTACCATGACAATTCGATTTTAGCGGCGGTGAGAAAACGCTGTACAAAACTCCAGGATGCGGTGCTCGGAACAGGTACGTTCTTCTTCAATGCATAATTTTGGATATAACTTATGGCACTTATCTAGTACCTAGTTTCCAAATTGGGCAATAAAAGCGATGAATATGTGAAAGCCCGTTCAAGCCTCAGAAATTGTATAAGTTGGTTATCCCGAAATAGTAGATTTTTTCTTCTAAATTCTATGAAATATAAAGCCTATAATTACAAAATCAGTTACCGGAGTTCATTAATTAGCCAACGGATTTCGATAATTCCCCTGTCAAGACCGCCAAGCCCGATAATCACCCAGTGATGACATCTGTGTGTCATCCTTTTTTTTTTCTAACATATAAAGTGTGAAACAGTGCCGGCGCGGGCGAGTTTGTGTAATAGCCTAGTTACACATGCGCTCTCAAGTGTCATTGAGCCCACGACAGGGGCCTCTATCGCGAATCGGACGGAGTTACACGGCGGAGCCAACTGACATCCAGCCGCTAACGACTGTTGGATTCGACTGAGTTGGCCTACCTCAGTTAACTGATGAGATAGCGGCGTCCGCCGCATCACCACCGATGGTCAGCGCCAGATAAGCACTTACTAATTTGGAAGATTGGGGGATGTATCTAAAAAGTATCGTAGCAGCAAATATTGTCGTAAGAGGTATGATTTGGGACCAGGGCTGCCGCTAAATTGATCACTGCCCGTCGCGGCCCACGCTCGGCAAGGGCGGCCATTGTGAGGTCGGTGCCAATAAGACTTTCGTTATGTATATTTTTCCTAAATTCGTATAAAACGTTCTCCTTATCGTTTCTTTAGTTAAAAAATGTTATTTTTTGTGTTTAACATTTATAATGAACGAAAAGTGGGCATATAACTATTTGGATAGTCAAATTTTTTAGGAAAGGTAATGTTACATTAGCTTTGGTTTCGTTGCGATTTCAACTGGGATCGAAAGTTAGGGTTCGTAGGCCTATGTATCAGTGTAACATCGTACAACTTAGTTGAGCTCAAGGACAATTGAGGGATACCAACAATCCTTGTCTCAGTGATCGCTTGACAGCGCTCGAGTAACTGCAGTATAAGTTTACTATTTTTTTAAACCACCTGAGACTGGGTGGAGAAGAAGAATCGAAAACGGAAAAAAAAAAAAAAACGAACAATGACTGAAACAACGCTACCGAGCTAGTACAGCGTTTTTTAGAATAGCGTAAACACGCTTGGTTAGCACTGCGTACGACGCACGCGAGCTCTCAGAGAAAAGCTGTGGAGCGCGCAAAACCTGTACCTTTAGTACAGTGGAACGTAATCGCATACGCAGGCAGTTGCAGCGCCATATCGATGTGTCCATGCAAACAATTCCATGTTATCGAAGGCCGGTATTTGATCACGCCAACCTGTAAAACACCGTCAAAATTACGCCCCTTTTTTACACGTTGAAAAATCAGATTCACCCCCCGCATGCACATTCGTTTACGTGCAAACACCGGATGCATGCATCCGGTCTGACAAGATACCAAGGAGGTTATAATGGGCAGGAGGTGGCGTCCCTATCCCCAATGCATGGAGCGAAGTGTAACGGAAGTAGGCGTGGCCACGAGCCGCGACGAGCATTTCTTGACCAATGGGAAGCCTAGTGAGTGGGCGCCGCCATTAATTTCGGTGCAAACAACCGCGTTGCGATGACATTTCCGTGGCAACGCGATTGTGTGCACCGAAAGTAATGGCGGCACCCACTGTTATTTGAAACAGCGCTTAACGGGAGACTTTTAAACCGGTATGGTCGGAATTGGATGAGATTATTATAAACGAACGCCTGGTTGCCCAGCAGAAAGTAAGTGACTAGAGTTGAGACGCTCTAGACGACGCACCGACTGAATCGGTGTCGAACAGGCGAGATTTCGAGCCCAACACTTGCCTCACCAGTAGGACTAGGAAGTCGGCGTGTAGCGGACGCTCTCGACACCGCGAGACCGCGCCTGGAGCGTCGTCTCGAACGAGTCGTCGTAGCGGCTTTGGAAAGCGATCGCGAGTCAGTCATCGTAGGCACGAACGCTGAGAAGGGCATCGCGGGTTGAGAAAGCCGTACAAATTCTGCTTCGAGAAGATGTTGGTTTCACTCCGCCGTGGTGAGTATTCGGGTTCGCATCGAAACATCTTTTGGTGCGCCGATCGAATCGAAAGCCAGCCGCGACAGCGAGCAGACGAAGCAGACCGCAGGCACGGAGCAGGCGTAGCCTAAGCCTAACGACCGAGCGGAGAGCAGACGATGGGAGCATGGTTGAATTTAGTTTGGATGAGAGAGCGTCGGTGCGCGGGGCAGTCTGGGAGTGGGTTGTTCTTCCGGCGTCGCTGGGTATGACGTCATGCCGAGTCCTCCCCTATTTAAACGTCCTTGCAAGATACACTGCTACCAACAACTATCGCCACTACCCCACCGGAACTCTTCATCCGGTTGTCGCCTGCCGGTAATGGCAGGCACAGTTTATCATATAGTTTGCCCACTGTAGAATACGCCTGTGGTAATCGGGAGACATGGTGTTGAGAGTATTTTTGCATGCAGCGCCCCTCACCACATATCGCGAACTAAACCACTTTTTAGGCTTCTGTTTTGTTGTTTTGCTTTGAAAGATTGCGGCCCCATGGTATTCTGGTTTCCCTGTTCCCCGCGTTCTCGCGTTGCATATTACTTTAATTTGAGGCGCCCGTCACAGGACACTATTTCCAGGCGATCACATTCAGACAAGAAAGCATTTTTTCACGTAGGGGACTGTTTATTGGATCTCTGCATGGTATAATTCAATCAAAAAGAGTCACAAACATAGCACATAATACAGCCATACCATAGGGTTATTATAATGTACGCTAGAGGTTCAACTGGCGCTAGTGTGTTGCTGCAAGTTGAAGCAGACAGCAACCAGTCCGAAATTGACTTCTGGTAATGCATTTCTATGGGAAAAAGCGAATGCATTTTCTCTCTGAGCTCGATTATAAGAGCAAATATCACGATTAATTCGTACGTATTAGGTAGCTTGGAACATTTGTCAGTCACGCAAACGCAATAATTGGTCAGTTACAGCGTTTTTATTTGAAATTCGTGGCATGAAAAACGGTGCTAAAACCGCTTCGTACGTGTATTTATGTGCACTGTCGGACACTGTTAGCGCGAACACGGCATCGGCGCTTTCCAGAATGGGGGATATACGTGCCAAACGAACGAAGGACATGTGGAAAACCAAGAGAGACGGCAAGAACTACGCAGTAACACTGGATAAGTACCTCCTTGTGCATGCAGACGATCAAAATAACTTGAAAGCCACGTAATATAGTCAGATCTGCAATAAATAAGTACAGCTTCATTCTTTCCGCTCGTGAATATGTGCGAAGATGCTTGTTCTGGGTTCAAATCATCACCCGCAAGCTCAAAGTTTTTGCAAATAGAGGGAAGCAGAGAATAGGTGCCTGATTAAAACTGCCCGACAGAGGAAATAATGAAAAGACACACCTTTTGTAGCCCACATACTTTATTTTTTTTAACAGATCGTAAAGATGCACGACGGAGTCATTTTCATATAGTGACAGAACGGGCATATTAGCAATATATAAGCGCCACCGGAACGCTAGCGAACCTTGAACACACTCTACGTTCCTTTCGATCGTTAGTTTGCTTAGAATCGTCGCTCGTTTTTACATACCTGCCATGGAACAGAAGTTTGGGCCTGAAATATAGCGAAGTTTAACATCGTTCAGTAGTAAAAAAAAATGCTGTAACTAAAGTAATTACACATTCACAATATCAATAACGGTACATACTATCCGGTACAACTGAAATAACAAAAGTTATTCGTGTTATTTTCCGTCGAAGAGACAAAATTCACGCGCGTTTTCCCATAGGAATGCACAGGAGCACCGCAAAAGTAGACTGGTTGCTGTCTGCTTCAATTTGCCTCCCGGAAGTCGCATAGACACTAGCGCCAGGTGAACCTCTAGCGTACATTATAATAACTCTATGAGCTATACAACAAAGTTTGCACGGAAGCCGGTCGATTTACAAACATGAAACAAGGCCGACGACACTTTTTTTTTTTTTGTTTGCGGAGTATTGGCATGTTATGACAGAAATATTGTGGAGGGCAGCTTTTAGGGCAGGTGTGAAACGCGATGATCGAACACACAGCTTGGTGCAACACATTTTGACAGGTCACAAGGACATCAAGAGGCATGAAAAATAGAGCACATCAAGTCTTATATGTACTGCACAAGTAAACAATACAATACAAACTCAAAACTGCATGCACACCCCATTATCTGCAGCAATTAAGAAATTCTACAGAATTGAAAGCATCTAACTGTTCTCCGTGTCATAAGCTCTGTTGCTTAGATAAAGCAGGGGCTTTTTAGAGCGCCCGGAGTTCTTTTACTGATCAAGGGAATGGCGCATACGACGAGTCGTACAAGCTTTCTTAAATGATAAAATTCTCTCCTTTAGTTTTGTGCGCACTAATACCATGAACAGAATATGTGAGAGAGTTTGAGCAGCAACATCCCCATGTGTTTTTTTTTTTTTTTAAGCTGATGTGAACACTTAATTTTTCCCGAACACCGGTTGACAAGGAGAAGTAGTGCCGTTTTCAACGCAGCAATTCACCGAGGAATTTGTTTTTTCTCTTTTCTAAAACGATCTGAACTAGGGTTTGTACCTACCAGAACGATCACATATGTTTGCACTAGTTGGGTGCCCTTATTTCAAGGGCACTACTTGAGAACACATTAAAATGAACCCGATCAGTAAATTCTAAATCGAAACTTGCGACGCCGGAGTACGATTTCTTCAGTTTCGTTTGGGCTGCATCAGTTTCGGGCCCCTCTCTGCATGTGCAAAGCCGCGGCTACTTTGTTGTTCATGATTCTGAATAGAAAGACGATTCGGCACTAGCTTCATTGATGCAAAGAGGAAAAGCAGCACCTCACCGAACTGAATATACACGCGTTTATAATTCACCACTAGGAGTCTGTGTAACGGCGAGTTCCTCAGCGATATTAGCCACGGAAACGACGACTTTCAGAGAAGCGAAGTATAATATATAACACAATGCTATTTGCAATAAAAAATATTAGAATAGACAACTTACCAGCTTTTCAGTGGGGGCTTTATTATCAGCTTCGAATGCTTCGAATTTAAACGCCAAAAACGCAAGTGTGCTCCGCCATCTCCGCAGCAGCCTGGCAGCAGCCCGTCGCCCGGCGCCTCGACTCCTCTCATTGGTCGTAACCCTGAGTAACCGTGTAACGGTTTTCGGTGAAGCATTCTTTTATTCCTTCCCGAAAAAAATTGGGTCTCTTATATTAAAAAAAAATTAGCATTACTGGTGTAATTCCTTTGTTTTATAACGATTACTTTTACACGACGTTCTGTAACAAAAAATCAGAAACATAAAAAGTGTTTAGTTCGCGATATGTGGTGAGGGGCGCTGCATAACGCCCAATTACCGGAAGGGGCCTTGAGTGGGACCACTGTTCACTGTGGTGGCAGGCGACTGATGCTGGTGGCCGTGTATCTTTTCAAACCGGATACGAGCATCCGGTTAGAAAAAAATACATAGACGTCAACACAAGGTTAGAAAATACACTGCCGCCAACATACGGTTATAGTCGATAGCGCTCGTAAATACACTCTTAAAAAAGCTAGTAAAACGCTAGTAACTGCGGCAGTTACTACCTCTTTCTGACAGTTACTACCTTCACTAACTATTTACCACCTTAAACGCGCGATAGGTAGTAAAAAGTTAGCAAATGCTGCCATTACTACCCTTTTCTGACCGTTACTACCTTTTTACTAGCTATTTACTACCGCAAAGGCGCGGAGAAGATGGCGGCGCTTACTTCATACCCGATTGCCAGCGTTAGCGACGTACGTGCTGTCTCGGATCGCAGGGGGAGGTATCCACGCGCAATCGTAGCGTCAAATATTGAATGAGGGGGCATGTTTAAGGGTTGGAGCTGACTTTATAACGATCGCAGCCTCCGTACCAGCACGACGTGGAAGCCAGCGCTTCAGCGAGCGCAGCAGCCATTGTTGATCGCAGTGGCCATGCGGCTTACTTACTTTCCTCCTCGCTTGCATTCGTTTGTGAGCGTTCATATTTTAATTTTGGTTTTAACGGGGATGAAAATAGTTCTTGTTTTCGGAAAAACGTTTCCGAAAACAAGAAAAGTTCATTTTGTTTTTTTTTTATATTTTTTATTCTTGTATTCTTTTAAAACATGTTTTTCTTTCACAAGAGACGCTTGGCAACATTGTACGACACGCAAGTTGGGGCCAGTCGGAGTTCGCAAGACGCTAATTTCTCCGATGTGAACCTGCCGTTTTTCCCTTGTGTTGTGTGCAGTTCTCGTGTTCAAGTGTTGGAGTGCATAGTTAACGTTCGTGCGCTTGACGGGGCGGGTGTGTGCGTGGACCTGGACTGCTCCGAGGATAGTTCTAACCAGGGGCGGACGCAGGTATTTTTTGAGAGGGGGGTCAGGTGTTGGTCAGCGTATCATATGTTTAACACCCTCCCCCCTTCCCGTTTCCTTGTCCTAAATTTTTACCCATGCAGAATCCAAGAGGGGGGTCAGAACATCCGGACCCCCCTCTGAATCCGCCCCTGGTTCTAACGGTCCGGTGCCGCTGTCACTGGATTGGGTTTCGTCGTCCAAGAAGCTTTTCTCTGCCTCCTCCTACTTGACACTGAGAACTTCTTCACGGTCTGTGTGTGCTCGGTGGTTGAATGATTCTGATTGAGCTGTCTTTGGTCGTGACAGTGCACTGTCACAACCGTTGATGTGCGTCGTAAATAGTGTGTGTAGCTTTGGGACTATTGAAAAAAAAAACTGTTCTGGTATTCTACGAGTCTTTCTGAATTTGCGTATATCTTCCCCAAAAACGCGAGCATTCGTCAGTGTACTACAGAAATTAAGAGGCGAGCTGCACGCGGTATTAATTTTGCATTCATTTTTGTAACGCAGCACGCAAAAGGCGTGCAGCTGCCGTCGTACTCCCCGTCAATTACAGCCTTCGTTCGCCGCGGTTGACGGCAAGAAAGCACTCTCTCGCCGACGGCGACCGCAATCGTTTTAAAGGCTGAACCGCATGTAATCGATTTAGCGAGAGACGAGACGAGCGACGGAGACAGCGACGAGCAACGGCGATTTCTCACGGTCACCCGTCGCGTCGCTCGGTTTTTTTAATTTGTAGGAAACGTCGCTCAACCCCTTGGTCGCTTGTTCCCGTCGCTTTCATGCGGTTTGCCTCGTCGCCCAACTGACCTAGCGACTGCGAAGAATTGACGTGCTAATACACGACGACAAGTTTGCGCACTCAAATGGTCAGTATAAAAGACTTAAAGGGGAACTCCGCCGTTTTTTTGGTAGACTTCTATTTGGCTGGAAATCTGCAGACCGCATCAATAACCCTTTCTCAAATGATAACCAAAATATTTTTAAAAGATAAAAAATTTTCCGTGAAGTTATTGAATTTTCTAGTTACGCCGGACGCGAGGGTTCCAGGAGGCGACTCTCTACTGGCAACAATGAAAAATCCCTACTTTTCCCTACCCGCGTACGTCACGGATGTGCAGGCGGACGAGCGACTCGGGGTTTCCGCGAAGTGGCTTTCCACGCCAGCTATCGAGCTAATTTTTTCGCAGCTTCAAGGTTGAAAGTTCCTTAGCAATGGGTAGCATTCTGTGCTCTGCGATAGATTTTAGAAACAGTGCCGGGAAAAAGCTTATTGTTTTACCCTTGTTTTCGTGGGAGAAAAAAAAAAAAAAAGCGTTCCCCGGCAGCAACGGAGGCCAGCCACGTCAAGGTGCTTTTGCGTGAGCTGTGTGCCGAGAGAACTAGTGTCACTTGAAACATACTCACTTTTGCTCGGAATACTTTATAGCCGCGTGCTGCGAGTTGAGTATCCTTCAGCAGCTGGAACAGCTTCAAGAGCGGCAAGCGCAAACTCAAGCCGGCTGTGACCATTACGACGTCCGTCCAAAGAAGAGCGCTAATATCGACAAAATATAGTACGCATAGTTACATTTGTTATTCACAATTGGATCAGTGATTTTTTTTAAATTTTTTTATAAACACTATATTTGTTTCGGACGTCGAATCTTGCTCCGGCTACTCTCGGAGTTCCACTCACGCGGCTGGTATGTTGAAGACGAGAAGTGAAACGTCTGAACGAAGTTCAAGTCTGAATTTATACAGGACTTTCGACATATTGCTATTCCTGTCTGCTATTACAGAGGTTTATGGAGCAGGTGTTGAGCTCCATTAATATACGATAGAGCCTTGCCTGGTCTGTCAAATGGTTGGCGTGCAATATTCTCTGCAGAAGAAGTGATTAAAACGTCTTTAATTTATTCTATTGCGCAGAAATTTGATACAGGGCTCAAATATTTTTTTTAAACCATGAAAATATTAATGTCGTTAAAGGGGAGGCATGCAAATTTACAGCAGATGGAAACTGTGCTAAACCAACTTAATTAAAAAAAAAATCTTATATAGAATTACTCCCTTCCCATGTGCTCTCGTGGATGGGTGTTTGAACGCGTTGCATTCTACTCCAAAAGTAAAAAGAAAAAAAAAAAATACGGGTACACATTTTTTTAGTAACTTTTGTTAACTTATTTTGAATTCAAAGATTTATGATGTCTTTTTGTACCTCACACACTATTGTACCTTCAAGCAAATATTCTTTATTTGGAGATGAACAGTGTATTTGTGTATTTTATACGCATTCCATTGCACCTTGATGTTTGGCTTGGTGGTTGCGAAGTTCTTTTAATCGTCATTTTAACACGATCTTCATGACCAGGAACCTGCCATCTGATCTACACGAGTGCAGTTCATTCCTTTCTATACATCTCATTGTTTACGAGAATCACAGTCTACATGTGTTAGGCCCCAGCCCAGCACGCACATGTTCATCGCTTTGGAAGGCGAGCAATGTACGCTCCACACGCTCGAACGCTAAAAATGGCATCGACCAGAAAGAAGCGCTTTTCAGAAAATGTCTACAGATCTTTTGCTAAATTACTTAAGCCCCAAGGAGCATATTCATGCCACAAGAGGAGTTACACGTGCTGACGCCTGCAACAGTAACGTTTTAAAAGAAAATATAAAACAAATGGCACGTTCCTTCAGGTTACACGAGCGTGTGGGGCAGATGTACCCACATTCCGAGCATTTTCCGCGGTGCTTTGGCAATTCGTCAAAAAATGTATTGCGTGACTCTTCGACCTTTCTTCGCCAGCCATCTTCTAATAAAAAGAGAACGGATTTACTAGCGATATCACTAAACTAGCGAGCCGCAGCTTGAGCGTAGCGAGTTGCAAAAATGGTTTTATGAAAATTCCAATTGCTCCCGTTTTTCTTTTTTCTTTTTACTTTCTTATAGTTATGCACGTAGGCGAAGGCCATACTTTGTGCAAATATAGATAATTATCAACTTCAAACAGCACGAACGCCAAGGTTTTCTTGCTGTTAGACGCAAGAAAGGCTGGCGCGAGCGTACTCGATTGCCGGCCGCGCGCCTCGCTGCACACAAGTGACGTCACGCTTGGGCGGCGGGGAAAACGGGGGAAAAACTAGGGAGAACGATGTTTCGGTTTCGGCAGCAAACAAAATATCACTTTTTTAATTAACTGGAGTGAATCTGGGAGAACGAGATAGCATTTCGGAATCAGGAAGCCATCCGCATTCAGATTATGCCTTTGGATTAGGTAGCTCGAAAAGTCGGCGGAGTTCCCCTTTAAGGGCAGTCAAGGAAATTAGCGGGGAGGAAGTGGCCGAGTGGGCCACCGAGTCTCAGCTCGTAAGCTTGCGCTGGGAACCTTGCGCTGGGTTTGATCCCCACTGCCCTCGCCCGTAATTTAGCGCTTAGAGTGATTAAGTAAGCGTGTGTTAGTGTTGAATGCATTGTGGTCGAATTAAGTTGATGAGGTAAGCGTGTGTTTGTGTTGAATGCATTGTCGTAGAATGCCAAAAATGTGGGTGTGCTTGTTTATATGTATCTACTTCAGATGTGGAAGAATTGAAATAAACTATAAATAATGGGCTTCTTTTTTGTGTACGTTTAATTGGATGGTGACTAGCGCCACCTGGATTACTCATTTCCAGTTTAAATTTTTGTTGCGCCTGCCACCTGGTGGTAAGTGGCATAACCCCCCACCTTTTTTATTTCCACCGGAAATCACGTGACTAGTTGCGTTTCCCGTCTTCCGTCGGAATGTAGCGCTAGTTACCAGCTAGAGGTAGTAAAATACATGGATTCTACTTTAAGGCTAGTAACAGTTACTAGCTTCTTGACCTAGTAACCGTTACTATCTTGACCGTCACTACCTAAGGTTACTTGGTACATAGTAACATATGCGACCAGCGGTTCCTAGCTCTTACCTAGTAAATACTACTAGCTTTTTTTTAAGAGTGTACGTAAAGTTCGATGAGTTGCGTATTTTTGGAGCGTGCATTGCGTGAAGTACGCAAGGGTACCGCAAACACGGAGTGCTTGCGTTTCTTCCTATAAGCAATCTAAATCTTTCTAGTGACAACGTGACTGAAACGGCTAAGTAACTCTTCTGAGCTTCATTGTGGGCTGGCCCTCGCGCGCTCTTTTCGTGCTAAAGTTTTTCAATTCGGTGATAAAACGTGAAAATGCTCAATGAATATCTCAGAACCCATTGACGTTTTACAAATTCATTAAATTAGTCTAGCGCCTCTAATTGCAATTGCCGTCAATGCTGTTATTAAAACATGACCCAAGAAGCTAAAAAATAAGAAGTTAATTGACGAAGTTTAGTTAATAACCCACTTACCGTGACGTTTAGTCTCTTCTCTAATAGCCGCCAAGTCTTATAAATACATGGTGATGGCACCCGTGTAACTCACACCCAATTAAAATATGTGTTCAAATGAAAATTGAGCATTCTGTGTAGTATTAGCCTCATAGCAATAATATATGATGAGTTTGCCACTTTACTTGTGTCTGCAGAGACCAATGTCATATATCTTCAGCTCTGTCTGAAAAGTTTGAACATTGGAAAAAAAAAAGTATACTGGAGCCCCAGTGGTTAGGTTTAAAATAGTCTTCTTTGCAAGAATAACCAGTGGCTCGTCGTTCTTGGGACAACCCGGGACCGATGATGGCCATGTTTTGAGTCTTCTCTGACTGCCAGTCATTACACAAAAATTACCCATTTAGAGAATAGAGTCCCTCATATGGTATGGCAAGCCACTTTGGTAGGTAATGGCCAATATTTGTTTCAGTGGCCAACACTACTGGGCCATCGTATTTCTAATCGTTTTTGGCAGCATGGGTTGATTACGAATGCATTGAGAATATTGCATGTGTTCTCATCTTGCACTCAGGAATACACCAAATTAAAGGTAAATATGTTCCAGAAGCCGGGAGACAGTTAGACTCTCAAGAATATTCCAAAAGCCGGGAAGTCTCCACGCTTCTAGAGTATTATTCAGTACTGCCTTGCTATAGATCCTGCTTGTCTGTTCACATACTGTTTATGCCTCCCGCAATGGAGGCGAAACCGTTCTTAAATTTCTTTTGTATATTTTTCAGTCGGTGTACTGATTTTAGTTACCAAATTACAGTTCTTAAAGAAGCGAGTAGGAATGAAAATGTTTTTATTGGCTGTGATGAATAGCGCCGATGGTCTCTACGCTAATCCAGGCTTGAGGAAAGGCGTTGACTGTCAGTTGCCAGTTTCTGTAAGATAAATAACGCTCAGAGTGCCACCAGCTGATTAGTTACAAATAGTGTCACAACAGAGGGTGGGGTATTCACTGGACGACATATCTGAAGGCAATGTTTAGTTTAGAGCGCATGCTCAGAACGAGCTCACATTATTAGGCTGCTATGACCAGCAATCTTGAAGGTGTGAAATGCACGTTGCGAAAGAACTGTGGAAGCTCACCATCAGCACGGTTTGAGCAGTCGAGCACACAGTTATGGCCGCCAGTGAATACTCCATATTGGCGACAAGCGCCATCGGAAGTGTCGTTGTGGTCGGTCTTCCACGATTGGCCAAGTGCTACTATGACGTCAGCAAAAGATTTCTTATCGACGGAAATAAAAGGAATGTAAAAACTTTAATCTTGACGGTGTTGGCAGTGGTGCTCTAAGACAATGGCGTCACAAAGGGGGGGGGGGGGGGGCGGGGGTGGGGGCGGACTGCCCCGGGTGCAGTGCTCAGGGCGGGCCGCGGGGGAGGGGGAGGGGGGAGTCGCGGCGGGCCATGCGAGCGCCGGGGGGGGGGGGGGGGGGAGGCGAGTCGTGGCGGGCCACGCGAGAGCGGGAGAGAGGGGGGGGGAGGGGTGTCGCGGCGGGCTGCCGCCCTGAGTGCCCCTGACCCTCGTGACGCCACTTATTTGAGAGCGCAATAATTTCAAGCTTCCACCATGTTAATTATAAACACCATCGAACTTCTTGTTTGTAAGATAATGACGTCACGAGAGGGAACCATAAGAAAGCGCCACCAGAACATATCGTCGCTAATAGACACTGACAGAATGAACGGCAGGGATTTGTCTTTCGAGCTACGGCCTCTTGGACGCGCTCCATGCCTTTCGCCATACTTAGGATCGGGTATCACAGAGCATCATAAAGCCATTCCTCGGGGAACCTGGACGTCAGCGCGCAGCTTTTGCAGCGGCGACGACCCGAAACCCACTTTCGGGTACTCTTGTCTCGCGTGCAGCTTCTCGCGGCAGCAGCGAGAGTTTGCGTCTCGGCGTCTCGCCGCTGCAGGGCGCCCGTCACGTGGCTGTTCTCTCATCCGTTTGCTGCCGCTCCACCTTTTCCATTTCGGCGCCCGATTCTACTGGCGCTCTGCCAGGCTTTGCAAGTGTATAGGAGGCTATGACTATACACGCCAAAGCGCTCTTGAAAGTGAGAAACTCGCACAGGAGGCGGGACAGCAAAAGTGCCTCCCTGCCGCTCTCAATTGTTACGGCGTGAGTAACAAAACGAACATTAAATCAGATAAGCCTTGCCTTCACAATGTGGCCGAAGTGTAAAGCTAGTACTTACACTTCTTCTTGAGAATGGTAGCGTAGTTGACGCCGTAGCCATAGTTGACGCCGTAGGGGGACAACCCGTAGCCGAGTCCGTAGCCGTAGGTTCCCAGATGGTAGGGGTATCCAACGCGGTAAGTGTAGGCTGGAACCGTGTGGACAGCAGAAACCACCGGCGAGGTGTACGTGTGCACCTTGGTGACCGCTGGGATCTGGTGAACTGCCGTGACTGCCGGCGATGTGTAGGTGGAGACCTTGGCCACCGGCGTAGCCACGGCGTGATGGGTGCTGTAAGTGTCCACATTGGTCACCTTGGACACAGTTGGCGTGTGGTGCACCGTGCTGACTGCTGGTACGACTGGAGCGTAAACCTTGGTGTAAGTTGGAACAGTGTGGTGGTACGTCGTCACCGGGGCTCCGACAACGGCGTACGGTGCGGCGAAGCCGTAGGTGACACCAACTGGCCTGACGAAGCCGGCAAAGGCGCTGCTGGCCAGAACGACAAAAAGGAGGACGCCGAACTGCAAGACATATTTAGAGTTGTTAAAATGTGACTCTGAGATTTTACAAAAAAAGCTGTTCTTAGAAGTTGATTAAGAAATTGATCTCCACTATTTTACCACGCCCACTGCGCTCAGAACACACTTAGCAGTGAACATTCGACGATGGGGTGATTCTTCCGTACCATATTAGGAAACCACCTGTTCGAAAAGTGATTCCGTCATGCTCTTCGTGAGCGGGATAACAAAAACTCAAATATTTGTTCCCTTTTCCAAAAAAGAAAAAGAAATAAAGAAGATACCTTTGTTAAAACGATACAACTTCGTATTTTTTTTTCTTTTACAAACTTGCACGAGCTGTTTCAGTTACATGGAGTTTGTGTTTCCAGAATTCTGTTAGCGCGAAAATTGACAAATGAACATTAAAGGGGGGCTTCACTAAATACAATGTTTGAAACTGAATGACGTTTCTAATCACTGGTCTCTGATGTCGGGCACGTTTACGCGCAGTTCCACTGTGCGATGGCTTTTTTAACCTTTTTTGCAAATAAACTGGCTACGGTTATTTATTGACTTAAAATAGACACTTGATTCACTATTGTTCTGACTACTAATCACGAGAAATGGAAGACATTCCTATCACGGCTACCGCAGAAAACGTTGTGTAACGTTGTTGATCAAAACTCGTTGTGGCACCTCGAGTCTTCTTTTTAAAACAGGAATTATTAGTCAACAAACATAATATATTTGAAATATAATCAAAAGTAAAGAACATGTGTAGGACACAAGAAAGTTTAGTAGTTGAATTTCATTAGGTAAAGATGGAGCTGTATACTTTCGGACAACTAAAGGTAAGTTAAACATAATAAAAGGAAAAATGACTGAAGATTTGAGGTGCTTTTAACCAGGGACTCAAACCGGAAAATATAACGTTTCGGTTACGGTTACAGTTACCGTTTCCTCTTCATATCGGATTCGATGCAGTTTTTTTACAGTTTTAATTTTTACGGTTTCGGTTACCGGTTACACATTCCTAAAAAAAAACGTTTTTTTTTTTTTTCCCGATTTCTCCAATAACTTATTTTATTGAAATTCTAGACAGCCGTTCGACATTAAACGGTTTAAAGTAGTCCAAAATATCTAAGAACGGGACATCCACAGTACCCAAAACGCAAAAACGCTTAAGATCCCTATGCACACATACATACATAAAGTTGAAAGAATAAAACACGGAGGACAAGCACAGGGCAACCACTTTCTTTCAAAGAACGTGGTTGTCCTGTGCTTGTCCTCCGTGTTTTATTCTTTCAATTTTATGTATTCATGTTCAACCCGCTCGCCCTCACCAATCCCTATGCACATTTGCGTCAAAGAGCGTTTGAGTGCGTTTGACTGCGCTGCGTCAAAATACGAAAGCGAGTCACCGGCACATCTGTGCTTCTTATGAAGCGTGCAATCCAATTCAAGGAATAGCTTGGCACGCAACATAAGAAGCAGGAATGTCCTGGTTTGTCGCAGCCGCAACGAAGTCAAACGCAGTCAAACACTCACAAACACAACGTCGTGTAGGGGCCTTTAGTACTTCGACTTATCCAAAAGTTGCACACGTTTCTAGCTGCAAAACTTCTTGACTACATATATTTGCAATTGCATTATATAGTTTGATACCCAAGCATACATGTTTCCCCTGGTACTCGGGGATAATCGCATTTTATATAATAAAAATAAAAATAAACACCGCGACCTTTTTCTTCGGCAGCGTTTGCAAACAACCCTCAGAAAGTTCCAACTGGGTGCTGGAAGAACCATTCGCACCTTCTCGTCGTTATAGTTTGTGGCAACCTAAGATATGCGAAAGAGGCTACGCCCACACCGAAGGAAGAAGCAAAACTATAGCCCTCCTCTAGTAAAATACTGCTAAGTGGAATGAAGTAATAAAATTGATAGCTGGGCTAGTGGGTGGAAATCAAACATAATGTAAATTAAATAGCGAACATGAAAGAATGATGAGAGAAACGAACAACACAGAAAGCTGTAAAAATATGTCCTCTTTTCTTCGTTCCTTTTCCCTAGTGTTCGTTGTTGTGCGCTGTTACGTGTGCGTCATGTTTGCATTAGCCAAACAAATGCATCTGCTTATAGAAGTGCACGTTTCTCGCTGTCCGATTCATTGATGCTAGAAAAATTGTGCATTTATATAATAGCGCCATTGTTTTCAGGGGTTTGGAGACGAAGTTTCTCCTACAGGCATTTTGCAACTAGGGATGTCACTAACTTTCGTTGAGCCGGAGTTTTACGTCGAACCTCAAGGTTTGACTGGTTCGAAGAACCTTTAAACTTTTTACCAGATTCTACAAGGTTTGACTTTGTGGACACTGTGGCTAGACTTTAATACATGCATATCTAGGTTTGGAGAAAATGACTTTACGGAATAGGTTGTTTTATTTTATAAATAATTACAATCAACAGAACATAAGTCTAATAACTTAAAATTTAATACCATAATTTATTCTTGCTATATATCATTAAACCAACCAGACAGTGCTGCCCTTATTAAAAGTAGAATGTTTCACTTGATCCTTTGGTCATCACGATCCAATCCAAAGCCAACTTGTCGCGCATGCGCATAACAGTCAAACCCTAGTTGGGTGGACATCTCAGAATTCTAACTTATGGGTAATCCCCTGAAGGCGACACGTACTGAATACATGTAGCGATTGAAGGAATATGGCAGATTTACAAATATAAACTTTTCATTATAAATTCGACCACTGACTCCAACTAAGTAGTCTTAATCCTAAATTCAGATTGAACGGAAATGTATCACCAGATGCACCACTCGTTGACGGTAACTCTATCAAATGGCCACGATATTTCAAGATCCCTCCTCGCGGTCATTCGTGGGGAAAATCTCATATTTTATTTTTTGGTTAATATTGGGTAATATCAGTTACCGGTAAAAAAATTAAGGACCTGGTTATGGTTACGGCTTTCAAAAAGTGTAAATAACTGTTTCGTTCTGGTTATGGCTACTGAAAAAAAAATCGTTCCCAAACGGTTTTTGGTTTCGTTCACGGTTTGAGTCTCTGATTTTAACCATTGAGTTATTGCAGGGAACAGCAATACTCATAATTTCATTCGGCCCACTGAAGTGCTTCTGGTTACTGAAGGTAACCGAAGCACACTGTATGCAATTTATTTTAAATTAATCATCTTTACATGTTTTTTACTCGCATGCTTACACTATACTGTGGAGACCGGTTCTAACGAAGTCGGTTATAACGAAATAGCGGCTACAGCGAAGCGATCACGATTTCCCATTCCCTTTTGCGCTTCGTTATAACCGAGGCCGGTTATAACGAAATAACGGATATATCGAAGTGATTTCCGATTCCCGTTAACTTCGTTATAACCGGTGTGGACAGTACTTCTTTTTACCTTTTTACCGCAGTTGCGTGTACAGCATTGTCCTGTCGTGTTTGTTCCTCTTCGTAGTCCGTGTTTTCTGAGCTGTTTTCCCTATCATGTATGACTTCTTTTTACCTTAAGTCCAAAAGCAGCCGACCGTACGAGCTGATGGGTCCAATAGACAGCGTAGACGAACGCACCAGCATAGATGTTGGCCCTGTTTCTGTTCGTTTAACATCAGCGCTGAACCAGCAATATAAAGTACAGGCTCAGTGACTCGCGCTCTTGACGCCGCTTATTTGTCCCATTAACTCGTAGCGTTGGTTGCGTCTGAATGTTAGCTTAAACGAAGTATAGGAATTGGGAAGGTAAGGTAATTTGGGTATGTCCCAAAATCCTCAAACAGGACCAACAGGTCGATCGCGTTTAATATTTTATTCGAAACGAAAGACTTGATGCAAACTAAGAAAAAAGAAAAAAAAACAACGGGGCTATCAAAAAGGATGCGGATATAACTACTTTGTACAAATCCATACTACGTTTCACACGAAGTCCGATCGCAGCCCAGGCTACAATGCGGTTGACCCATTCACATAAGCCAAAAAAATGCGCCGTCATGGCACTCGTGGTCTTTGTGGTCTTGCTCTGACCGATTTAACCAATCCCGCAAAAAGGAAAGGTACCGGATCATGTGGAACGGACAACGCGCGATTGGTCTAGCCGGGAATAACAAAGGTACAAAGACAACAAGCGGGGTAACGATACACATTTTTCACTGCCTGATTAGCTCCATAGGGTCCGTAGCGGCGACTGCGTTCGGACTTAGAGTGAAACTTCAATATGGCGCACCCCTCCAATGCGAAACGAAGGCCGACACGTGAATACTTACAGCGGTCATGATAAGGGGCAGTTGATCTTCGACGGATGGCGGCCCGGTTCCGAGTAAATGTGGGCTACTTGGCCCTCTCATTTATAGGCGAATTCAGATGGAGAGGAGATGTGGTTCCAGTTGCTAGGCGGATGCACAGTAGTCAGACAGGGTTCAAGGTATGAAGGGTTCACGATGGCAGCAGAAACGCCTTCAGGCAAAGGGCATCGTACCCTGTACCCTTGACCGCGTCTCGAGACACATGGGACGTTTTAACCTTTGTTTACATTTTGCTTGTTTCCGCTGAGAAACCTAAATAAAAGCTTAAAACAGACGCGCGGTGCTTAAAAAAATCCCCCCGCCTTGTGTCGCTTATTTGTTTGTCAATTTTACCATGAGGTTCTGCGCCGTAGCCATGGGAGCTTTTCTTAGAAATACATTTCCCATGCGCATCACGTGTGCTCCTCCTCCTGACCAGACGTCGCATGGTGAGGGTGCACTGCACATATCTGGGGTTTATCTTTGGCATGAGGGACGTTCGTGAAGACTATGCTATTTTTGGAAAGTGTTTATCGGTAACGAGTGAGCACTGTGGTGAACTTAAAAGAAGGTCCGTTCGGTTCGGTAAGCTGATGAAGTCGATAATCTGGAATGGGTTCGCGTGGTAGAAACGGCTTTCTTGACCCCACCTTTTGGGGTCTTTTCATGAAGACTTTTACAGAATAGTGGCTCTGCAAGAGGCGCCACAGTTTAGTGCAAAATATTAAAACAAAGTAAAAACAAAGAAAAAAAAGGTAGGCTTTGTTAGCGAGACGGCCGCAAGTTTTAAGCGTGACAACGTCTACGTGTCGAGTGTAGTTAAACATAATAATAATAATAATTCTTTATTTTCTGTGCCCAGAAACAACTTTTCAGTCTCCACTGTGGTGCACTAAAATTCTAAAATACAAATACCCGAAAAACTAAAATACTAAATACAAATACCACAAAACGTCTCATTAAGATATCTAGGCGAAAGACATTCATTCACGAACAGGCAAGGTAAATTCCCGAAGACACATGAATTCCCGAGGACACATAAATTCCCGAAGACACATCACGCATGTATTGAATGTAACATATTTATATTGACGTAATGGAATTAGTGGATTGTGGAATGGAACACAAATATTGAAAGAAACGCATTTAATTGTTAGTCACAAAATAAATTGAAAAAAAAACGAATATTTAAACATGAGGCAAACTTATACTACTGAACGATACGTATGAAATCGAACGAAATAAACGTCAAGACACAACACTAGCGTATTCAAGCAGAAGTCAAACAGGCAATCGAAACAAGTGCAGATCGAAACGCGAGTTACACTTGATCTCCGGAAACGAAACTCATCGATGGGCAGACGTGGTCAATTAGATCCCGATGATAGGAGAAATACGGAACAGGAACATATCGTACCGTCTCAGAGGCGATGTGGCCTCTCGCCTCCCCGAGCGCCGACCGACGAGTATTGCATAGCTCCGGAATCGGTTATACAGTTCACGACTCTGCGACGGAAAACCGCCTCCCGGAGTGGCGACCATAAAGGTAATATACGAATCAAGAGTTAAGGTCCCATGCATTCGAACCGTTTCGGAACGGTGGGGCATAGACGCGTACATCGGTTAACTCCGTTGGTAATCCCGATGTACCGATGTCGCTGGCGGCGTCTTAATACGCAGAAAGAGCAGCAAAACATCGCCTGAAAGGTCTGTACCTTGCTATTTTCTAGCTCACTTCGCAGGAAAACGCCGGAATCGCTCATTGAATAAAAATAAATAAAGTTGACAACGCTCGAGCAACTTCAACACGTCGAGGCAAAACAATCATGCCCAGTCTTTTGTCTGCTTTATTTCTGCCCTTCTGTCGCTTTTTTTTTTCGTTCGTCTTCTCGGTGCCAACGATGTCAGCGCTACAGATTTTGCAGCATTTTGGTGCCCTCTTTACCACCGTGGCGCCGGCCGACGGGTTTTGGATTGCCTACGGGATCGGCTATAGAGTTTACAACTGCGATGGAAGACGTTTCACGACAGAAGAAAATATATCGAAAATTATATTATTCTGGAGATCGTTGCAGATAAAGATTTTTTGAGTGGTTGATTGAGTCTACACAGCCGAAGCCGCTTGCATTATCTAGAAACGCTGCCACTGAGATGGCACGCCACCGGAATCTATGGGTGGCTCATTCGGAGTAGGTTAGAAATTCCGAGCCGGAAGTGCGTCGCGTGGGACCACCCTATAGGCTCCTTGCACTGACTTCACATCGCATACTTTTGAACACCATGTAAAAGGAGAAGAGGGAAGCTGCTTCTGTAAGAATTTTGAGTGACAGGTTAATCTTCTATAATCTTTTGGGAGGAGAATAGCGACGCCTCTGCAAATCCGGGAGGCACAAAGGAGGATCCTGATAAGACGGGAGCTCCTTCTTCCCCTTTTCTCTGGAGGTCATCGGAAATGACGTCATGTACAAGCCACGTATAGTGAGGGCAATTCTCTATTGCTACATGCACCCCTTCACGTAAGACATTGACACGTCAAAACAAACAAACATGGAAACATAGCTTGAGCAAGCTTAATGTCGATGGTCTCAACGATTCAGGCACTGAGTGATATATATACTCAGTTTCACACTAAGTTCTACCGCAACCCACACTACGATCACTGATAGAGGCAATCAAGAAGCGACGAAATCGCATTGTCACAGCGCTCGTCGTCTTTGCGTTTTTTTTATCACCAGGAAATCTATTTAGACACAGGAAAAAAACATGGGATTACGGCGCATTGACCGCGCATGATCGGTTTAGCCGGTCATGGCAAATACGCAAAGAAGACAAGGGTCACGACGTTGTACTTTTGGAGCTGCTTGATTGAAGTCATCATATTGTAGCCTCGGCTGCGTTCGGACTTGATGCGAAACAGTGCATAGTTTCTGGGAGCAATAACATTTAATATTTTTTTAAGATACCTTATAATTTACGAGTAATCTCCTCCTAGATTACCCACCGAGCCACTAATGCGTTTCGTCTAGATCGCGTGGTTCTCCACTTGAAGTTAGGTACAAAAAAAAAAAAACTTTATAGGGCAGTATTATTCCGATAGAATTCCTCTCTAATTTTAAACAGATATCTATTCTTGACTATTAATGACTCCATAATTTTACAATAAATGATAGCATAGAAAAGTTCAGCCCGGCAGACAATAGATGTAGCTGCACTAACGTGCGTTGAATAGACTTTGCATATTGCCCCGAAGGAAGCAGAATATTGCTGGAATATCACGTACCCTCTTAAGCTTTGCGACCTCTTCAGGACATAAACTATGATGACGTAGTTTACGTATTCGTCGGCTGCTCTAGATACGCGTATAGCTTGTGGAACATTTTTCAACACTGTCAATGCGCCGGATAATATTATGAACGGAAAATGAGTATATAAACAGATATGAGCGATACGCATAAACCTTTCCCCTCTGATTATGGGTAACTATGCGAATAATATGCAACTTCTCCGCAGGTGCACTGCATAATATTTTAGGTAATAGTGTATACTATAAAAAAATGACATATCAGATCTAAGGTAACTACGAATTATTTTTGAAATTTATTGAAACCATAAAGCTCTGGTGTTTAAGTCTTTAATTGAAGTTTCGTGATACAATTATGTAGGGATTTTCTATATAGGATTATCAAGAAAGGAGTGGCTTGTGAGGCTTAATATTGTAATATGAGAATGAGTGCTTGTCGGAGGTTGCGCATCTGCCAAGACATTGTGCAGAATCAGGAATTTCGCAGATTTCTACTGGCGTATATTTAACATAATCTATTAAAAGAAAATGGCAGGCTTTTTATGATGAATTTTAAATTACGAATAAGCAATGACAAAATATATTTACTGTTTTAATCTTAAAAGAACGCTACAAAAGAATCACAAACTCTTTTAGAACATTTCACTTAAGAAAGACAAATTTATTCTCATAATTGCGCTAACGATCTTCAGCAACTTTGTTTTAGAGAAAACAATATTGTTTTCTTTACTCAGTCACCCAAATTTCACCCGTCACATAGCCAATGCTGTCACACGAGAAAACGCAGCCCGAAATCCTCCGATAGTGTCAAAAAGAAGAAATTTATTGGTGCAGATCTATAATGCTTTAGTACCGGGAGATGGGCAAAAGGTAGCGAAATGAAGTCATAAAGATCCTCCGTCAACGAGTCATCAAAAAAAAAGAGGTCACCAAAGGCAACGTTGAACTGATAAGAGATTATGTGGATTGACATACTTTTCTTCTGAGGATTGGGCTGTGTTTAATGTTGTCCGAAGCGTTTTAACGACAAGGTACGTTATTTATACACATGACAGACGGGCAAGTTAAATGCCTTCAGATCGAACCCCTTTAAAGGGTCAGCGAACCAGCGCATCGCCGATAAGTGCGAGATCGCGATCTGATTCGGCGATTCTTTAAGGGAGCTAATTCTGAAGGCCTTTAACGTGCCCGTCTGACAGGGATAGGAGACGAGAACTGGTGACACCTTAAAAGAAAAACGAGCTGTAAAGGTTTTTAGACCTATTTAGTACGTGAACATACTAAAAAAAAAACTACATTTCTTTATAATTCTTCGCATCATTTAAATATTTATTTACAATTTAGGATGCATTTACATTAAGATTGTGATGTTAGCCGATACGAACGCCAAAGTACAAATAACGAAGCAAGACACGTGAAGTTAATAAGCTATACCCCTGGTTTCTGTTAGTGACAATAGAAATAAATTGATGTCACATTTATTTTATTTCGATGTGTATACAGACGGTAAAATTGTTCGATCTTGGCTGCAATGAACAAACTAAAATTCAGTCTTCTGATGGCTATGGGTAGTCTTTTTTGACATTCCGTATATTTTTACATCTCTGCCTGCTGTGGTTTGTCACATAAAATAAAAGTCTCGTCCTGGGCAGTCTGAGATCCCTTTGCGCATGCATGCACGCGGCTAATTATGGCGTTTAGATTTTGTGTTTTGCGACATTTTAGGTGCGAAACGAATTGATGAGAACTTCAGTTTGGGAGAATTGGGAACTACGAATCAATGCATGCGAATCAGATACTACTAGATTGTGACCCCCCCCCCCCCAACACACACACACAATGGGAGCTTAAAAGAGCACGGCATCGATTTGTAAATAATTGTTGGACAGAAAAAAAAACACAAAAAAAAACAGCAACACGCGTTTCGGTTGTTCCTGACTCTTTTGAATGAAGAAGGCGTTTCTTTTGATGTCGCTCAGGGTATACAGCATCAGAACTTCAAACACATCTCAAATCAGTGTGGAATTCTTGAAACTTAAACTTATTTAAACCGAAGTTTTACGTGAATTTACCAGAAACGTGAGACGAATTTGAGTGTTGAAGAAAAAAAAAAAAAAACACCTGCGAAAACCCGGACCGAATGTTTTCCAAAATAAACTCTAAAAATATTAAATTCTACAAAACATACGAATAGAAAGATGTGTGTGCGATTCCTTACTCACGTTATCCCCCTGCCTCGGAGGAGCTGGTCGCTCACAGTGTTAACACACATTTTCTTTGGAAAGCTAACCACTGTCCCTCAGCTTCTCCAATCTCGAACACGAGGGTAACGTGAAATACTTAATTTATTTTGGAGGAAGCGATGTTTTCCTCTCGACTAAACGACCCAAGTTTCGCCTGTCACATGGCCAAGGCCGTCACACGAGGAAACCCAACCCGAGATGCTCCGATAATGTCAAAAAGAAGAAATTTATCGGTGTAGATCGACACTGTTTTAGCATCGGGAGATGGACAAAATGTTTCGAAATTACCTTATTTAATTCTTCCGTCGACGAACCAGGCAAACAAAAATGTATATGTATGCAGTGAGAAGCTTAAGCATATGTTTGAACATAACCCGGAAAAAATCATATGCAAAAAAAGTAGAAAAATACGAGCCGTAAATAATAAAAAAAATTAATTAAAAAGATTGATGTAGTGACTTAAGCTTAAGAAACACAGGTCATGGCGAGTTCCGGACATCTTATTCACGCTCTGCAGCCAATGGGATTGCTCTGTATCAGCGAAACGCCGACGATCGCAAAAGGAAACAAAAACATGGGAACTTAATAATGTTTTATTAATTTAATTACTTCATTTTCTTTTGCCCTGCACTTTTTATGCTGTCAGCGGCCGTAGACATGACGGTAATCACAGCTTTACGGGCGTTCTGGCGGTGTGGCTAACATGACATTCAACACACTTCTAGCAGTTTTCATCTCTCGAGGAATTTATTTTTGTAACCTAATATAAAATTGATTTAGCAATGGGTTGTTTCGTGCATCCAACGAAACAGGCAAGAACGTTTCGAAATACGAACATCGCCACCGCCAATGAGTTACAAAACTCAAGGCTGTTCCAGTCAGCGGCATATCGCCCCTTTTGTAGCCATCGCAGAATGTATGGGCCCAAGTTTGACAATCTATAGGGGCTCTGGGCCCAATAATGCTTTGCTCCAAGGCGTTAGTTGTTAGTGTCAATGTACATTTACTTTGGGTTTTCTACAGCCTTTCTCTGGTTGGACTGCTTGATATTTGCCGAAGTGCCAGACGTGAGTTAGAAATGCCACGTTTCATTCGAACAACCAGCAGTAAAGCCTAATTAGTGCACGCGTATGGTAATTTAGGCCTAAAGTTTACAGCTGAACGCCAAACAACAAAAAAACGTCGCATCATTTTGGAATTTTATTGGCAGCTGAGGCTCAGGAAGCCAGGTGACAACCAAATCATCAGGAAGTGAAGTCTAACTCTGACGCTTCTTTGCAATTTAATATACAAATATCCAAATTCTTACAAAAGAATATCAAGATAGTTTAAAGGACTAAAAAGAAAGAGACACATAAAAAAACTATGTTTTATATTTAGTCATTTTCAATTTAAAGTAATGTCATAATTATAACAATTGTTCTAATGAACTATAAAGGGTGTTATATAGGGTGGTCCTAAGCCACCAGGCTCGATCTAAAATGGACCGTAAAAAGCGACACCTGCACGTAGCAATCTAAACTTTTCGTCAAAGGCGTATTTCACAGGTCGCTTTTTTCTTGTAAAATTACAAAGCGTAGCTCTCTTTCTGTAAAAAATAAGGCCAAGAAACTTGCCAGGGTCTACGGCGGGCAGAGACGCAGACGACAGGGGTCCAGTAGCGGGGTGTGTTTGGCGTTCGTATTGATAGATGGCGCTACCTCCTTATCGCGACTGCTCCCGAGCACCGTGGTTTATTAAAATGAACATAATCTTTTTGAAATGTACCTTCGGTTGAAAAATAATGCACACAATAAAGGCAAAACTTAAAGTGAAAAGACGCGTCTGCATATCGACGGTGCTTTTGCTGCCAACGGATTTCGTCTGCTTTCTTTCGCGGGTCGGCTGCACCTTCGGACGCTGCTCTTGACGCCATCTATCAATACGAACGTCAAACACACCCCGCTAGGGGATTTGGTCTCTTGGGTAACCGCCCACCGTAGACCCTGGCAAGTTTCTTGGCCTTATTTTTTACAGAAAGAGAACTGCGCTTCACAATTTTACGAGAAAAAACCGACCTGTGAAATACACCTTTGACGAAAAGTTTAGATTGCTACGTGCAGGCGTCGATTCTTACGGTCCATTTTAGATTGAGTCTGGTGACTTGGATCACCCTATATATAGAAAGCGTTTGAGTTTAATTCGAACAGATTGAAACAAAAATAAGGATAAAAAATTACAATAATGCAGGTTATGTAATCAAGTTATACGGCTATGGTAACATAATATAGGGGGCTAATCGTCGATATAAATTAAATAATCAAATAAATTTGGCTAATTAACCTTTAATATTGAAAATAAACATGATTTCAATTAAAAACTTGCTGAGCGTCATATGAAACCACAAAGTCAGTCTAATCTAGAAAGATTTGAAGCACATGGTAAGCGCGGGGTTGCCTAACGTTTTCACTCATGCAGCAGGCGTAACGCTGGCCATTAGAAAAGCGTAGGAAAAGCTTTGGGACTGCCAGCGTTGTGACAGTAGCACGGGTGGAACCTTAGCGCAACCCTGCGTTTATACCACGCACGCGCTTCAAATATGTGTAAAATTGACTACTTTTATGGTTGTCGATGGCGCTCAGTAATTTTATAATTGAGGCTATATGCTTATTTTGAATAATTAAAATGTTACGTAACACAATTAAGTTAATTATTTGACTTATCAAGACGATTAGGCCCCCATATATCATGTCCCCCTGGCCGTAAAATTCACCTGCACAGACCGTATCATACTACCTTTCACGGCTTTTTTTTTTAAGATAAGTCTGTTAGAATTAAAATCAAACACCATGTATAAAAAGCCATTATTAGCATCAGCGTCGTTGGAGCTGGGCCGTTGGTGTCCTTTGAAAATCACTGACAATCGAGATTGTCGCCTCCTTCCAGCTCGCCCAGCGGGTTTATCAGCTACAGATGTAGGACGGCAAACATGTGCGGTATTGAAGAATTGATTGCAACCTTTATCTTCAAAGTTTATAGACCTTTCCCCCCTCCGTCTCATGGGTGTTGCCATCTTGGAATCATGTGACGCGGCTGCCATAATGTAGCTTAAACTCGATGCTCCGCCCTCACCTCTGCGATTTGACGAATGCGTTTTATCCCTGTTTTTTGTCGCGTTTCACCGCAATGTTTTCTCATCCTCTCTAAAATGTCATCTGATGCTTATCTTCTCTACCTTGGTGCATGCCATAATTGTGTGCACAATGTATTCCCTTAATTTTATAACACTTTTTGTATCTCCATCCGCGGCGTCCGGATGCGCGTGTGGATTCTAGATTAAGCACAGGAATCAGTCTTAACACTGGCGCAGATTGAATTTGTTGGTGAGTACGAAATTTGGGAGGGCAATAACTTATGACAGCACGAGTTTTCTCAAGAATAATGACGGAAAATTCAAAATAAGGAGTGCAAAGTATATTTATTATGGCGCATTGAGGATCTTAATTCGCAATTAATACAGTCATTTTTTTGAGGATTAACTATGGGTGCCCCTCGAAAGCGTCGGCTTTTTCTTCATAAAATGATCGAAAACAGTGGCTTCTGAATATTCGTTGGAATCGTTTCTGCAGTATAAACATTCGCCTGATGGGCTTGTTTATAAATAAAAAAAAGTTGTATAGTGTGCTCAGTCCCATGTCTGCAGTCACTCAAGTGCTTTAATGATTATTTTAATATATCCACTTCAATTAATTTATTTAATGACCAAGGCCAAGAAACGCAGCCAAGAAACGTGTCACAGGCAGCTTGTGAGCGCCTTAGGTGTACGCAATATGTGACACCCAAAAGAAGCAATCTGTATAGAAATTACGAGAGCGAAGCGTTGGCGATAAACTTCCAGCGGCTGCCGACGCCCCTGAAAGTAAAGCAATGCCTTTGTTCGGACGAATTAAATTGTTTTACGTAAATCCTACCATTCGACTTTAGCTAAATATGCCGGACATGACTTCTCTCGCACACTTTAATTTCGTTTCGCAAATTTTAGGAAAACAAATGTATGTCTTTTCACGAACATGTCACGTATGTCATATCTTGAATACGTCATAAGGGAATGTATGCACATAATAAATATAGTATTTCATAAGGTGAACCTTAGAAAATACTGTAAATGGATACTTCACTGAGGACGATATTTTAAGAACTTTCCTACTCGGCCTAGGATAGGCCTCGTCAGAATATGTTTATAGTCCTTAATTTTTTTTAAAAAAGAGACAGGTGTCGACATTATTGCTCTTTTTAGATTCTACGCGTCATTACAGAAAGAATTCCCAGTCGGAGATGCTAAAAAAAAAAAAAGTTCCTGGCCTTGAAGATTAAGGAGTGACCACTAACCTTACGAGTTCGTCTGCTCTCAACGATTCAGCACAATTTTAATCAGGTTGTCGAATTCCGTTTCTACCGTGCTTCCATGCATTAGTCTCTTAATGAACTTAATATCACAAATAGTGACTCTTTTCCCGCATCAGTTTAGTCGTTTCAGCCGCCGAACCTGGCCGAACGACGAGCAAGACCATACATATTAAGATGTTCGTAAAATCGTTCACCATTTAGACTCAAAATAACGTAGTAGTTCTTGAAATGACCCAGTACCACTGCATCGTTGGTTGCGTATCATAAAAACACATTTCTATAAAAAAAAGTATGCGAAAACTATATAACACATTGACACAGCCGCGACCGCGCCGAAACCGACACAAACCAAATTCGAGGCATCTTATGGCGGCGAGTGCGTCAGCCACTCTATCTGCCGGTCGTGTAAATACAAAGATAAAAAGGTTTATAATGCATGTATAACTGTAATGCATGGTCTATAATGCATGGAATGCAGTGTTTGAGGAGCGACCGTTTGATTTTGTTTAGAAGAGATTAAACCGTCGTTTTGTTGAGTGAAGTACATATTGCGTTTAATTTCCCTCCTAAGTTGTGCTAGGACCTTGGCGTCACAGGACCTGTCGTCATGTAACGTCATCTATCATGTGACACCATGGCTTGGCACTGTGACGTCACGTAACGTAACATAACGACACATAACGGGGTTGCGTGACCTGACGATGGCGTCAGGCCAGGTTATGTCAACTTGCTAGATAAATCTGGCGGGCAAATCAACGTCTTGGTGCCAAGTCGTGGTGTCACGTGATATTATTACGTTAATGGACGTCGTCAATTACTGCGTTAAATTTGGCGGGAAAATTGATGTCACCTGACATGCCTGGTCACGTCATTTGACGTCAGATCCCAAGACATAATGTTTTTTTATAAATTTTGCGGACAAATTGTAGTTACTGTTTTATGTCGTGGTGTCACCTGACACGATTACATCACGTAGTGTCAACTTACCCATTAAATTTAACAGAAATCCAACGGACGGACGGGCAAATTGGGATTGATGGTTTGTTAAAATGCATGCCATGCTTTAGTACCAAAGGAATAAGACATTGGAAAATCACCGTATTGCTACTAGATCTACCTGTGGTACTGTAAAAAATAATACCTAATATGGCCTACTCTCCTCCTCCCCTCTAGACCATTTGCTGTCATCGACACTGGCCAGCCGTCTGGACACATTTAGGAGATACGTCCTTTCACTAATAAGGTCTTGCAATACTTTTTTTTTTTTTGTAGAATTTGAAAGTGCGCTGCAGAACACTTCCTGCAGTTACCATGGCGGCTAGAAATATACGATGGTTGAAGTTACTTGTTCACCATTGAACGTTACGTGCCTATTTTCTGCAGTAACATTTCACTTTTAAGAGTTTCATGACTGATACGGTTGGTGCAGTGCCGTCACAAGGGGGGGGGGGGGGGGGGCGGACCACCCCGGGGGCAGCGCTCAGGGGGGTGTCACGGCGGGCCACGAGAGCGGGGGGGGGGGGGGGGGTGCTGTCGCGGCGGGCCACGCCAGCACGGAGGGGGGGGTGGGGGGGTCGCGGTGGGCTTCCGCTCCGGGTGCCGCTGACCCTAGCGACGCCACTGGGTTGGTGTCTTCCTGATAAATAGGAAATACATTTCTAGGTTTTTGCATAGTTCGTTTCGTATAACTGAATGAAATTCTCTCAAACCACGGCTTAGGCGCCTCACGCATTTAGCCACATCATCGAAGACAAATATATTAAATATGTGGATTATAAAAAGAACAAAGTGCAATAAAATCCAGGATAAAAACTTTCCCGGCGGAAGCAGCTCGTAGATAAAGATTGCTCCGCATTAAACTATAAACTATTTGTTTTGGTTTGTGAAGATCTAAGTGAGAAAGAAGCAAATCAATTTCAAACGAAAAAAAAAAAAAAAATTCGGCTTGTTTTTTTAAGCATGCAACTATTTATCATCCCCGTGCCCAGCATCACAATCAAGTGTCTTGCATTCCAAGCGATTAGACCGCCACCCTATCCCATCGATTCCATCGCCCCTTGCAGTACGAAGTTGCAAAGTAAGCTAAGTGAGTTTGCGTTTGCTCACACCAGATGGCGAAACGACATTTCGGAAGACGTATACGAGAGGGCGTTGCAGGGCTGCTGGCAAGAACTATGAACTCTTGCAGCGAAGCCGTTTGTGGCCAGGCCGAGTGCCGTGCGGCCGTGCTGCCACACTAGAAGATCGCTTGTAGTCAAGCGAAGACTCCAGTGACTTGCACGCTTTGTAGTTGCTATGCGCAGTCGCGTAAGTGGATTAATATATACTTTATATTAAGTAATAAGTATGTGCAGGCACGCAAGAGCGCATTTTATGGTGGGATGAAGAATAAATAATGTAACACGTATAGACATATTATCATAAATTTCGTTTGACAGTTTTATAGGTGAAGAGGAGGTCAAAGCGGCCAATAATCGCGGTCACTAGTTGAGTTTGAAATGAATTTAGGTTCAGACATTGAGGTATTTATGCGCCCATAAAAATAAAATGATTACAATCTCGATGCTGTATTATCAGTTTCTAATCCTGCGGTGAGCTATACCACATTTAATCATAGCACGAAAGAGCTATGAAATTTATCACGTGCGCCATATTAGGACTGTAACCTTGTTAAACATTTTGCTTTTGATTATAAAGGAAAGCCCGATCGTACACCTTATCAAAATTGAGGCGCAGTTTTTGTGCCCGCGCTTAATACGAGCAAAAATTAATGTTTCTGTTTGCCAGCAATGAAAATATAGACCCAAACTATTTATGAAGTCTAATGTCCCGGCAAAATGGAAACCGTAACACAGTTTTCGTGGATGCGTACAAATAAAAAATTGCACTTCTTTTTAACGTGCAACTGTGAACATATAAAAAGTTAAGCGAACATTTTAACTCTGCTGCTGGTTAAGAAAGGCAGGACAAGCTCTTCCAGAGAAGCCGAGCGCTCTTTCAACTTTAGCATAGCAGAGGCTGGAGAGGTGGTTGTTTAATGCTTTAGAAAATATGCCCTAACTTAACCTTCTAGAAATGCATTTTTTGACCATTAGCATACTTACTTCATAACATAAATTAGTTTTTCAATGAACGCCATGTTTCAAATATTTTAGGGTTCAAAACAGGCGGTTAGGATTATCATGCTATAAATAGTCTGCCATTTCTGTCAGAGGCGCACTTCTTTGATTAACACACAATTACAATAATTTGCGAGCCCAATGTGCAGTTGCTGGAAATGGCAGTGTGTGAATAATTAACTTTTAAACCTTAATTAAAAGGTCGGTGTGCGCTTGGTAGGTTTCATAACTGCTTGTATTTATTTTTTGCCACGTCCTCTTATCTTTACGCGTGCTGTCGGAAGTGTTTGGTCTACGATATGTGTCTCATTAAAGATTAGACATATAGATCAAAGACCGCTTTGAGCTATGCCTTCCCCCCTCCCCCTTTATAGTTTCGTCTTTTCTCTTCAGTTTCAGAAGGCAAAAAAAACTAATATCTTATGACAAGTAAAAAATCTAGGTTATATGTGGACTTTGACGTCATACCACAGTGCTGCTTTACACCAAGAATTATTATTATTGCCTCTCAGAAATAGAGCAATATATACTGGGATTATTTTATGACCGCCAAAAAAGTAGGCTATCAAAAAGCCTTGTCTGAAGCATGAAATAAAAAACGGCTCGTTTGACATGTTATATCATCCATATGTTAAAAATCGTTGGAAATTTTGTAGATATCACGACACAAAAATTCTGACATTTTGTGTAATGATCTTATGGCGGATGGAGGCGGCTAGATCTGGTGGGGCACAGGGCACACCCATTGGTGAAACTTCCTTTCAATCAACAGCTCTGTGGAATGATCTGTCCAGTTCGCATGCAACATACTGGATGAGTGGCAAAAGTATTCAAATTATAGGAAATTGTGGCAAATTTAGGCGCTATGTCATAAAGTCTCGTTACTCGTGGCAACAAGTCGTCGCCCATTTTTTTGTAAATGTAATATTTTTTATATGCGTACTCCTTGCATCCTAAGAATCCAGTTTCTGTATATTACCAGCGTTGAAAACCGAAAAAAAAAACGCGAGGGATATTTATTTCGCGCGATAGCCAATATCGGAGTTCGTTGATGTCATGAAGGTATGCCACTCAGATTTTTTATATGGTTGATATCGCTCAATTTATGATGCCATGTGATTGAAGCAGTTTAGCTTTGTTGAGACCTATTTCATGGCAAGCTAGTTACTACTTTTTCTGCGAGGACTATGTGACGAAGCCTTGATTCAAACACACATTTAAACATGAAGCATGTATCTCAATTTTTGAACTCTGACAATATGGGAGATATTAGTGCTTGACGAGACTCCAGGCACATCAAGGGTCCAGATGGAATGTTTCAGCTCATACTGTTCGAAGGTGTGCGTAATATGGCGATACGCGTTTTACCATAGAACTAAATGTTTGCAATGGTTACTTACACTTTTTATATTGCATCGCACATTTTCTCTTCCGTGAAATGGCGAATATGGCGGCAGAAGGGGTAAGACTAAGCGAGTTTTTTTTTTAACTTGCACATGAATGAGATGTTTGTGGTGTTTATTATTGACATTTGGGGAAATGAAACTTTTCAGACATTTCCAGACAGTCATTTTAACACGATTCTAACGGCTGAACGTTGCAAGAAATTGCTTACGTGTTGTACACGATATTAAGTTTGTTGTAGTATATTTCTGGCACACAATTTACCGAGAAATTGATGTTAATGATTTCTTTTGGGAACGGGCCCTTGATACGTGTAGTTTGAATCTTATAACATGGCCTTTTTAAAGCTTGCTGTTTGACACAAACTCAGAATAATGTCGCTCTAAGACATTGCTACGAGAAGGGGCCTGGAACGAAAAATTAAACTTTCATGAACGGGAGAACTCGAGCTATGCGCGTTCTACCAGGAATTGTTTTTTTTTTTTTGCTATGAAACTTGTGACGTCAAGATGCGCCCCACGTTATGGAAATGTGTCCTTCGACCTGGAAGCGTGACAGATGTTGATTCTTAAGAATGCAATCTGGAAGTCCTGACATTTTTTCTTCAACTTTCCTTAACAGGTTTTGTGGCATACAAAGTGTGGTGTCGGGGAGGAGCAGTACTGGTAGAAACCAGAATGATTCCTCCTCTCCCCAAAAATTCGGTATATATATAGCTGTTTACCTCTTTCACAATTATAATCTATCTTCAAGACCTCGAGGCCAGTAATCATGATTGGAGTGAGTAGCCTTGATTGTTGGTTTATAAATCCTTCAGAAAGTACAGGCGCATGCGTTAGATAAAGAGGCATGTGTCAGATTAGTGATCTTATAAATAGTATTTTTGACAGCGCTTTGAAATAAGGCATTGCTTCAATGTAAACGAAAATCTTGTAGGTAATTGCGCGTGCTACGCAAATCATTGCCTTTGATTTATGTTTATTGAAGAGCCATTGCAGATTCAAGTTTTTTTGTTTTTTTGTGGGGCTTTGAAATGCACAAATAGATCAATGCAGTTTTAAATATTATATATTCTTACGTTCGTTAGTGTATTAGTTGCCAAATTTGATATTGCAAAGTTTCTATATTTTTATTTTTCAAGCACTCCCTAGTGACACTATAGAATGAATACGTAGATTCTTTAAGACAACGCGTTTCCTAACGAGGCTGTGGTGACCGTCTTTCTTTCGTCTTAAACGTTAACTTCGCTTCTCAAGAAATGCATCTCTCTGGATAAATAAGTTTAGTAAGTTAAGTGCTAAACGATGTCCTGGACGGCGATGAATACGAAAAAGAAATACACGCAGACAATAAATGTTCATTCGAGATGAATTGAAACGCTTAAATAATGATATAAGAATGAGTTACTTGAGAGAAGCCACCGAACAGTTACTTCAGTTACTTGCGAAGTGAAAGAGCTGGTTTATATCCTATGTTCTGCTGTGCAGGTCAGAACGTATATCGTTCTTGCGCTCGTCGGAGGTGCCTTCGCTGACTACTTAAGCGATGTCGGCATCGAAACTGGGAACGGAATCAGTGCCTTGTCGACCGATGAAATTTCGGATCTACCTGTCTACCGTGACGACCCTCCCCTGGTAAAAACTTACAAGTCCGACGATGTGATCGGTGCAGCTCGCCTCGCTTCCACAGAAAATGAGTTTGCCACCGAAAATGAGAACCAAGGCGTCACCTACTATTCGTCAGATGCTACACCAGAGCCTGCTGCCAACCTCGAACCTTCTAGTGATGCTCGTTCCTACCAGCGCGACGCAGCCGTTACACCGGCACCCGCAGCGCCGAGAGGCCCGACATATTCCACCTTCACCCCTGGTCGAACCAACGTTGCTGCTCCGGGCGCAGTTACGTCCTACCAGACCGCTTCAGATAGGAAACGTGACTACCAGCCGTCGCCCGTCAACAACCGTTTTCGCCAGCCTTCTGACTCTGGTGCCGTGTATCCGTACTATACGCGACAGTATTCCCAGCCAGCAGTGTCTACTTTTAAGAAGCAATCCACGTTCTCTGCTGGCCGCCGGTCCGGCGCTGCGCCGTCTTCCTTTAGTTCCTTCCAGTCCGGTTCAGGATACTCGCGAAGGTACCAATTACCTGCTTTCACGTATACTGCCTCTGGTGTCTCAAGATTACCAAAGTACGGTGCCTACAACTCTGATCGACGGCCATCTAACACATACCAGCGTGCGAATGCTGTGCGCAGGCCTCAGGCTGTATCGCGCGTGACAAAGATGGACCCGTTCCACTCTTCTCAGCATACTACAGTTCACTATGCTCCGTCCTCTGGAGCTAGAGGTTCATCGGTGCCCACTTCTATGCGTGCTCCATCCTACGGCTCTGGCATTTACCGTTCGCAGTACGGACAGGGAAGTGCCACCTACGGCCACAACTATGCGCGAACTCGGGATGTTCGAAACTACAGAAACTACCTCCGCAAAAAGTGTAAGTATTTGCTGAAAGTATTGCATTGTCACAAAAACGGGTGCCTGGCATTTAGTGTTTTGTGATTCCAGAATATCTAAGCTTTATTTAAATTATATATTTTGTAAATGACAGTTTTAAAAGGATATTTATAGTATATGTCAGTTACACAGTTTTATGAACGGTTAAAAATTGAAAGAGGCTCAGAAGCCATTTTTGATGAATCCTTATTCAGCATGCCATAAACGATGTTCACATGGTTCTTACAAAGAAACAAAAAGTGCACTACCACGAGCATCTACTCTGGCATCGTAAGATTCCAGCAAAGTTGCATAGGACGAAAGGTTGTTCTGATAGGAGAATGAAAGCCGGTCTTGTGGTAAAATGCGCATTCGTACTTGAACAGACCTTCCATTTTATTTTGTTTTCGGATATGGAATTATTTTTCTCAAGTTAAGCGATAACAGTTTTAACTTCTTTTTCCTTGCAATGCATTGGGTTATTTCTACAATAAGTGAATTATAGTTATGTTAGTATCAGGGCTCTGAAAAACAGCCTCGCCTTTTTATTCGTTACTTCCAAAGGAAGACGAACACCCTAAATCCGGACATTTATCAGTTTTGGCAAGTTACATCAAAATAACTTAATCATTAAAAGCGCATATCTGAATAGGTGTGATTTAAATGGCAAGGCATATAATTCTTAAAACGCACGGAATTATATCACAAATTATCGACCGCCTTTTTGTGACAAGTGGGTGGATATGTAAAATTGTGGTGTTGGTTTAATCTTTATTGGAAGCGATTTCTACCGGATTTTTAAAGGTTCATTTGTCGCGGGCATAATATATCAGCTAAAAAAAATCATATTTACGAAAAAAATGTCACAAATGTTTATCACCCGTTCTACTTCCAGAAATGCCGGAAGCACCAAGCACAATCTTCTCGCCGCGCCGCTCTGTTGGTTCGGCATCTGTAAATAAAATTAAGTTATTTTTTATACATAGCAAAAGCCTTTGTCTTTCTACCTTAAAATACGAGCAGGTACAAAATAAATGCGTAGTTAGTACATAGAGCAGAGTGATTTAGCTCGAATATCTTATTAGAACTGCCGCTGATAATATTTGATAAACTTGTGTTGCTGGATTCCCGGATTTAGGTATGTATATACGTCCGATGAAATATAATTTCAAATGTTTCTATTTCACTTTATCTTTTAAATCATTTCATTTGATATGTAACCAAGGACTAAAGACAGTGTAGGCATTTGTTATTCTATAAAATAAGTCACCTACAAGTAAAATATTGCGAGACATTAAAAAAAGCGTGGAATTAATGGAGTCATCTCTTGGAGGACAATAATACTAAGGCGATAATGCATTAAATAAATAACGAAAGACTCTACCAGTAGATCCGGTCATGTGATAGATATTCTTGAAAAAGCGCGAGCCACTTGCATCAACTTATGTTTATGTATTGTTTTGAATTAACATACATAATTTCTAGGTGAGCTCTCCAAAAGTGAACATGGAATTTCATTATAGTATGGAATTTTCATGAGCACTCATGCGAACACAAGACGCCGTATTCTAGGTAATTCCTGCTCCACTCAAGAATCGCAGTAGGAATGAAGGTGCAGGTGTTTTGTCCGTGAAGGAATGCTGTGACAGCTCACCGTCGCTTACCTTGAAAGCGGTTTCGATTTTGTTTTACTATTCTTAGAAAGAGTTCACTAGAATCCGGTCTTACATAAAATAATTATTGAAAAAAAAGTCAAATATTTTTAAGTTTGTTGTTTGAGCAATAAGCCATAAAAGAGGGATCTGAAAGATGAAAATGTTTTTTTTTTGGTTTGTGACATTGAAGGAGTGCAGCTCTCACGCTGCCTGGAGAGCTGGAAAACAAAATTAGGGAAAATTATAAGCTGTTTCATATACGTGAACTGTCGCGCGCACCCTCTTCGGCGCACGCCTACTCAGTGTAAAATGTATAACTCAAACAATATAGATAATAATTTCGGCCCTTGGTCTGTCAAAAAGTTAAGATGCCAAGGCAAGGTTTTACTTATGGCTTGTATTAAACTGCCATTTTTGGAGTATATAATCGTCCTGTCATCATGTGTGACGAAAATAAATGCGTCGACAAGGTTGCTCGCTCGTTCGCTACCCGCACCTCAACTTTGTTGGAAGCGTGCGACAGGACAATGGCGCCACGGTGCGGCTCTTAGCAGAAGCATTTCGCACTGACATTGTTCGTATCAGCCGACATTTGTTTCTAATCAATGTAAACTTTCCTGAGTACGACACTATACAAAATTTTCAAAGCCACAGTTGGCGCTAACGTTTTTTCCTCAAGACCTAAATTGAGAACACGGATCCCCTCCATACGCTGGCGAAAACAGCCGCGATCACCAGCCGAGTCTCAGTTCGTTTACTCGATTCGTCAGTAATCTGTTAAGAAGAGGAGAAACTACATCTCATGTAGATGTTATCAATTATTGGCACTGGTGAATATCGTCCCTCGGTGAGTTACGAACCGCCGAACACACAAGTGCTACGAAGCGTCATATTTTATTACAAATAAAGGAAAACAACAAGAACAACAACATTACGCTGTGTTTTGTCGTTGCCGCTTATAAATGGGGGCACGATTGAACCCGTCCTCTGAGCAACGCCCGCGGGTTGGATGACGAGAGAACACGCACAGGGCAGCACTGGACGCGGCCAGGCTTTCGAATGTCGAGGTGCCAAACCATTACTCCGGAACGAGAAAGAGAAACACGGCCACTGGTAGACGCAGCCGCGACGAAGTGGCTGCGTGCACGTTTTGGAGGAGGAAGGAAGCAAGCCGCACTGCGCTACGCGACGCATTGCGGACGCTCTCGTTTGTGGTGCTGTGCCCCTTTTAGGTATTCGTACGTTTCCGATAACCGCGATCACAATCATACCTTAAGGATTGTACTCTTTCATTGTGTGGTGCTTTCCAACTGGAACAGCCCTAAAAACTCAATATCTCCCAAAAACGTTGGACTCTCATACAACGTCTGAGAATAAACAAAAATAGGTGATGATGCCAACCTGTAACAAAGCCGCTTTCAATAACTCGCATAGAATACGAGACACGAATTTTAAGTTTTTATTGATACGTGCGAATAAATATATTACGACATGCCACATTTTGCTGCGTCGCATTCTTTGTTTCATTTTCATTTTTGCGTGCGTCGTTTAGTTTTACGTTTTGTATTTATTTGCACTTTTCAAAATAATGTCGATGTCTTTGCAGGATTTATAAACAGAGTATTTTAGAGCGGTTCGGTTCTAAAATACTCTAAAGTACCCTAATGACGTCACACGTGACGTCACGTGTAACGTCACAAGGGTCACTAGGGTCACGAGTGACGTCAATAGGGAGGAGTGAGGGAGGGGGAGGGAGGGAAAGGAGGAGAATGAGTGGAGGAGGAGGGGAGAGGGAGGAGGGGAGGAGGAGGGGAGGAGGAGAGGGTACAATGGAGGAGGAGAAAAACACCCTCCTCTGCATACCCTCCCCTCCTCCTCCTGAAGCGCTGCGGTCTAGTTCGGCATAACAGAGAATTGTAAATGTCTTAAAAATTTTTTCTGAGGAACTTTTGACTTATTTGAAGCAAAAATTACATTTGCATTTCAGTGATATGAAAGCATTTATGGTACAAATGTGATTATAAATAACTGGTTAAAAGCAACAAAAGATGTCATACTAGCGAGCTTGAGGAGAAAATAACGAGCGAAAATAATATACCTTGTGCTTCTGAGAAGACTAAACAAATCCTAACGTAAATATGTTCTAGAAAAAAATACTTTCCGGAAAGAAACTGCCAGCTATGGCGGACGTCAAAGATTACTAAAACAAACAAACACGAATTAAAAAAATAATTAAAAAAACATAAGTTTAATATAAATTCACATTTTTGATTAGTAAAAAACAAATATAGTTCGAATTAGAAACCTGCTGAGTGCCGTCGGAAATCTTTATACCAGTCAATTTTAGGACGACTTGAAGCATTGCTTAACAGCGCGAAAAATCAGAGAAGAAAAAAGAGCAGACGAACAGCGCTGTCCTCATGTGTTGTTTTTTTGCGTTGGTTTTGTTACATTTAATCCTATGCTAAACGAACTAGTTTAGAATAGTACTCGGGAAAGTGCGAGAGCGCGCTAAGTTTACCACTAGGGCAGCTGGCGTCAAGCCGGCTGTGCAAAAAAGGGGCTGATATTCTTATCATTCAGACACCGCTATGATGAGCATATTTTGCCTATCACAAAATATGTAAACAGTTAATGAAGTAGAAAACGTCATTCAGATTTCAAAGCGCAAATAAATATCTTCACTAAAACAGCTAAAATAACTATTGTGGGGAATCGGACCTGAAGACTTTAACACTTATTGCGATGTAGCTTATGCAAGGCTGAGGGTGTACGAATTGCAATATTTTAAGCAAAATACGCCAACGAAAGAAAAAGTCAACGGAATATTTTTTTTTCTTAGAATTCAGATCCGCTGTAAATTTCCAGGACCGAGAGCGATTAGTGCTGCACACACAGTTTCCCGGCTTTCTATCCCTTTCTTACCAAATTTTTAAAAAAAGGAAAACTACCATATACATTTGGGTGTTTTCAAGAGTTTAATGATAATTGCTCTGTATCAAGAGCTGCCAAAGCTTACGTTTTGTTAAAGAAAATAGGAAACGCTTGCCCATAGAGATGCAATGTCCAACTACTGACTGTACAAAAAGTATTTTTTCTTAAAAAAAAGAAGAAAAAACCTTATTGCGTTAAATAGGCACGCACATACTATTCTCTACGATTCCTTGGTAACATTATAAATACTTCTATAATCGGAAACTATCTTCGTTTCCCCTTAAAGGGAAACTGACAGGGTATTTATGCTCGCCAAGGTTTGTATATATACTTGACATATGACAGCCCAACTACCCGGAAAACAATTTGCGGATCAAAATTCGTTTTCTTTTCGTCCGAAAACCGCCGATCGAGAACTGGCCGGATTGAATCGCGCTCACTGTCTTCTCGTTTAGACACAACCACCAAAGGTAATCAAGGTCGTGGGTCATCGAAGGCACACACACAATATTAAAAAATAGGAAATAAATATGATACCCATATTTTGTGACTTCTAAAAAGCTGGAAATACGGCGATTGAAGAAAAAAAAGTTGTACAACCACGTGACTTCCGCCAACCCTCTCCTCCTCTATATTTCTCCTTCTCCCCAGTCCAGTTTCGGTTTCGGTTTCGAGCAGTTGCGTTTTTTTTTACTTTGTTAAAAGTATACGTGACGCTGTAGCAAAATATTGATTGGGTAGTCTTTTGACGCCATAATAAATCGCCTGGCAAAAAATAAAAAAAAATTTGGGGGGTGTCAGTGTCCCTTTAAGTTCAATCAAAGCCTCCAGGGGCTTTTTATCTTATTTTTTTTATTTAACAATACTGTCAGCCTTCACTTGAAGGCTATTACAAAAGAGGTAACAACAATATAAATACAGTCACATAAAAAATTTGAACTCTATACATATGTACAAAATGGAAGAAGACTGTTATACAATTTTTAATTGAAGACAACATGAACATATCGCTACACTTTGTAACAAGAGGAGAAAAAGAAAAAAACGCCCCTTTTTATTTATTGCTGGATAAATTTCTTTTCTAAAGAAGACTCGAATTGGGACATATTTGCAGAGTTAATAACATAATCTGGGAGTTGGTTCCACTCTTCAATTGTTAGCGCAAAGAATGAATATTTAAAAACGTCTATCCTACTATTATGCGCGATCGCTTATGTGTCTCTTTTAAATATAGTTCAGGTTCAATGTTTAAGTGCCTGTTTAAAGCGCAAATAAGAATTTTAGCCGCGCTATTCTCCGTCTAGTTTCTAATGATTGAAGTCCACACTGGCTAAGCATTTCAGTCACAGAGTCTGTTCGTTTGTATTTATTAAGAATGAAACGTGCAGCCTGCCTTTGAATTTTTTTCTAGTTTTTTGGTGTCTATTTTTTTGTTTGGACTCCATACAACGCTGGCGTACTCTAAAATAGGACGGATCATCATCTTATAAGCTGTCATTTTGGCATTACTAGTTGCATTTTTTAACTTTCGTTTAAGGAAGCACAAAATTTGATAGGCAGAGGAGTAGACATTATTTATATGGGTGCGCCATTGCAAATCGTGTGAGATCACCACACCAAGGTAGTTACAACTGTTTACAATACTCAAATTAACATTGCCTATGATAAAACAAAATTTCAAACGCTTTTTTTTTTTGTTCGTTATATGGATATACGTCGACTTACGAAAATTTATTTGCATTTGCCAGTCCTCACACCATTGCCTTAAATTTTCCAGGTTCCTATTCGGGGCTAATTAATCATTAGTATTGTTTATCACAGAGTAAAGAGGGCAATCATCTGCAAAAAGTTTTAGTTTTACTGGTTCTTCAATGTGCGTAGCTTTTTTTAAATAAAAAGATAGCCACTCTGCATATCGCTTTAAGAATTCATTCGGTATTTTATCCGGGCCTGTTGATTTTTTTGTATCTAGAGACAAAAGCTTAGCAAATATTCCGGATTGGCTTTTCTCTTTTTCTGGTTTACCCCTTTCAATATCAGAATGAAGGACCTCATCGAGATTTTGTAACTCGTGGGCTGAAAACACCAATTGGAAAAACACGTTAAACCGATCTGCCATTTCTGCACTGTCAGTAATAACCACATCGTTTTCAACAATCTGCTCGATCATTTCCCTCTTCCCTCTTAAGAAACGCCAACAATTTTGAGGGGCAGTTTTTACGAAGTTTTGAAGAGTCCCTGAAAAGAATCTTTCTTTGGCTTAGGGACGTTTTTAATTTAATTTTTAGAGTATTCATATGTTCTTTTGAACCTCTTCTGTGCCTTTTGATTGGACGTTTTAGGTGGATAACTTCCCGCGTTATCCAGGGATTTGTGCGATAGGTCTTTTTAGTTTTATTGGGAACAAAGGAATTATTGCAAAAGAAAGTAATAGTTTTTAAAAACATTTCACAGATCATCTACTGTACCTGTAATGCTTAATTGGTCTAATGTTTCTAAGGATGTCTCTAAGTAATCTATAATACTTGTATCGTCTGCGCGAGTAAAGTCTTTAAGAATTATGGGTCTAGCAACCCAGCGATGACCATGTCGTGCATGGTAGTGGAATCGTAAACAAAATCATTTTATGGTCTGAAATTCCTTCTACAATTGAAATCTCGTAATCCGATATATTTTTTGTAATAAAGACAAGGTCTAATGTTGTCTGAGACTGGTCGGTGATTCTAGTTTATTTCTTGACCATTTGGGTAAGGTTGTAATTAAATGTTATGCCGATTATTTTTTCTCCGTTATGGATATCAATGCCACCAGCCGCCAAAAGAGCCCAATTTACATGAGGCAAATTAAAATCTCCAGTCATGATTACCTTGGTGGTATTATTTACATATTTGCACAAAAAATCCTTGAAGCGCTCCAAAAATTCTACTCATGCGTTTGGCGTTCTATAAACCACTCCGAAAAGGAACGTTCAATTGTAATAAGAAATTCGGCACCAAACAGTTTCATCACAGTCGCATTCAAGCACCACACAATCGATGTCATTTCTCAAACAAATAGCTACACCCTCGCCTCTGGTAGTTCTATCACACCTAACTAATTTATAATTAGTGGGAACAATGCAATCGCTTTTTATGTTGGAGTTTAGCCACGTTTCTGTAATCGCTACCACATGGGGACTGTGAGCAAGAAACAAAATTTCCAGAGCTTCAATTTTATTAACCACACTTCGGGCGTTTAGGCTAATAACTCTTAATTCAGGGGGATTGTTTTCAGCCACCCTTGCATCGCGTCAGTTGTACGGTGCCCCACTGGGTTGAACACGACGTCGCTGGTTTAGATCAAGATCCTTCACAAATGTTTCACCATTCATCTTCAGCTTGTCATGCCCAAGTGATACCTTATCGCCCTTTGCTCTGTTCGATGCCGCGCTTCCCCATAACAGTTTTCTTACTTGCACTGTTTCTTTCGCGTAATCACTACTGATACTGAGCTTAGTTCCTTTTAGTTTTCTACAGTTCTTTAATATTTCCTCTATCTCGTTGTAGTCGAAGAACTTTATGATTACTGGCCTATTCGTTTCATCGGGCTTACGTGTAAGTCTGTGAATTTGTTCAATCGAAGTTACTGTAATGCCGAGAGTCTCTAGGAAGACATCTTTCGTTACGATTCGCTTCAGTCCCTCCGTGCTTTCGTTGTATTTTTCGGGTAAGCCAAATAACAGTAGATTATTTCGCCTTCCTCTATTTTCAAGGTCAATTAGCTTTTCACTTTGCTGTCTGACTGTCTGTTCTAGGTTTGCAACGACTTCCTTTAGACTATCAACTTTCACCATTTCGCTCTGAATATTTGACATTGCAATTTCCAGATTAGTAATTTTCCCGTTAATATTATGCATTTCTTGTCTAAGATTTGCTTGACCGCTTTTAACTTCTTGAAGATCCTTGCTCATGTGGCTCTGATTTTCCAAAATCGTTTCTAACTTCTGCTTTATTGTTAATAGTCCTGGGTTCGATTCAACTTCCCCAGAAAGCAGCAACATTAACCGGAGCAAGCAATCACACAAAATGGCAAAACGCTTTTGAGGGCACGGCACTATCACCACAAATTTGTAGCTAAAGGGGCCGATAACGAGCTTCCCCTTAAGCCCGTTATCGGCCCCTTTGGCTCGCAGCCGACACCATGAACTAATTGGCCAGTCAAATAGTTACAAACGGGCAACGTAACTGTCCGTGTTATATTTTTCTGCGTGCGCGAACATCGGCTAATTCAATCAAGCGCAGTGAACAAACCCTGAATGTGCGATTTTAGCATGCGTGTTCGTGTTTGTTGTTTACTAGCCTTTGGCTGCGAATGTGACTTATGGAGAAACAAAAAAGTACAAACCGCGGTCAAGGCTGATAAATTGTAGAACAGTGGTAAGATGTCATCATACTGCACTAATTCGAAACTCGTGAGACGATCGATCAAACATTAAAAATATAGAGAAATGCAAGCTGGTAATGGGGGACCGGAAATACCCCCATGCAGCACACCGTATTGGGCCAACATTGGAATTGATGTGGCAAAGAATGGACCAACAGTGGCCCAACGAGCCATATGTTTCCCAATATTGGAATCACATTGGACAATAATGGACTATCAAAGTCAGTGGTTTTACAATATTGGTGATACGTTGGCACAGGCTGGTCAACATTGGACTGTCAAAGCCAATAGCTTTCCAATATTGGATACACGCCGGCATAAGCTGTCCAATATCGGACTGTCGGAGCCACTGGCTTTCTGATATTGGCTATACGCCGGCATAAGCTGTCCAATATTGGACTGTCAAGGCCAATAGCTTTCCAATATTGGATATACGCCGGCATAGCCTGTACAATATTGGACTGGCAGAGCCAATGGCTTTCCGATATTGAATATACGCTGGCTTAAGCTGGTTAATATTAAACTGTCAAAGCCAAGAGTTTTCCGATATTGGTGATGTCATGGTATAGGCTGGTCAATATTGCACTGCCATAGCCAATGGCTTATCGATATTTGTGTCGCCTAAGGTATAAACCCGCGACCCTTTTTCTTTTGCATTGCAGAGGTAGGAAAGTAAAAAAAGAGTCATTCACGCGCTCGCTCGGGGTGAGAATTTTATTTGCCCAACTTTATGGGGCGTACGTCGCCGGTGCTTTACAACCGCGATCACAAATACGTCCTTAGCTGCCATAGGACTATGGCAGTTTTTTTTTTGCCTGCTGCTCTCCCTTCGCATCGCCTTATTTCGGCGTTGAAAACTTAATTCCGTTTTTCAGATTTAATTATTTTTGTCGTTTCCAGTGTATTTTGTATGTATATGCATTCCGTAGCGTTAACGTCTCCTACTTTGCCCGTGCCCCTGCCATGTTTGTATTTCTTTCTCCGTGCTTTATTTTTTATATTTAATGTTTCTGTCCATATTTGTCATTGTCGACGCAGGTGTCAACAAACATAAAGCCGCCGCTTACGCCGCCAACCGAAGCGACTTCTACTCTCACTTTTACGAGAGTCTATCGCGCTAGAAAGTTGTCTATTGGACTCGAATGAAGTCTCGGGAGGGCTGCTTCGACTGCCAGTGCACATGTCATCAGTGTAGGCAGAGCAACGACGTAGCAATCGCGACCTGAGAGCATACTGCGCCTCCATCTGGCCGGCCGCGCTCGCTCTGCGGAAATGTGAGCGTGGTACTCTCGAACACCGTTACCTTACTGAGGTTGGAAGACGCTACTTTGTCGTCGCGAATCCTTTGCCCTTCCAACGGTCGCGAAGCCGTTGCGTCCGGCGTATCCTACACAGTATCTTTCCGAAATTGTTCGCGCAGCATCGCAACCTTCTGTCAGCGAGCGTCGGCGTTTCATCGTGCGTTGAAAGTCGGACGATGTGCTGTCCGTGGTGTATTTTTTGTGTAACTCTTTCGTAAAAAAAATTTGAAGTTTAAAAACGCGAACCTAACAGTGTACAAATAATTTTAAATTTATTGATATATATATATATATATATATTTATTTATTTATTTGTGGACATCGTGCGCAAAATATAGTCGCGCTTATTTCTTCATTCTAAATGTTAATGTGAGTTATACGTCGTAAAACAGTGTCATCAAACTTGCCCCGTGTAGAATCACTTTTGGGCTGGACAGCCTCTTTAGAAATTCAAAAGCTGGCCTTCAAAGAGCTATCCTGTTCAATCAGATATAGGCAGCAGGGTAGACGCTATGCGTGTTTTAGACCAATCGTGTCTCCGGTTAGGGTCACGTGGCTGCAGTCTCGAAGCTGGTGATAAGGCAGAGCACGGAACCTGAATAAAAGCCCAAGGCCACGCATAACATCCACTGCCCTATCAACCTTGGGTAAAAGTGACAAATCCTCTGGTTGGGCTCATTGCTGAGATGGGCCTGAAGATTAGCCTTTGTAAGCGCACCCCCCCTTCTGGGCTGCTTCCTTTCTACACCTTCTCTCATTTTCTCCCTCTCCCTAAGCTGAAGGCGCGGTAGAAGCGTTATCACGTGGTTTGTCGGATGACGCATTAGCCGTCGACAAACCCGGAATGCCTGCGAAGACCGGACCTAGTTTCGCGTGTGATGCGGTCTGCGGGCCTGCTGTAGATTTCGCATCTGTGGTAGATGCGGTAAATCTAGTTCGAGAGTTCCAATCACCAGCAGCGCATTTCGTCTTAGTGCCAAGTGCGATCTTCAACATGCGGATTGCCAAGACCATGGATATTCTTTCGGCAGCGCCTACACACCGGTGATCTTCCTTTGTTGTGGGCATACATGTTACCACTAGCTTCGACGGACCGAAGACACGACGGACCGCCTTCTCTTCCATGTAAGTGACAAGGAGAAGCCCTCCTGACCATTGGGGATAGGTATTCTTGCTACGCAATGTGCGTTTTGTCCCTATCCGATGAGTTTGAACAGTGTCGAACTCTGTGCCAGGAATCTGCGACGAGTTCAACGTGTAATCCAGAGCGATCGGCCCGCAAGGCCCTGTACAGCGCTATTTGCAAGTGCTTTTTATTCTAATAGACCGTGAGAGACGTTCTGAATGGTTATTTTTGTGTTCGAAGTCATTTTTATTTACTTTTTTTTTTTGTGTGTTAAAATATGGCTGTCTTCTTGGCGGTAGATGTGTGCTGTAGTAAAACGTCCTCCCAGTATTTCCAAGCCGAATACCACAGAGCGTTGTGTAGTCATTATTGGCCAAGGTTCGGCTTGTTGGGTGCGAGTGGAGTGTCGGTTATGTCAGCGCGCAGTGCGAGTGTAATTGTCTTTACACGACAAGCTATTTTGTGTGCGCGATTTATTTTAAACTCATGATTGATTTAAGCATCAAGTTCTGTTCAACTGTCATGTTGTTACATATACCGGGGTATTTATTGAACTGTTAATTTAGTAGTTCATTTGACACTGGTGAGCTGCAGAGGGAGGCCAGCGGTTGCATTTATAAATTGTGAATATTTGTTACATATACCGGGGTATTTATTGAACTGTTAATTTAGTAGTCCGTTTGACACTGGTGAGCTGCAGAGGGAGGCCAGCGGTTGCATTTATTAATTGTGAATATTATGGAGGCAATATGGGTACATTAATAACTACATATTTCCGTGCCGCAAATACCGTAAATCTTAAGAACGTTTTTTTTGGTTTTTTTTTCAAATCAACGTAGAATTATTGGTGTTAACCTAAATGGCGAGATTGTAATTCTTAAGACTTCTTAAAGCTTGATGAAAGGTTGAGGGACGCCATGATGTTGCAAGAGTAGAGTTAAGCAATTTATGAAATAACCTTCGTACTATTTCATTGATTTTTTAAACCACTATAAATATTTTAAGCTATACTCGTTTTCACCTCAAGAACCGTAGTAAAAAAAGTCCGGCTTCTCGCTGAACATTACTAATTTCCCCTTCATATAAAGAATTAAGGTATGTGTAAGTGCATTTTAGATTAGGTATATGTTATCTTATCAAGACGTACACGTTTCAAACGCCAAAAGTATCGCTTATTCCTTTGACAAGCAAATCTTGTAAGAACTACTTCGCGCGGCGTATGAACAATGCGCAAAACTTCCTTTTTTCTTGAGGTGAAAACGAGTATAGATCGATCGAGCTCTGAGTAAGGACAAGTCGGACGCACAAAACAATGGTAAACGTCGGGGCCGTCCTTCTAGAGACAGCGTCTCAGCTGAGACGGGGGTAAAGAAAGCACTGTCAAAGCCAGCGTACGAGCTGAACGGGACTCAAACCTCGACTCAAGACGCTCGCGCGTCCCAGCCTTTACAGTGCTTTCCTTCACCCAGTCTAAGCTGAGACACTGATTCCAGCAAGCCGGCCCTGGTGTCTTACCTGCGCATCTATTTAGAGAACAAAAGAATTATTGCAAAAGAAAGTAATAGTTTTAAAAAATTTCACAGATCATCTACTGTACCTGTAATGCTTAGTTGGTCTAATGTTTCTAAGGATGTCTCTAAGTAATCTATAATACTTGTATCGTCTCCGCGAGTAAAGTCTTTAAGAACTATGGGTCTAGCAACCCAGCAATGACCATGCCGTGGTAGTGGAATCGTAAACAAAATCATTTTATGGTCTGAAATTCTTTCTACAATTGAAATCTCGTAATCCGATATATTTTTTGTAATAAAGACAAGGTCTAATGTTGACTGAGACTGGTCGGTGATTCTAGTGTATTTCTTGACTATTTGGGTAGGGTTGTGATTAAACGTTATGTCGATTATGTTTTCTCCGTTATGGATATCAATGCCACCAGCCGCCAAAAGAGCCCAATTTACATGAGGCAAATTAAAATCTTCAGTCATGATTACCTTGGTGGTATTATTTACATATTTGCACAAAAAATCATTCAAGCGCTCCAAAAATTCTACTCGTGCGTTTGGCGTTCTATAAACCACTCCGAAAAGGAACGTTCGATTGTAATAAAAAATTCGGCACCAAACAGTTTCATCACAGTCACATTGAAGCACCACACAATCGATGTCATTTCTCAAACAAATAGCTACACCCTCGCCTCTGGTAGTTCTTTCACACCTAACTAATTTATAATTAGGGGGAACAATGCAATCGCTTTCTATGTTGGAGTTTAGCCACGTTTCTGTAATCGCTACCACGTGGGGACTGTGAGCAAGAAACAAAATTTCCAGAGCTTCAATTTTATTAACCACACTTCGGGCGTTTAGGCTAATAACTCTTAATTCAGGGGGGTTGTCTTCAGCCGCCCTTGCATCGCGTCAGTTGTACGCAGCCCCACTGGGTTGAACACGACGTCGCTGGTTTAGAGCAAGGTCCCACACAAATGTTTTACCATTAATCTTCAGCTTGTCATGCACAAGTGATACCTTATCGCCCTTTGCTCTGTTCGATGCCGCGCTTCCCCATAACAGTTTTCTTACTTGCAGTGTTTCTTTCGCGTAATCACTACTGATACTGAGCTTAGTTCCTTTTAGTTTTCTACAGTTCTTTAATATTTCCTCTATCTCGTTGTAGTCGAAGAACTTTATGATTACTGGCCTATTCATTTCATCGCGCTTACGTCCAAGTCTGTGAATTCGTTCAATCGAAGTTACTGTAGTGCCACAGTCTCTAGGAAGACATCTTTCGTTACGATTCGCTTCAGTCCCTCTGTGCTTTTGTTGTATTTTTCGGGTAAGCCAAATAACAGTAGATCGTTTCGCCTTCCTCTTTTTTCAAGGTCAATTAGCTTTTCACTTTGCTGTCTGACTGTCTGGTCTAGGTTTGCAACGACTTCCTTTAGACTATCAACTTTCACCATTTCACTCTGAATATTTGACATTGCATTTTCCAGTTTAGTAATTTTCCCGTTAATATTATGCATTTCTTGTCTAAGATTTGCTTGGCCGCTTTTAACTTCTTGAAGATCCTTACTCATGTGGCCCTGATTTTCCAAAATCGTTTTTAACGTCTGTTCTATTGTTAATGGTCCTGGGTTCGATTCAACGTCCCCAGAAAGAAGAAACATTAACCGGAGCCAGCAATCACACAAAATGGCAAAACACTTTTGAGGGCACGGCACTATCACCATAAATTTGTAGCTAAAGGGGCCGATAATGGGCTTCCCCTTAAGCCCGTTATCGGCCCCTTTAGCTCGCAGCCGACACCATGAACTAATTGGCCAGTCAAATAGTTACTAACGGGCAACGTAACTGTCTGTGTTATATTTTTTGCGTGCGTGAACGCCGGCTAATTCAATCAAGCGCAGTGAATAAACCCTGAATGTGTGATTTTAGCATGCGTGTTCGTGTTTGTTGTTTACTAGCCTTTGGCTGCTAATGTCACTTATGAAGAAACAAAAACGTACAAACCGCGGTCAAGACTAATAAATTGTAGAAGAGTGGTAAGATGTCATCATGCTGCACTAATTCGAAACACGTGAGACGATCGCTCAAACATAAAAAAAAATAGAGAAATGCAAGCTGGCAATGGGGGACCGGAAATACCCTTTTGCTTCGCTCGCGATTATCTCGCTAGGATAGGTTTTTCTTGAAGTCAGTGCCAAGAGCGCGTGCTGAACTAAACCTATGAATGAACTCTGCACTATTGAAAATCCGTCAGTGGGGCCCACCATGATTTCTGAAATGTCTTGACGTATCATTAAAATTTTCGAAAGGTTTAAGAGGACCGTCGAAGTTTTCTAAGAGGGCTGACGTAACCTTCAAGAATTTGTGAAGGGTGTTGGAGGCCCATCATAGTTTCTTAAGAGGCCTGTGGGGTTTGTGACAATCTTTTCCGGGAAAGCACGTGACTCATCAAGATTGTTTCAACGGTTCTGTGGGAGAGATGGCGTGACCCTTCAGAATAGTTTTGTCGCGGAAGCCGCCTTGCCCTTTTGTATGGGGCTGCCTCAACGAACGGGTGTTCAGTGTCGGCTTCCAGTCCCACGCGTGGATCTATCTTCTAAAGCAGCTCACTTTGCAAATATAAGAGAAAGTCTCTCAGTGGCTCGTTTCTTGCGCCTATTGGCCCGTCCGGCTTCAAAAGCTCGTTCAGCGAGCGAAAAAGATGCCGGAAACTCCAGCCCGACGACACCAGAGACGACACCGTGAACGTGCTCCGGATTTTGTCAATGGCCGCAGATGTTGGTTTTGCGTTTGTGATTTTCGCTAAACGCAGAACTGAGAGTGTCTCTGTGTGTCGGTGTAGGGTGCACCCGCTCGGTTTTAAGGAACCACAGGAATTTACTCAGCGAATTTGTCAGTGCATGAAAAGGTATTTCTTGGTTTTTTGGTGACAAAGAGAGCGGTTGCCGCTATTTGGTCTGATCGATTTTTTCTAGCGGTGCTTGACCCCGGGTTCCAGTACAGGTCGGTTCTTATCTTTTTTTAGCTTTAACATGCTTGCAAAGCTCAATGTTTACACTAAACTTCCAATGACGTTTTAAACAACTGAATTTTTGTTCTAAGATTCACATTTAGTTGGGTTTCTAAAAAGTTGAAAGGCAGAGGATGTCTCAAAGGCTGAAAGGTATGAACGGCTGAAGGTTCTGAAGGCTGAAGGGGGAAGGGGTTTTAACGGCTGAGTGGGTCCCATAACACATCATGCCTGAAGGAATATTTTCAATATGGTAGTTGGTAAAATGGTGAGAGTTTCATACATACCGGCACGTGTGTATGAAAGTGCTACGTGAGGGCGACAACGGTACTATTGTTGGTGGAAAAATAATCGGAGCAATAAATGGCTGCTGAAGCCCCATTGAAAATAACACTTCAGCCTTGATGTGTTATGGGACCCTCTCAGGTCTTCAAACCCCTCAGCCCTTCAACCCTTCAAACCGCTTCAGGTCTTCCAACCATTCAAACGTTCAGACCCCTCAGCCCTTCAACCCTCTTGATGCCCAAATGACTGAACCTTAGAACAAAATGCAGTTTAAAACAATATTGGAAATTTATCTCACGCATTGAGTTTTGCATGCAAGTCATAACTCAGAAAGACGATAAAAACCAACGCTTACTCAAATTCGGCCGCAACCAGCTGAAGGCAAAAGCGATCAGACCAAACAGGAACCACCAAGTTCTTTGTCGCAAAAATATATTTTGAGGTACTCACAATTTCTTAGATGTAAGGTAGTCCAACGATTAAAATAGAGCAGGTGCACCGGACGCACATACACACTGTCAGCAGCATGTTTAGCCAAAAACTAAGTAGGTGTCAACAATATCTGCAGCCGGTGAGAAATCCTGAGCACAGTCACGGTGTCCTCCCGTAGTGGCGTCGCGGTGACGTTTACGGCGTCTTTTTAGGTCGTTGGATGCTTTTGAACCAGGATGGACGTATAGGCAAAGGAAACGTGGAACTGAGATAACTTCTTGATCCACACGCCCAGCTGCTCTAGAAGATAGTTCCACGCATGGAACGGGAAGCCGACATTGAGCGTCCGCTGGTTGCTGCACATTTAGTTTGCCCTAGTCGACGGAGAAAAAGCAAGGCGACCATCTTCTGACGAAGGCTGAATTCTAATGACCAAAACAAGGTATCTTCAAAAAACAGCAAGGAGTCCTCCTCCTATTTTCCCCACGCACCCTCTTTTCCTCGTGAGCAAGAAGTGGACGGGCTAGCTTGGGCGTCGGGAAGAACGCCATCTCTTTCTACCTCTCTCTCTCTCTTACTCTCTCTTGATCAGCCCGTGAAACACATACACAAAACACACAGACACAGCAATGAGGGACGTGGGAACTACTCCTCAATTTCCAACGTTCGTTGGAGTCACCTAATTCAAAATGGCCAAGCGGCTTCCCCGACGCCTATCTACAGGGTCACGGGATTTTTCCCACAGGTCAGTTAAAACAACTTTGAGGGGTGCTGTGGTTTCACGGGAAGGATTGGGAGAGACCCCACAGGTCTCGCAAAAGATATGATTGGTCTCTTACACCTTCAGATTCCTTAAACCTTTTTAAAGGGTGCGTCAAAAAATTTCAGAAATCCTGGTGGGCCCCATAGACAGATTTTTAATAGGGAGGTTTGTGTTTTTCTTTTCGAGTTCACCTACTAATTACCTAGCCTTATGGCCCGTTCATACACTTGGACTCTTTTGGACCTTGTACCTTAAAACCTGTTAAAATTTCTTACGTCGAAAGCGGACGAGAAAACGCACTGGCGCCATATATTGGGTAGCCGTGGAACAGCTTCAGTGTCTGCATAATTCCTATTTTTTGTCGCGGATAATTTTGTTTTGCTGCAAATCTTTCGACAGTGTTATAGACGACAATTTTTTATAGATAGTACACACATCTTATCTCGCAGATACCGCGAAGGTTTCGTTCTCGCAAAATGAAGTTCCAGGTCCACCTCATAAATGGCACCAACGTGCCGGTGTGTTCTTTCGTACCAAGATATATTGAGAGGTTTTAAGGCACAAGCTCCCAGGCAAACGCAAGTGCGGGAACAAACCTTTGCAACGCCATCGTGTGCGGCCACCAAAAAAGCACGACTAAGTGGATAATCTGTCACCGAAAATTATCAACCTTTTTCTGTTATGTTAAGGGACACATGCAAAGAAAAAAACATTTTTTTTAAACAGCTTAGATGGATAAAGGATATTATAAAACGATTTTACAACGAAGAAAAAAAAATTTTAGAGCTATATTTACGGCGCTATACGAATTTGTAGTTGGCGCCCGCTGGAGCCGCCGCTGGTCACGTGGTAGGCCCGCGCGCCGCCGCCCTGCGTCGCCGGAGCCGTAAAGCGACGCCGCCGCCGCACGCTGAGCGTTGTGCGAACGCCGCTTCAACGCGTTTCTCCACGCCGCCGTCGCCGCCGCCGCAGAAGTTCGTCTGGTTCGGGGCGCCGCCGCCGTCATCTGACCGGCGCACAGGTCGATCACGTCTGCTTGCGCTTTTTCAGGAGTTTCCTTTGGGCTCTAAAAGTTACTTATTCATCTTAGTTTTTTGTTATACTTCAAACAAAGATGAATAAGTTACTTTTAGAGGCCATAGGAAGCTTCCGAAAGAGCGCGAGCACCACGTGACAAATATGGGCCCGTCACGTGATAAATAAGGGCCACTTTTCCGCGGCGCCCGCGGGCGCCAACTACAAATTCGTATAGCGCCGTAAATATAGCTCTAAAATTTTTTTTCTTCGTTGTAAAATCGTTTTATGACATCCTTTTTCGATCTAAGCTGTTTAAAAAAAATGTTTTTTTTCTTTGCATGTGTCCTTTAAGGGACACAAGTTTCTAAGAAAACCAGCTACGAAAGTTCCAAACCAAAGCCTCAAACACTTGCTCAATCAAAACTGAAAAAAACAACTTGTGTAAATAAAGAATTGAATCTGATTTCATGCTCATAACAATTGTAAGCACAGTGAGGAACACGAAGTTGAGCACATGGACCAGCGCTTCTCCGTGCCCCCTTCTCCGTGTCTATCTCTTTGCGCTTATAAATTTTCTGAGTATCCTGCATCAACTAGCCCAACAAAAAGTCATGTTGAATGCTTAATTAGGTAGAAGATAAAACCGTAGCTCCACTAGTGGCTAAGTTGAGAACTACACCCGTGGCTCGTGGGGAAAAACAATAAACTAAATTATTTGTTCGTGTTTCTGACGCAGAGCTTTACTCACATATCTTAACTCTGCGTCAGAATTTGGCTGTGACTCGTAATCAGTCAATGAAACACATAATTAACGCAAGTTTCCAGCAAAAGCTGACGCAGCAACCATAACAAATATGTGCCCCGCACCCGATCAAGGTATATGACGTAAAGAATTCAGACCATTGGCGCAGCTCTTGGGACAACAGGCTGGGCATGTTTCTTCCTACAATTCGATATGTTTGTCAAAATATTCACTGCATCTTCTGGATTCCATACTTTGCCAAAGTAGAAAAAAAAGTGATTGCTTTAACACAGCAGCCATGTCTAGTTGAAAACTTAAGTCCACAAAACACCTATTTCTGTGCCTATATTAATCTCATCACAAAAAAAAACGAAGGGGCCCCTTGTTTATTTCTACATAATGAGAATCTTTCAACAGACTGGAATGGGATTTTTTCTAGGTGCTTGGTAAGTCATTTTCTGAAAACAAAAAAAACAAAAAAAACAAGGCGTAATGCAACAGTCACTAGAGAAGCTTTTGATAGGACATATGCTATAAATGGCTTATGGGCTCACTTTTGAAAATAAATTAAAGTATTAATTAGGTTTGCAACGAACATTGCATCGAAAACTTACATTACTTGTGAAGGAGAGTCCTTGTAGTTGAGGCCATCAAGTTCATAGGCGTAGTTGTGACCATACGGAGACAAACCATGCCTGTATCCGAGATTGCTGAGGCCATGATTATATCCGAAAGCGTTGAGGCCATGCCCCTATCCGAGAGCGCTGACGCCGTATCCCTAGGCTCCATAGGCCGGCACATGGGCAATGGTAGACAGTGGGGCGTGAACGGCCGCCACCGCTGGAGTATGTACAGTGGTCTGGTGGCTGGCGTAGAAGGGATCCATTCTAGAGACCCTGGAAACGCCCTGGACTGCGGTCACTGCCGGAGCGGCATGGTAGGCGGCAAGAGCAGGGGTGGCGGGGTAAGCAGCCAGAGGAGCCGTATTGTATGCTGCATACTCGGTAAAGCCGGATACTGACGGCCCAGCGTGGTAGGCCGAAACAGCGGAGGCTGCGCTGTAGCTGGTAAATCTGTTCAGACCAGAGACTGTAGAAGCGGCGGCGTACACCGGTACGCCATTGTAGGCACTAGCAAAGGCTGGAGCGCCGTGGTACGTGGCATACTTGGTGAGCCGGGCCGGAGCAGACTGGTAGCAGCCGGTGTAGGAGGGGGCAGCGTGGTAAGCTGCCACCGTAGGGATTACGGGGAAGCCGGCGACTGCGTAGGAGCTTCCGAGGCCATAGCCATAAGAGCCGGCGTAGCCGTAGCCGTAGGACGAATGAACGTAACCAGCGAAGGCACTGCTGGCAACAGCCAAAGTAAGGCTGATTGTGAACTGCAGAAATAGAAAACAAGACATACGATCAAATCCTAGTGTCTAGGACAAACCTTCGATACACTTTTAATTTGGAGGTTCTACACCGCATCTTGTTAATAAGTGTCCTTGTGTTATTATGTAAGACGAAACGACTAAACGTTAAGATATCAAACATTTATAGTACCACCTTTTAACAGGCGCCATGTTTACCTCATATTTAAAAATCTCCTCTCTAAAAAAATGAGTGCGGGTAATAATGAATGATTGTAGAGTGCAAACATTTGTTACAAATGTCTCCATCCTAATTGCTTATGATGAGTGTAAGGGCTCTTTATTTCGCTTAAGAACCCATGCCAAGGGGATATGCTTGTAGTTACATAATTCGTTTCTCTTAATTTCTTACCGCAATCATCGCAATGGTTGTCCAGCTGATGAATTAAGTATTCAAGGGGTTTTCGTTAGAAGCAGGAGTTTATGCGTTTATATAGTTCCCACTGTGGAAAGGGCATATGCCTTCTCTAAAAAAAAGTAAAAGCAACCATGGCGCCAACCAGTTTTACATTTTCCTAGGAGAAAACTATATGTAGAGACCATATAAATTACGCAGTCTTGTTTACAAGGTTACTTTATGCCCCCAGCATCTGTTAAAATATAATTTAAGTTATTCCTGCTGAGTTAAAAAAGCCGTAAACGTATGCTCACTACTTTATTTACTTTTGCTATAGTGACAGGTTGCTGCTTTGTATTCATTAAGGGAGATAGCATTTTACCAACCCTTTTTCCTCTCCGTAGGTTCTGAGTTTGTAAAATGTCCATCATTTTAATCAGCCATTGCTTTCATGTGAAAGTTACCGAAGCTAGAGTCATTTCTTTATCGGGTTAGAATGTAACATAAAAAAATAAACGATACGATTATTTTCTTAATATGTAGCTATTTCGGTTGTAGCCAATGTGAAAAATGTATACACCAAAGACATACTTCTAAAGCCTATATTCGAATTGTTTTTTTAAATATCATCACATAATCGAGCATTTGACACGCAGACAAACTTTTAGAAATATTAATAAAATTAGATTTTATGTTGATGCTAAACCTTTTTTTTATAATAACTGATACAACTTCTGTATATATTTTATTATAAATAGAAAAATCAATCAAAATTATAATGTATTCTTTTCTGAGAAGTAAGCAATAAGCGTACTTACCGTTTTTATAAGTATGTGTAATATTATAAAACTTTTCAAACCCCTCATCGCGGCTTTTATTTATAAAATTCTCATTTTCGAAATACTGCTTTTGATGAATGCTTTCGATTCTACACAAAAGAAATTTAGAAGCGAAAATTACATTACAAGAAGAGAAGACACCTTACAAGTAAAATAAATCCATACATTAATGAAACAATGAATTTGAGCATCACTGATATTTCAAATATAAAGGATCATGGAAAGAAACTTTAGGGCTTCCTGCACGTACAAGATTCGCTTTGGGGTAAGCGAATTTGTAAATCAATATTTGAAAGAACGTTTGCATTTCTACATCTCTACATTAGTGGTCACTTCATAAACCGCAGTAAAACACTAATCTATGTATAATGTTACAATTCGGTACAATACAGATTTGTTCAATGTGTAGGCATATGTGTTTATGAGCCAACAATCCAAGACAAAACTGACAGAAATATCTTATATTGCCCGCGGAATCTCGTGAAGTCTTCCCGTAAAAATAATTCGCTCCGGTGTACGGCTTTTTTTTCAACAAAACACTCAAAGCCTGAAACAGCCCTCTAAAACATTCTGCATTTATAAGTTCAGCTGTTTGTGGAGTGCTAAGGTTTGATGCCTTTGTGAAGTGAATGAAGATACTTTTATGGACATTTAGGATCATTTGCTTTCTGAGTCATAATCCACGGAGTAAGGCGAAGAGGCGATAAAAAATGAATTGAAAAGAAAGGTTTACTCGGCGAACTTGTGCTAAACAAATTAAAAGAACGAGCGTCGAGACATAAAAAAGCGGGCGGTGATTTGGCGGCGTAACAAAAAGCGAGAGCGAGACTGACTCACAGGGTTGCGGGCAGTTCATTATCTAGTGTGCGTCGCTATCGCGAAAATTCGGCCCAGGAGGTTCGAGCATCAAGCGTTTGGGGTGAGAATGATCAGGCACTTTCAAGAACAAGAAACCAGGGCGAAATGATAAATGTTACCCCCGAAAAAGAATAATCCCGAACCTTCTGGAATACCGTGGCCGGGCGCTGCTTGCTCGGTCTTGCGCGGCATCACTCCCCCCCCCCCCTCCCCCTATTTAAAAGCGCATCGTCCCGACGCAGCGCAAAAAGAAAAACAAAATGCGGTGAGGCCAAATAAACATTCAGCGTCCCAATCCTACCGCGCGTAGAACGGCTGAAGTCGAACTACGTGGACCACTTCGGGTCGGGGCTGGCGACGTCCTGTGGGGAAAAACAATAAACTAAATTATTTGTTCGTGTTTCTGACGCAGAGCTTGACTCACGTATCTTAACTCTGCGTCAGCCTTTGCCTGTGACACGTAATCAGTCAGTAAAACACATAATTAACGCAAGTTTCTAACAAAAGCTGACGCAGCAACCGTAACAAATCTGTGCCCGCACCCAATCAAGGTATATGACGTAAAGAATTCAGACCATTGGCGCAGCTCTTGGGACAACAAGCTGGGCATGTTTCTTCCTATAATTCGATATGTTCGTCAAAATATTCACTGCGTCTTCTGGATTTCATACTTTGCCAAAGTAGAAAAAAAGTGATTGCTTAACACAGCAGCCATGTCTAGTTGAAAACTTAAGTCCACAAAACACCTATTTCTGTGCCTATATTAATCTCATCACAAAAAAAAACGAAGGGGCCCCTTGTTTATTTCTACATAATGACAATCCTTCAACAGACTGGAATGGGATTTTTTCTAGATGCTTGGTAAGTTATTTTCTGAAAAAAAAAACCAAAAAGAACAAGGCGTAATGCAACAGTCAGTAGAGAAGCTTTTGATAGGACATATGCTATAAATGGCTTATGGGCTCACTTTTTGAAAAATAAAATTAAAGTCTTAATTAGGTTTGCAACGAACATTGCATCGAAAACTTACATTACTTGTGAAGGAGAGTCTTGTAGTTGAGGCCATCAAGTTCATAGGCGTAGTTGTGACCATACGGAGACAAACCATGCCTGTATCCGAGATTGCTGAGGCCATGATTATATCCGAAAGCGTTGAGGCCAGGCCCGTATCCGAGAGCGCTGACGCCGTATCCCTAGGCTCCATAGGCCGGCACATGGGCAATGGTAGACAGTGGGGCGTGAACGGCCGCCACCGCTGGAGTATGTACAGTGGTCTGGTGGCTGGCGTGGAAGGGATCCACTCTAGAGACCCTGGAAACGCCCTGGACTGCGGTCACTGCCGGAGCGGCATGGTAGGCGGCAAGAGCAGGGGTGGCGGGGTAAGCAGCCAGAGGAGCCGTATTGTATGCTGCATACTCGGTAAAGCCGGATACTGACGGCCCAGCGCGGTAGGCCGAAACAGCGGAGGCTGCGCTGTAGCTGGTAAATCTGTTCAGACCAGAGACTGTAGAAGCGGCGGCGTACACCGGTACGCCATTGTAGGCACTAGCAAAGGCTGGAGCGCCGTGGTACGTGGCGTACTTGGTCAGCCCGGCCGGAGCAGACTGGTAGCAGCGGTGTAGGAGGGGGCAGCGTGGTAAGCTGCCACCGTAGGGATTACGGGGAAGCCGGCGACTGCGTAGGAGCTTCCGAGGCCATAGCCATAAGAGCCGGCGTAGCCGTAGCCGTAGGACGGATGAACGTAAGCAGCGAAGGCACTGCTGGCAACAGCCAAAGTAAGGCTGATTGTGAACTGCAGAAATAGAAGACAAGACATACGATCAAATTCTAGTGTCTGGGACAAACCTTCGAAACACTTTTAATTTGGAGGTTCTACACCGCATCTTGTTAATAAGTGTCCTTGTGTTATTAGGTAAGACGAAACGACTAAACGTTAAGATATCAAACATTTATAGTACCACCTTTTAACAGGCGCCATGTTTACCTCATATTTAAAAATCTCCTCTCTAAAAAAATGAGTGCGGGTAATAATGAATGATTGTAGAGTGCAAACATTTGTTAAAATGTCTCCATCCTAATTGCTTATGATGAGTGTAAGGGCTCTTTAATTCGCTTAAGAACCCATGCCAAGGGAATATGCTTGTAGTTACATAATTCGTTTCTCTTAATTTCTTACCGCAATCATCGCAATGGTTGTCCAGCTGATGAATTAAGTATTCAAGGGGTTTTCGTTAGGAGCAGGAGTTTATGCGTTTATATAGTTCCCACTGTGGAAAGGGCATATGCCTTCTCTAAAAAAAGTAAAAGCAACCATGGCGCCAACCAGTTTTACATTTTCCTAGGAGAAAACCATATGTAGAGACCATATAAATTACGCAGTCTTGTTTACAAGGTTACTTTATGCCCCCAGCATCTGTTAAAATATAATTTAAGTTATTCCTGCTGAGTTAAAAAAGCCGTAAACGTATGCTCACTACTTTATTTACTTTTGCTATAGTGACAGGTTGCTGCTTTGTATTCATTAAGGGAGATAGCATTTTACCAACCCTTTTTCCTCTCCGTAGGTTCTGAGTTTGTAAAATGTCCATCATTTTAATCAGCCATTGCTTTCATGTGAAAGTTACCGAAGCTAGAGTCATTTCTTTATGGGTTAGAATGTAACATAAAAAAAATAAACGATACGATTATTTTCTTAATATGTAGCTATTTCGGTTGTAGCCAATGTGAAAAATGTAT